>CALNHX010001800.1:0-205263 GCA_940337035.1 Agriotes lineatus | reverse complement strand
AGACGCCTCAGCTCGTGTGGTATGAAGATTCGAATTTATAATGTTGAATTTATATAAGCTCACATGTTACTGTATAGAGTGTAAACACCGCGATTCCAGTGCTGAGGGATTTATTACGGGTTAAGAATAAAAGTTGTGTCAGTTTAGAATTACCGAATGTCTAAAAATCAACCTCAACACAGTTTTCAAACCTATTAGAGCTCCATGCTTTCTTAGTTAAAATTGCATGTTGGTTTGCTATCAGACCAAATAACATAATTTACTTGAGTGTGAGAAATATGCAGGTACCAGACTAACAGTGCTATTCACTAACCTACTTCGTTATCTAAACGATCTTCGTTAGGAATGAATTTGTACAGGAAGGTGAAACGAATTTCGTTATAAATCATATTCTCTACGGGAGCCTTAACGAAATCGGTAACAGTACGTTCGTAAACAAGCCGTAACGAAAGAGTTAATGTTTTTAACTAGAATAGTACGCGCAAGCATCTAGTGGTCAACTTCATAAGTAGTGTTTACGTGCTATCCGTCTCTTTCATATTAATAACTAGATGTATATCTATTGCATTTTAACTACCGTTGCTACAAACATTCTGCTTGGCGGCGGCAACTTTAAATACAATCAGTTGCAAACGTTTTTGATTGTGTGTGAAAAACAAGTTAATCCCGAATCTTTAACAACACTATATTCACATTTAGTTAATATACTGTGCTTTAACTATGAGTGGCATAGTTATAAGAGGGAGATCCGTCATGCTTATAGTGGAGATTTCTTGATATAAATCAATAAAAGTTATGCCATCCGATGTCGTACACTTCTTATCTTGAAAATTTTAATTATTGTGTTTTAACCAATGTAACGACTTGTATAATGTAGTTTACTGGTTAATTATTTCTGATTGGCGTTTTGTAGTTACATTTGTTCAACTTTTAAATTTTAACCTCACTTTTTATTATTTGCTTCATTTCATATGTTAATAAGCACGATTGTTATAATCTGATGCTGCAACCAATCTGTTTTTGAAACATGTCGCTACACACAACAATAATAAAATCGTGAAGAAGACTGAAGGGTTTTATGGCTCCATAGCATAGTTACATTTTAATCAAATTATGTAGGTACATAGTTATAAGTATTACATAAATGCAATCGCACTAGTATACATTTTAAATAAAATTATTTGCAATAAAATTGTCTATAATTAAGCGCCCTTCATCTAACTAGTTTTCTCTCCGCAATTGGTGGTCCAACTACATCTATAAAAATGTCTTCGCCCCTTTCATGCCGATAAATCTTTCCCCTGTATTTCCAGTTGATATAAATCTTGTATTGTAGCGACCCTGTGGTATAGTAAGTTCTGCACCAACAATACATGTAAACCGCCAGGGTTGCAAGGGGTAGCCGAGTCACATTAAGATCTTTCACCTGCAACAATACACACTTCTTTAAATAAAATGTTTATTTCAAATAATTTTACTTGCTGTTTCAAGAGATATTATTGATATTAATAAATTATAAATAACGCATGTACCTTCAACCAACTGTCGCAAGTGCTGGTATATAATGGATGTTGGCTATATTGCCGCATTGTCAACTGATCCTGGATACCTCGCATTTACTGCGCTGCACTTGCACGTTAATGCTGTGATAGTTTTTTCGATTTATATATACTCGCCCTGGAAACAGCGGGAGGAGCTACTATGGCTATATGTGTCTAATCAATTACACCACTGAATTCATATTTTTCATAAAATCTCAATTTTGCTCTCCGTTTCTCTTGTGCGGTGGTTGGAAACTTCACCCAATAAAAAATGGTCATGTGTCATTTGTAACTTGACTCAAACCAAACAAGTGACTTGTAGCCACACACTTTTCGTAAGAACCATTTGCATACAATTTTGCTCAGGTAAATTAAGAGGGCCACTGTGATCTCTTAGAAAACGGTTTTGAAGACGCAGATTCTCTCTGAAAAATGATACTTATAAATATAATTTGCACCAAACACAACAGCAATAAAATAACATACCTGTTTACACACTCTTCTCCAATAGCCATCAACAAATGTATAAAATTATCGTCAAATTCTATTAAAATTATTACTTTATAAATACGTTTGTTTGTCCGATTTATAGGTTATGTTGATATTTTACTGTCAACTAATCACCAACTACTCAAGCGTACACGTTTTACGAATTCGTTAAACTCATAACGACAGGGCAAAGAGTATCGTACGGGAACGTCAGCAGCAACGAACGGCGTACCGAAGTTATTACAAATTTGTTAACGAAGTGGGTTTACTGAATACGAACTTGCTCACTTTACGAAATTTCGGATATAACAATTCGTTGAGAGCTAATGAAAAGCTTACAGAATAGGCTAGTAAATAACCCTTGGTTATAAAGAATTAGGTTTTATTTGTAAAGATGTAAAAAGTTTAATCACCCAGAGAAGAAATGTTATTTGTTCCAAATTGTACGAATTTAAATATTTGGTTAGCACTACTGCTTAATGTCATCATTTTTGGGTTTTTTTTATTCAGCAGCATTATACAGCGATTGCTCCTGTGTAGTTTTGAGTAAGCAACGTACCAGAAGCGAAACTTACATGCCAATTTATATGTTAGATATAAGCCATTCCTGGCAAGATATGTGATATTTTTATTACTGTATGATATTTGTTATACACAGAGGCTGATTTAGGCACAGCCTAATGCAGCAAATTTTGGGGGCGGTAAATTTCTGATGATACAAAAAATATTATTTAGGTATAAATAAATAGAAGAGACGTGGCGACGGGTAACTGTGAACAAAGCCCTATCACACAGCTTTCCTAAAAGTCATTCAGTAAGTTATTTTTAAGCAGTGAAAATAACTGAGAACTAGGTAAAAGTGAAGTGTAGAGAAAGGTGAATAGGAAGAGAAATAAGACAAGGGAAAGGAAGAAGTAAAATGTGTACCTGAGATGGTAATAAGGTAACCACCGATAACAGACCTCTCAAAAAACAGGAAAAAGTAGAAGAAGATATGTGCTAACTACTAACTTTCGACACCGTTATCAGTAAATGAGATGAAACTAAGAAGAAGAACAAGAAGAAATAAATGGGGAACTTGAGAACTTAGAACTACTCAGGCCAATGGCTTTATATAAGAGGAAACATTTTTAATCTAAGTATTGTTTATAGAGTTAATATTCACTATTTCTTCCTTCTGATATTGGCACCCAAGAAAATAAACTAAATAACTCTCCTGTTGCATCTCGATAATTTGGTTTAAAAAATTATTTTACTTTATTTTAAACCAAATTACCGGGACCCAAAACCATTGTACGAAATTTCAAAACCACCTCCGTTATAGTCCATATAATGTTTTCTTTAAGAAAATGCCTACCCTTGGTATAACAGTAATTAAGTGTGAGAAGTACTCGAGTGCGGACGTGATTGATTTCTTTTCTATAACAATTTATTGCTATATGCAGACAATCAATTATTATTATCCGATTTTATTAGTTGCTCAATCATAAAATAAGTTTAAAAGTGAAATAAGTGTGTCCTACACGCCGCAATCGGCAAGCTGCGGTGAGCAGATTGCGGCGAGTTCCAGCTGCCGCAGCAGGTACTGATAACCTGCGTTCACCTTGCATAAACTCCTACAATCGTATCACATAAATCCATAAATGATAAAACGTAACTATGTGTGAAACAAGCAAATTTATTCTGAAGCCACCAAATATAATCCTTAAAGGAGCTAATATTGTTGATAACCCGACTGTAATGGAATTTGAAAATACTTCAAGCAGTGAAACAAATTCAAATAAGCGAGCCTTATCTTCACCCGAAGACGACGATTACAACAAGCGATACCTACTTGATAATGGCTCGTTGATTACTCAAAATAAATTTTATGTGCTACAGACAAACGAACAGAATACTTTATCACAGAACCCAAAAGAACAAAACACTTCTTCACCGCAGAGTCCAAACGAAATAGCAAAAAATCCAAAAATACCCCCAATATTTCTGCCAAATGGAACCAACTACCAAAATATTATCAAAGACATCAAATCAACAATCTCAGAAGACTTCACTACCACATATAAAGGTAAGGAGCTTAGAATTAACCTAAAAAGTACAGATGACTATCGGAAATTAACTAAGTTCTACGATGATCATAAAGTAAATTATTATACTTATCGGAACCCCGAGACCAGCAACATCTCTGTAATAGTGCGCAATGTTCCTATCTCAATAACGGAACAAGAAATAAACACAGAATTAAATAACTTAAACTACCCTGCACTCAAAACCACCCGATTACTGAATCATAAAAAAGTACCAATGCCAATTATAGCAGTTGAATTGAGCAAAAATGACAAAGCTAAGGACATTTTCAACCTAAACAGACTGCTACACTGCGTAGTAACGGTTGAACCTCGACGCAGAACTAGCGACACTCCACAGTGCACTAATTGTCAGTTTATAGGACACACCAAAAATTACTGTCATTTACCACCACGATGCGTCAAATGTACAGAGCATCATCACTTCTCTAAATGTAATAAAAACAAAGAAACAGAAAAACCGGCATGTGTCAACTGTGGAGGGGAACATACGGCAAACTATAGAGGTTGCCCCTATATACAAAAGTTCAGCAGTAAACCAACATTACCAGTAATTCGATCTTCCAACCCCAATTCTTTAATCACAGGGAAAATTACCTGCAACGCAACATATGCAGCACAACTCCAAAAAAATCTTTCCACGCCTAATACCAGCAGCTCTGGCAAAACAAACCCAATTACCCCAGACCCTAATCCTATCATCTCAAATATCCTTCAAGCTATTATAGAAATTATCACACCACATCTTGATAAAATAAAAAATTTCATCGTTACCTTAATTCCTTTGCTACTCCAAAATGTCACAAAATAATCAACTACCTCTAAATAAATTAACCTTTTTAAACTGGAACGCCAACGGTTTAAAACAACAGAGATCTACCTTTATATCATTCATGGCTAGACATGGCATAGATTTAGCTTGTGTTACAGAAACGCATTTTGTACAAAATGAGAAATTTACTATACCTGGTTATCAAATATACAGGAAAGATCGAGAAAATGCAATTGGATGGGGAGGATCAGCAATAATAATAAAACGTAACCTCGCTGCAGCCCCAGTAGACTTGAAAAACATTCACCATCTAGAAGCTGTGGCCATCAATCTTACTATGGTAAACAACACCAAACTAAGAATAGTCTCTACCTACAAGCCACCCAACAACCCACTTTTCCAGAATGAACTCCAACATATCTTTGGTAGTCAACATCCCACATTATTGGTAGGGGACATGAACTGTAAACACATAAATTGGGGCTGTAGGAAAACCAACCCTAACGGCGTGAAACTGGAAAATATAACCTCACAACTAGGAGTGCAAATATCGGCACCACCAGAACACACCTATTTTCCGTACAGGCACAATCAACAACCAGACATCCTAGACATTATACTGCACAAAAGTCTAATGCTGCCGATAAATCAAACAGTACTTACTGAGCTTGACTCGGATCACTTACCTGTCGTATTTACGTTAAATTGCACTCCCAATTACTACCCCCAACTTCCAAGATTAATAAACGGCCCAGTTGACTGGGAAGGCTTTCGGACCATAATGAATAATAAACTAACCTGCCCTACAAACCTAACAACGCATGAAGATATCAACAACGCAATAGAAACATTTACGACAGCTGCCATCCAGACTATACGACAAACTACAAGGAACACACGACCACCCCATCACTCAGACAGCCAAAACCTTTCAATGCACATACATAATCTCATTAGGGAAAAACATAGGGCTCGTAGGCAATGGCAAAATACCCGGGATCCAGCAGTGAAAGTCTATCTGAATAAATTAATTAGATTAGTACGAACTGAACTGGATCAACACAGAATTTCAACGTATAACAGCTACATTGAATCACTCAATCCCGGAGATCCGAACATGTGGAGAGCCACCAAAAGAATTCTTAAGCAACCAGTAATCATACCTACATTACGAGCACATGGGTGAACTTATCCAGAAGACAAGAAAAAATGTGAATTATTTGCAGAACAACTCGAAAGTACATTTATGATTTTAGTAAATCAAACTAACAGGAATCACGTCCAACAAGTAGAGAGGGAACATAACAACCTCGATCTTACTAACATCATGCTTTCAGAACCAATATCTCCGACTGAAATAAAAACATACATACAAAACCTGAAAACTAAGAAAGCACCTGGAAAGGACACGATACCAAATCTGCTCCTTAAAAACCTACCGAACAAGTCCATCTCCTACTTAACCGCAGTGTTCAATACCTGCTTAAGAACTGGATACTTTCCCACTGCTTGGAGAGAAGCAGTTATAGTGATGATCCCCAAGTCAGGCAAACAACATGATAACCCAGCCAATTACCGACCTATCAGCTTACTGTCCTCTATATCTAAACTTCTAGAACGAGCTATATATACACGCCTAACCAAATTCCTGGAAAACAACGCCATACTCCCACATCTACAATTTGGGTTCAAACCTTTCCACTCAACTACTCACCAGCTACTGCGACTTACCGAAAGGATTGAAGAAGGATTCGAAAACAGAAAGCACACACTCATAGCTTTCATCGACGTGGCACAAGCCTTCGATCGAGTGTGGACTAAAGGCCTTATACACAAAATGACAGAAATGAACATACCTCCACACCTACTGCAAATAATCACATCATTCCTTTCTGACAGAACTTTCCAGGTAAGAGTAAACTCAAATACATCCTCGACTCACCGTATACAAGCAGGCGTCCCACAAGGCTCAATATTAGGCCCTACCCTGTTTAATTTATTCATGCATGACATCCCAGCAACACCCGAAGCGGATCTAGCCATGTACGCAGATGATACGGCGATACTCACACAAGACCTGGACTTCAACAGAGCATCAAATAAACTACAGGAAAGTATTGACCAAGTAAACCAGTGGTTTAACAAATGGTGCATAAGAATTAACGCAGACAAATGTGAAACAAAAATCTTCACACTACGTCAACCCTTAGATCCACCCAACATAATTATTAATAACAGGCCCATACCATGGAATACCAAAGACAGTGCGGTGAGATATCTAGGTATATACATGGACAGAAAATTAACCTGAAGTTTACATACAAATAAAAAATTGTCAGAAGCATACGCGAGACTAGGCATGTTGTATCCGATACTAAACAAAAAATCTCCACTGAAAGTTAAATGTGGTACTCTTATCTATACCTCAATAATAAGGCCTATTCTTACATATGGCAGTAGTGTCTGGTGCGCAACCTCAAAAACTAATATACATAAGCTCCAAGTGCTGCAAAACAAAGTGCTACGCATCGTAACAAGTGCTGAATGGTTTATAAGAAACTCCCAACTGCATCGAGAAACTGGCATTACTACTATTCAACAATATATAACAAAATCGGCTAAATCCTTTTATCATAATATTGCTCAGTGCGAAGGTGCAGTACATTATAATCTAGGAAAAAGGTCGTTGCACACTAGGCTAAAGCGAAAGCTACCAATAGACCTCTTACATAGCGATAGTGACTAACGTTATCAACCCATCAGACAATACTTATATATGACAATCAGTACGAGCAAGACGTTCTTGTATTAATATAATATGTAAGTAATGTGTATATAATATGTTAAAACATTAATTAGAAATAGCGGAATTTAGTGAGTAGTGAAATAATGTTAAAAACTGTACAAATTAACAATGTCATGAATAGCACCCAGTGCTGAACTGGCAATAAAACGTATTAAAAAAAAAAAAAAAGTTTGAAATGCTAGAAAATCGCCATGCAGTGACAATGCATTTATTTCACAACCACCCATAATAGTTATTTACGTAACAAATGTCTTCCAGGATTGGATCGTGTTATAATTGAGATTGAAGAACTTAACATATCGCCCACTATATGTATGTCATACCTTTCCCATGGTGCCTGTAAGACATGTAGTCTTATGACATTCACATACAATGTAAGTACAAGAGAAAGCAAATTTCAAGTCCATGTGACGACGCTAAGTTTACTAAAATTAAAAATGAATGAATTTTGTTTTTGCTGCCTATAAAAGTTGCATTGTAAATCAGAGGGCAGATTGCTTTAATTTGTTTTTCGACTGCCGTTACCTGATGTACCTACCATTTATTTCCGATAAACAAGAATGGGTCGATTCATGAGATAGAACGAGGTTGCTCACTTCTATTGAACAGCCACTCAATTACATGTCATAATTACATTATTACATCATTCAAGCAAAATATACCTTTATTTAAAAGAAGCACTGTACTGATTGTCTACCTATATTTTTTAAATGTATGTGAGTAAGGAATGTAATGCTCTACCTGTGGCTGTAGTTTCAATGTTTTCAATTTTATAGTAGCTCCTGCAATAACTTTGCTATTTTTTTATGTAGATATTAAAAAACGAGGTGCAAAATTATTGATAGTTTTCAATAAAGTCTCTCGTAGACACACAGAAAAAATGTGGCTATTTACTTCTGGTAGAAATACATCAAGTAGGTTAAGAGATTCGTTTTCCACAAGACAGATTATGCTTCCATACATAGAATTATGAAATCTAAAAATCAAAATTAAAATAACATGTAAGTAAATAACTAGTACGAAATGTCTATACCTTACCGATACCTTAACATCTTCTATGTGTGTGTACCATTTAAGCGATTCGATACGGAAGTCTATCATATATTGGTGAAAACTGACACTTAAATCGTGGTCTACATCTACACTGGTCATAGTCATGGCAGATGTTCTTTGTGACCAGTCAGTTAATATATCCGATTTATTATGTGTACTACCCTCTACGCTGCCCAAAGGTGGTTTATGGTTTTCACCATTAACCTGATTTGAATCAATGACCCATATGTCGGTACCACCATTCTCAGTTTTCATGTCAGTAATAGTTGGAATTACCGATTTTTTATCTGACGAGGAAATATGAGTTTAGGAGATTTGAGTTGATAACATTTGAGTAGATGAAACACTTGTAAAATCTGAAGTGTAACTATTTGAAGTAGAATTTATTATAAAACTATGATTTTCTTGTTTTTTCCCTGAACCGGAAAGTCTTTGAGGAGTTCTTCCACCAGAATGAATTTCATTACCTGATGGTTTATCTAATACTACCAAAGTTTTATTTGTTTTAGCATGTATAGTATCTAATTTCAGTTTAGTATTTGATGCAGTAGTATCCATGAATGAACTTGAGGTTAAGGTTCCATTCTTTAATTTTTGTTTATGTATAACTTGAGTTTTATTTGGTTTACTTGAAGTTCCTTTCCATGCTGGAAGTTCTTGTCTCTTGATAATATTAGATATGAATTCTTTGGTATCTGCTGAACGTTTATTTCCAGACTTTTTTTCTAATAGGGGTTTATTATGGGTTGAACATTCATTAAGCAACCGTTTTGAGAAAAGTTCTTTATGGCTTTTAGTTGTGGTTTCTTGAGGTACTACAGAATCATATTTTTCTCCGCAGGTTGGTATATTTACTTTAGCATTTGCTGCAATAATATTTTCAGCTTTAAGTTTTTTTGGCCTTTTAGGCCACATTATTTCTTTACGAGACATTGTATTCATTCCTGCAATTGATGTATTAGCAAGACTTCATAAGAATGCATGTTTTTATTACCTGTGTTGAGTTGCAAAGAAGGTTCATCTAAGCAAAGTGAAAGTTGTGTTTCTATAGTACCAGAGCTGTAATAACTATTGAAAGAATCTTCTCCATATGATATTTCTAGGTCTTCGGTAATATGGCTGTCGGTATTATCATTTTTGTCTGAGCCACTGAGTGATAGAGCAGGCAGATGCTCTTCACACACTTCAGAAATTCCTGAAGATTCCTAGAAAATTATCCACTTAAGAAACAAGACACATAGGTGCTAATTTAAAAAAGTTGTGAAGCTCCGATATGAAAGTCCATTTGGGCCATATCAAGTTATCTAAAATCGCAAGAAAGTAGTGGAGAAGAAGAAGCAAAGGGTTTCTCAAATCTGAAAGGATTGAAAAAGCAGGAAAAGCCACCTGAGCAGTGAGTAAACTTGTTATAAATAGAATTGGTTGAGGTTAAAAGATAGTAAATAAAGTGGAAAGTTGTATGCAGCTAATAGATAAGGAAAATAGCAATACATAAACTGGACCCACGACAAATTTTTGAGGATAGGCAACACACTGTACGCTAAAGTGTGCATAGTGGCTTATCTCTAGGGACTAAAGAACAAACTGAAATACACAAATAAGGGCTGGCTCTCTCAAGTGCAGAACAGGGGGCATCACTTAACAAAACAGCGAGCTGATAGTAGGCCAACCTCCGAGAAGTAGATTCGGGTGGACCCATTTTCGCAGCATAACTAATAAATAAAAAGCTAAAGTGCAATAGTAATACAAAAGAGAAGAATGGATAGTGAGGACTATTCAACCGATGACTCGAAAAAGAGGAAAAATATACCAGAGACCGAGGGCGAAGAGGTATTTACAAGTAGTAAAAAAACAGCGATGTTCCCATCCAAAACGGCCAAAATGGAAAAAGCTAAGGATGGAAAATTAGATGCGATATTAAAAATGATAAGTAACCTAACAACGGAGATGAAAGACTAAATGAAAGATATAAAAGATGAAATACAACAATCGAGAAGTGAGCAGAAGCTTTTCATGCAAGAGATCAACAAACTGAAAGAAGACAACAAACAGCTTAGGAAAGAGAATGAAAAGATAAAACAGGAAAACGAAAGTATAAAAAGAAAGATAAAGAAATTAAAAAACGATATGGAATGGCTACAGAAAGAAAAACGAAAAAGCAACATCATCATGAACGGATTAAAAATCGATACATATAATCCAGATATCCTGAAGCGTGCCATGGAGAACTTTGTACAACAGCATCTAGAGATTTCAGTTAATATTAAAAAGACATCTAAAATTGGAGAGAAAACATGCCTAATAGAATTAGAAAATGAAACTTACAAAAAAAAATATTATGGAGAACAAACCAAAACTAAAAAATATTAAATCCGAGAAAATATACATAAATGATGACCAAACAAAAGCCGAAAAAGAAAAGCAGCGGAAAATAAGAGCGTTTACACAAGAAGAGATAGAGAAAGGCAAAACGGTAAAAATCGGGTATAGTAAAGTGATAGTGGAAGGCGTGGAATAGAAATGGGACAAGAATACAAGAGAGCTACAAAAAAACGAAACCGAAGAAACGCCAAAAAACTAAAATATCAAAAGGCATCCCCAAAAATAAGGCAGAACCAGGCAAAGAACACGGATATAAAAAGGGAGCAAGCGATACAAGGAAGAACAAAAAGTAATGGTAATGAATACACACAAAAAGAAATAGGAAGCTGTTTTAAATTGGGTACATGGAATTTACAAGGCATATATGAAGAAGAAGCAATAATAAGTTTGGTAAAGGAAATGAACAAGTATAACATAGAAGTAGCAGCTTTACAAGAAACGCATTTGAAAGAAAGCAGCATTCAAAGGATAGAAAACTATACACTATTCACAAGTGGCAGCAGTAGCAGAAGGCTTTTTAATAAGAAATACAATAAAAGGCGAAGCGAAACATTTTGACCCAAAATCAGACCGTCTGTGTGCTATAAGAATCAAAGCAAAGCACAACACCCTAACCATAGTAAATCTACATGCACCAACGGAGAAGAAGGAGGAAGAGGTAAAAGACTCGTTCTTTGAAGAGTTGGAGGCGATGATAGAAAGAATCCCAAAACAAAATATTAAAGTTATAGTAGGTGATGCAAATGCACAAGTGGGAAGAGAAGACATATATACAGAGAAATAACAGGAAGAGAAAGCAAACACAAAGCCAGCAATGATAACGGCATCAGGCCAATAACATTCGCAATCGAATACAACATGAGAATTATGAGCACACATTTTAAACGCAAAGACGTACACGACGGAACATGGAAAATACCGAGAAGGCATAACACAAACCAAATAGATCACATTTTAATAGACGAGGATGCTGCCAAAATGGTGAAGAATGTAAGAACGTTTAGGGGTGCTATGGCACACTCCGACCACTTTCTTATCATAGCAAAAATTAAACTGGAATGCACAAGAAAGCAGAAGCAAAAGAGAGAAAGAAAAGCAAAACCTAACATGGAAGATTTTCAAAAAAAAGAAGTAATCCGAAAGTACCAAAAAGAAATTGCCGAAATTGATAATAGAAATAATGAGCAAAAAAAAATAGAGCAAAACTGGGACAAAATGGCAAACATAATAAGAGGAGGAATGGAGAAAAACATATCAAAAATTAAAGGAAGCAAGAAAAAGCATTGGATGGATAAGATGTGCAAGGCAGAGCTGAGTGAAAAACACAAATTATGGCAAACGATGCTACAGACACAAAGGGAAGATGTTAATAAATACAAAGAACAAAGGAAAAAACCAAAACAAATATGCAGAGCCCGAAAAAGAAAAGTTTTAGTGAAAAACATAAAAGAAATAGGAGACAAGTACAGGAGAAAGGAGGTTAAGAACTTTTATAAGGATGTGAAAAATATTAGGAAGGGAAACCAGGAAAGAACAATTATCTACATTAAAGATGAAATCGGAGAGTTAGTAGGAGAACAGCAAGAATTTATGCAAAAATGAAAAAAACACTTGAAGAATTATTAAACAGTGATCAAGAAGAAGAAACTAGAACATCTTATCAAGAGGTAATGGCAAACAAAGACAATATGAAAGAACCAACAAGACAAGAAATTGAAGGTGTCATAAAACTGATGAAGAACAACAAGAGCCCAGGAGAAAGCGGTATCATGACCGAAAATCTGGAAAACGAGGGGGAATGCCTAATAGAGGAGGTGTATCAACTAATAAAAGAAATTTGGAAAGCGGGATCAATGCCATATGAATGGAATAAAGCTATAATAGTGCCTGTATTCAAGAAAGGGGACAGGACCAAGTGCTGTAACTACAGAGGCATTGCTTTATTAGACACTGTCTACAAAATTCTGGCGACATTAATAAAAAAAGAACTAGAAAAGTATGCAGAGAGCTTACTAGGCGAATACCAGGAGGGGTTCCGACAAAACGGATTGACAACAGATCAGACATTTCTACTCAAACAAATACTCAGAGGATGCTACAAATATGAAATTCCAACTCACATGCTATTTATAGACTTCAAATCGGCAAAATTGACAAAAATAATTAACCTTGTTAAAATGCCGTTAAAGCAAACAACAAGAGCAGTGAAAGTAAATAGGTACATGACAGAAGAGTTTATAGTGAAAAAAAGAGTTAGTCAAGGAGACCCGCTCTCTACGGTATTATTCAACCTAATATTGGAGAAAGTAATAAGAGAAAGCAGGATAAACAGAGCGGAAACAGTTTTCAACAAAAGTCATCAATGTCTTGTGTATGCAGACGACATATTAGTAATAGCTAGAAGCAGGAAAGAATTAAAAGAAGTAGAAGAAAGGCTGATAGGTGCAGCAAAACAAGTGGGTCTACAAATTAATGAAAACAAAAGCAAATACATGGAACTCAAAAATAAACAAGGATAGAAATAAAAAGTGGAGAAGTATTAATTGAAGAAGTAAAAGAATATATATACCTAGTGGCCCTCATAGATAATAAGGGTGACAAAGAAACAAAAATTAATCTAAGGATCGCTAAAAGTAATGGAAGCGTATATGGTTTGAATACACTGCTTTGATCCAATGACATCTCACGTAAAGTAAAGATACGATTATACAAAAGTATAATCAGACCAACCTTGATATACAGCTGTGACAAGTGGACAATGACATTGAAAAACCAGCAAAAACTAGAAAGGTGGGAAAGAAAGATTCTATGAAAGGTCTATGGTGGAAGAAAAGTGGACGATATATTATTATGGCTAAGACGCACAAACGCAGAAATTTATTTATTTATTTATTTATTTAATTCGCACTCAGCCAACAGCCGTTGAGCCAATTATAGGCGTCGCTGTGCAGTTATGAGGAATTCCAACCCCACTAAGGACTGTCATGATGTTGTTATGACCGCCGGAACCAACTTTTTTCCGTGATAGCCGTGGAACTCCCATCCAAGTTCTGACCAGAGACAGCGTTGCTTAACTCTGCTGATCGAACGTGGACGCTTGTTCAAGCTACACCACTCGGGACCTTAAATGAGTTGTATAACGCAGCCTCCACAATCCAAGTGATAAAAGCCCGAAGACTACAGTGGCTTGGACACATGGAGAGGATGGATAATAACAGAATTGTAAAAAATATTGGCTGGAAAATACCGGAAGGGAAAAGGAAGACCAAGGAAGACATGGAGAGAAGCGGTCTGGGAAGACCTGCAGGAAAAAGGTATCAGAAACTGGAAAGAGATTGCAAGAGACAGGAAGATGCATGTGCCACACCAAATAATACTAAAGTTATATCAAAGTACAATAGTATTTACTCTAAAATAATGTTAAGAAGCAATGCTATACTGAAAATATTTATAAAATATATATGAAATTATAAATGAATTTTTTTGTTTGAGTGTTGTAAGAAACTTTTTCTGACAAACGTCATGTCACAGAAGAAACGAAAATGGCGGTCATGTCATTTATTTTTTGTCAATTTAAATTTCTGACTGTCAAAAAAATATGTGACCGTCATTAAAATATATGACAGTCACAAAAATATCAGCTGACTTTTATTTACTGTTTCAGGATTCAAATAAGCTAGAACACATTTAATTCAGTGCGCGTCTAGGCAGCGGCGGTCGGTTTCTTGTGTGAGTCAGTTGTTCGGCGGTTTTACGTACAGTTGTTAGAGCCAGTATTGTCACTGATTTTTGTTTTGTGAACGATATATTTAGGGATATAAAATTGGTAGGTACAAGAGCATTGCATTTAAATACTTTAATAATGTAGTTAAACCTGGACAAAAGTTACGATGTTTTGAAAGTAAGTTTTGCAAGAAGCAAGTTACACATCCTGCAACTAGAATGGCTCAACATTTAATTACATGTGTAGGTTGCCCCGATATGATAAAAATTATGTTGAAAAAAGGATTAAATCAGAAAGAGACGCAGAACCCCAACAAGCGTAAAAATGAAGAGTCAGTGCCTGTATCCCAATCGCAACTATCGCAAGCAGAGCCAATAGACACTTCGAGATCTTTAACTTCATGTAAGGTTAAAAAAATAAGTAGTCAGAGTAGTTCAGTAAGCAGTTTTATCGACAATATTAAAACCGACGATCAAAACGAAATTTGGTTAATGTTGGCTAAGGCGATATATGCAACAGGTCTTCCACTGAATATAACAAAGAACGCATATTGGGTAGAAGTTTTTAAAAATATTAGACCCTCATTAACTCTGCCGTCACGTTTTATTTTATCAAACACACTTTTAGACACTGTGTACAATCAAGTTCATTTACAAGTAACAGATAGTTTAACAAATGTCAAAGTCCTTGGTATTCAATGTGATGGATGGTCCAATATAAGGAATGAGAGCATAATTAATATTGTTATATCAACACCCCAACCTGTTTTCTGTAAATCATTGTCAACCGACGAAAATTGCCATACTGGAGAGTATATGGCAGAACAAATAGAAATTGTATTCAAAGAAGTTGGAATTAACAAAATAATTGGATTTTGCTCAGATAATGCTGCAAACATGAAAAAATCTTGGAATTTACTACAAAACAGATATCCGGATAAACCAATTTCATATTATGGTTGTGCAGCGTTATATACTAAATTTTCTAGTTAATGACATCATTAAATTAAAGACCACTGAATCTGCACTTAATGCAGCAAAATCTATCATAAAAGTAATAAAAAATTAATCCGTTTTAAGTTCAGCATTCCAAAGACTATCAAAAGAAAAGCACAAATCAAAATCCTGCACCCTTAAATTTTCCGTTGCACCTAGATAGGCATCTATAGTTACCAGTTTTAAAAGCCTAAAAAAAAACAAAGGTGTACTTCAAGCAATAGCAATTACAAATGAATTCCAAGAACTACTAGAGACGAAACAAAAATGATATACTTGATGACCTATTCTGGACAAAAATAGATTTTTTAAAAATTTTATTGCAACCTTTGAAGAAATGGATATTGCCTTTGGAGTCCAATAAGTGCAATATCAGTGAAGTACCTGTTGCCTTTTATGAAATTGATAATGTTTTTAAAAACGAGCTATCTACTTCTCCTCTTTTGAAGCTAGAGGAACAAAAAGTTACAGAATGTTTACAAGAAAGGCAAAAGATGTGCTTAAGGGGCATACTACATTTTGCTGCAAACATTTTGAATCCCTGATATAAAAGTAACGAATTACTTTTGTTAATATTGTGTTTTTGTTTTACTGGCAATTATTTTTTAACAGTTTTTTTAATAGTTATTTTACTTCATTCATGATTTCCTGTATTTTAGGAAAACATCTTACTCAGATTGTAGAAGGTTTAACTTACATCCATTCCCTAGCTGTATACTTAGATTATGTAGATGAATGTAAACTGCTTGAAAACCTTGCAGAGTACAGAAGTATCGAGGGTTTCTGTGTGTTACAATTTGTGCAAGATTGTGAAAAAAATCCGAACATTTTACCCTTAACATATTGGAAGGGTATACGTACTGAAATGCCACTTCGATATGTGGCGGAAGCAGTACTTGGTATGCCAGCTACTTCAGCAGCGACTGAAAGAACTTTTCCTTGTCTCAGCAGCAAGAACCCGAACAAAGACAACTCGAGTTTGATTGGTACAGAGAAAAACATCTCAAGTATGCAGCCAAATCAATTAGGTATAGGTATTAAGTATTCTTATCTTTTAAGAAATATGCTAAACACATTATTTAAAATTTTAGGGACTATTAATGATGACGAACGTTGGGAAGAATCAACATTAACCTCAACTGAGCCTTCAACTTCCATGATAATAGTGGCAGAATTGCCAGATGACGATGATGACCATGAAAGCTGTACTTATACTGATACAACTGAGGTAAACATCAGCCTAATTAACGAGATGGAAGCTACACTTTGATGTCAATGATTGTGACACTACTGATACTGAAAAACTGTAGTTGATCAATAGGTTATTTCTTATTTTATTATCGACTTTAGAATATGTTTTTGTTTTGTTTATAAAGAGATTTTTAGTTAATTTTAGAAACCTTTATACTTTTTTATTTAGAGAACTCGATTTATTTTTGTTTTTTAAATTTTTTGTGTTTCTTAGTAGTATTTAAATAAATTTGCATTTAAGTTTATGTGTGTATTTGCATTGAAGGTAAAGCGATGAAAACTTCATCACAAATGACCATAAAAGACAAAAATGACACATAAATGACCGTCACATGCCACATAAAAAAATTACAGTCATTTTACAACCCTACAAATTCTATATCAAATTTAAAATTACCTTTATATCTGCAGACGAATTCGACGTATGGCACAAGAAGTCAGGCTGTTCTAATTTTTCAAACTCACACAATTTTTTTCCTAGTTTGAAGACATTTGCAGTTGTTAGTCTTTTAATGAAGTCTTCTGATCTTATTTCACAACTATCTTCTTCATCAGATATGTGCTACAATATATATTGTACTACAATTTATAGAAAAATTATTACAACACTAAAAAAAAGAATCACCAGTAAAATTTTATTAGTTTGTGATGTCAAACTGAATAATATATCTAGTATTAACACACATTTATGGTTTAAATGTATTTTTTGCATTATTTTGAAAACATTGATTATATGCAAATACAATGTTATACATACATTTTCAGATTTGTCTAGCTCGACATGGTTTATATTCAAAGTAACAACAATGTTTAATGGCAACGTTTTAAATTTAATTGCAATAGAGCTTTGTAGTGGAACACGATGACGAAATAACTAAAAGCAGTTAATTTTTAAAATAATCACATATTAACTGTAATATTGTTTACCTGGTTGATTTCATTTGTAAACTGAGCTTGTTGTACTCGAACTGTTGTGTAACCCAGCATCAACTGATTTTTTTCCAAATTTCAATTAGTATACTTGAGTGACAATTTCTTAGTCTAATATAAATTTAAAAATACACCTTGCAATAGCTTAATTGTTAGTGTCAGAGGCCTTACCGTTTTAAAAATTCACCGTGAATAGGCCACGAAAATATTACATGTAGTGGTTGCTCTCTCGAATAGGTGTAGGTTTCTATTAATTGCTTCCCATTGAAAGTGCAGCAGACTTCTAAGTCAGTCTTTAAGTGAGAAAATCCATCCCCTATATAAAAAATACTGTATCACAGCGCTAATAACAATTTATTTTTATTAAAGTTATTACTTATTCTAACCAAACATTTCTTGATGCACAATTGTAATTTATGACTTAAAATAATATTACCTTCTTTAACGTTTAAAATAATATAGGCCTGATGGTTTAATTCCTGCTTCTCCATAATTTATGGCAATTATATTAAATTTTATACAAACGCGTTTCTATTCCCGTTCATTTTAAATACTACCTACTGCTGCATAACTAACAATCTCATTTCT
The DNA here is from genome assembly GCA_940337035.1 of Agriotes lineatus. Classification (NCBI taxonomy): domain Eukaryota; kingdom Metazoa; phylum Arthropoda; class Insecta; order Coleoptera; family Elateridae; genus Agriotes; species Agriotes lineatus. The sequence continues at coordinate 186,645 of CALNHX010001800.1, read as the reverse complement.
GATTCTGCAACCAGTTTTATATATGCCGGTGACATTAAATCAAAATACCAACCAAAAGCAATAGTGATAAAATGATAATTCCCTATTGCTAACAGAAATTTAGTAACATGACAAATAATATTTTGTAAATTTACAGTTGCTGATTTATGTACGGAGTGTCGCAAAAGGTAGAACTGTGAGCAATGTTGCCAGATAGTTACTTTTTAAGGTGGGAAGTTGATATAGGCACGAAACTATCAAATGTACAAGTTTAGGAAAGAGTTGATATCTTGAGAGGGCGGAGCTTACTATCGTGCATTCAAAAACTAACATACGATGTATATTAATTTACATCATAGCAATAAATACTATATGAGAAAATAGTAGAAGTCATTTTTGCGATAATTTTTAAAGCGTTTATTAATGAAATGGTTATTTGTCGAATGCATTGAAGCGCTGATGGCTATCGCTTACATTCTAGTTAGTTTTCATTTAATGCTAAATTGGCAAGTTTTAGAGCACCAAAGATTGCTATTACTTATTCATTGTTTTTTTTACGTATTTCACCACATTAAAAAATTTAAAATATTGAAAACATTTAAATGTGGAGAAATATTCTAGAAAAACTATGAATAATATTAGAACGCTACAGAAAAGTTTATAATACGTTTTATTGATTAATCTCAATTTTTTTTATTTTGCGAAAATGTACTTCGAATAATGTAATTAATACAATATAAAGTTATTACCAACATTATAGGTACAAATGCAAAAAACATAATACTTATCTTCCTTCGTTTCCGTCATTACTAATAGACAATCAGTAAAAAGTTAGAGTCGTCCCGTACTATGAATAATTTATTTTTTAAAAGATACACAGATATAATACAAAATTAGTTTGACAGTTTAATCTAGCGACAATGCTTGTTGCCAATGGTTTTCTTAGATTGCATTTCCACATGAGAAAATAAACTGTGATTTCTCATTTGAAATGCACATCAACAATGACCATGGCACTATTTTTCTCTTTTCACAAGAATAAAATAAACTCTTTTCAACGGTATTTTAGCCATCCTTGATGTGCACTTAAATTAATTAAGCTATTATCATTAACTCGAAAATTTTGAAAACAAATGAAAACATCAAATTCAAATATTTAAAATTTTGTAATAATGTCAAGAAAGTTTTATTCTGAGTAACATAATAATCGATTTATATCGAAAAACGGAAATATAAAATTTGTTTTTTTACAACTAGAAAACTAAGAGCTAGGTCAAAATTGTTTTTTGAACATTATTTAGCATTGCAATCTGTGAGTTGGTGCGCCTCGAAATGGTATATGCTCCAAGAACTGCACTAAAAACGTTTAACTACTTGCAATAGAATTAAATCTAGTATACTGATATGAATACGCGGGTAGAGTTAATCACCTTATGAAAAATAATTGACGCTAGACAAACAAATAGATTGTCTTTTATATATTTTTTTAAATTATTAAAACGCAGAAATAGGTAGCTACTGGAAATATGACAACGTTGCTCGCTATGATCGTGGAGGGGGAAAGCAATATCTAGTTCTTTATAGTGACGAGTGTTGGGTTGTGGCCATTTTGTTTTAGAGCGCGCATCGCGCCGCACATTTTACAACGGGTTTTTACAACGGATTTAAACAGTTTTTATTTGAAACGGTTTTATTAAATACTTGAAACGCAAATTTGGTAAGTAAATAAATTAGATGTTTTGTAGTAGAAAGTGGTGAGCTTTAGATTAATTACAGCTTTTTACATTATACCGACACATAACCCTACTTGTGGGCGTCCCTTCCTAAAGTAGGTAACATTTCAGATGTTTAGTATATTTTTAGTGAGCTTCCTTGAACTCTTGTTGAGAAGCGCAGGGCGGTAACAGGAGTTGGTCATTTATTTCAGTTTTGTGCTATGCGTTTAATTCTCCTCAATCTGTGGCCAAGCTGACGTCTTGCTTTTTAACCCGATCTCCATGTCATTCTGGGTCTCAATATCCTCTGTCCCTGCGAGTTCCACATAAGGGTCTGTATGTGCAATCTATTGCCATTTTCTTTTCTTGATCTGTTGGCTAATTGGAATTTGATGCGTTCTGTTCCACAGTACTACGTCATTAGAAATAATATGCTCCTAAAAAATTTGTTGACGAATGTGTGAATCTTATCTGAAGCTTAGTTTTGACTCTCCATATAGGAAGTAGGATTGGGAAGGCTTCCTTAGCTTTTTAAATGTGGCTGTTTATATTCTTTTCTATGTAGTAAGTATTCGTTGGTAGCTATGATGCTGCGATGACAGCAAAATCTGTTATTTTATAGTGCTTTATTTACTGTGTGTCTTAAATTACATGTAACATGATGAACATTGTAATTTACATAAAACTATTTAGCAGTTTAATTAATTTCTAAATTGATATTGATTGATTTTCATTCCAGAGTTTCTAATCGTTATTAATGTATTTAATTATTATGTGCATCTACAATTTTCTTCATAGCCGAATAACTAATTGCATGCTACCTTAATTTATGTAATCAACTAATACAACATATAAAGAAAGGTTTACCATTTTTAGCATGTTGTACTGTTTATACCGTGTACTGCTTACTGCACGGCTGTTTATGGAGCATTAGTAATACAAAATAAGTTTAGATTGTATAAAATGGTGATAAATGTCTGTGATATGTATCTACCTAACCATTTCAGTTTATTCAAGCCATAATCAGTAATTTTTAAACAAGATTTCAGGGATTGAGCCGCGTGATTGTTGGGGTAGAAGAACTTAACGTTTTGCCCACTATTGTAAGGAACTTCTTCATCAGGCGTGTGGAGAGTCTAACAGAGAAGTTTTGCATCTGTCATAGTTAATACGTTGAGTTACCATGATCCTCTGCTTCCCACACTATTGATGAAATCCCTTTCCTAAAGTGGACGAAACATTGAGTACTTCTATATCAACAGGGACATGGTCCAATTCCGAAAGTCATTCGTTAAATAATGATAATGGCTGTGAAAGCCTTCAAAATCAAAACAATTAGTTATTGGTTTCATATGTTGTAGACTTACATTTCCAACATATTTACAGTAACTACTTTCACAAAAATGTTTGTGTTTCCCTCGTTTAGAAAACGTTAATATAGTATAGGGAATTTTCCATTTGGTGGGGCAGTAATCAATTTTCAAGCAAGCATTAACAACAGGAGACAAATATGCATTGGGTTTTTTAGATTAATTATTTATTAGGTATTAGTCGTGCCAAGGAATGTTTTCGTGGTGTGGTATTTCACAACTTCGTTTGTGGATATTGGATTATTAATTTAGAGAATAGGTACAACTGGTACCTAGGTAAAGTAGGTACAATTAGTAGGTGCATTTTAATGATTATGTTGACAGTATGACTGCATATCCTATTTATGTTAACACATCTGAGTCTCCCAATGTTTAGCAAATAAATTCAATTTTTTTTTTGTTTATCCTACTTATATTTAATGTCTCTATTAGTTATACAAGATGGTACACAATTTGACCTCGACACTATTGGTATCTTGGAAACTGCAAGAGATACAAAGTTGTTTAAATTAGACAAAAGTTTCGTGATTATTTGAGCACTATTCCACTAAGCACGATGAAACTTTGGTTAGCAATATGAAAACATATTCTGCATCTACCAATGATATTAGAGTTCTCCAAAGACCGATGTTTAAGTGTAATACTCAACTTCTTTATTTTTTATGGCGCCATATTTGATTTTTTCACTCTAATTTTGTGTAATTTTTTCTAATTACAATGATGTATCACTTATATCATTTAATGGTAAATTTTATCATAATATTAAAAATACAATTTGTAATTTCCATCTAAGCCATCTATGACTTATTTTATTAAAGTGTAAAAAAGTGTGAAAGTTGTTGTAGTTAGTGATCTCGAGACAATATGTGTGCATATTTTTTTAATTACAAGGTAAAATGAGGTTACAGATTATACATACATACATACTTTTAAAAAATTGCCGGAGAAGTAATAACGTACCCAAACGACAAAATGATTTATATATTTGTAGTTTACATTAAATCTAGCCGGAATAACTCAGAAGCTAAGTGGCAATGCCATGAAGAATATCTCGAAGGTTTCGTGTTCCACAGGACCTTCTTCTCAAAATTAGAACAAAACTTACATAAAGACGGTTGCTTGAAGAAGAGTCGTCCAAAAATTTAATAGAAGAAATGTTTTAGGGTATGTTACTTGTGATCCAAACACTTCAAGTCTTTACAGCGTAGTATTAATTGTACCATTGTAATTAGGGTGTTCATTCATTCATTCATTCATTATCTTGAACTTCTTTACCTTTCGGTAAAAAATTAAAAAGTATCACCCTTATAAAGCCCATTTGAGTCACTTTAAATATTTATTTAAATGTGTAAAGTAGTTTTATAATTTTTTATTGGTTTAATTATTTAGTTGATTTGTTATTGTTTTAGTTAAAAAATTACTATAATTTAATTTATTTGTTATTGTCATTTTTTAATCAAAATCTTTTTCTTGTGTATCTTAACTGTTATTCGATTGGCTACAACAGTCAATTTTATTTTCTGTATTAATATTGTAACCATGACTTCCTAGATGAAAGTACAAAATAATGACCTTTCTAAATATTGTGGCAAAATTAAATAGTATAAGTGACGTATTACTGTAATCGGAGAAAAATACTCATAATCATAATGAAAAAATCAATTATGGGGGCCAGCAAAAATAAAGAAGTTGACTATCGCACTTCAAAAATTAGTAGGCTTTGGCAAATTCCAACGTCACTGGTAGGCATTTTTTATGTTTTTATATGGCTAACCAAAGTTTTACCGTTCTTAATGAAATAGTGCTCGATTAATTAAAAAAGAAGAGTAATTCAAATTCTGATTTGTCAGTTATATCTAGTAAGCTACGGTCTCTTTATCAAATTTGAAATTGGTTGTGGGGCGCTTCCCTAATCCTTTACCAACCTGTATAGTACCAGTGTGGTCGAGTGGTTAAGGAACTCTGCTAGCTATGGTGCTGAAGGTACAGAGTTACATCCCACATATGATGCCTGGCGAGTAGTGTACTCAGTTGCTTTAAAAAATTAGGTACTGAAAACACTTTTTAGGGAAGTAACGCAGTTCCTCAAAGGTTTGGTGGTCGCCACATTGCTCAGTATGCCGTTAAAGGTGTGCTACCACAGCATTTCCCCACCTTTTGATTGACACAACCCCTTATGATTATCTTACATACCATAGTGGCCTCTTTAATGAGAATATACAGGGTGTTCCGAAAACAATGTGGCACTATCTAAGAGGATACTGATGAAGCCAAATATGTCTTAGTAAAAAAGACACCCTTGAAAAGGTACATGTTTGAGAAATTGAGTTTCTATTTTTGGATTTTTTTACAACTCAAAAACTATTTATCCATTTGAGTTTAAACTTGGCATAATACGGTTTAATTTATTTTCTCAAACATTCATCGATCTGAAATTACATCTATGTATAGGAGGCGTTTACTACTCTACTTTCACTTAACATTAATAGTTATAATAATGGTGAGGCACTAACACCCCATGAAGGAGCTTGGCCTGCAAGGCGGAAAATAGTTATATTTTTTATTTCCACATTTTTAGTATTGTAGGGACGATATTTTAATAGATATTTAAATTTCACTTAAAAAAGTGTACTTGATTTGTATGGAAAATCTCAATGACTTTGGAGATAAAAATATTTGAAGGTATTTTCAGGTAGGCATGGGTTACTTGAGACATCATGAGCTATAATTCCGGTATTTTTCTCAAATCACTATTTGCAAGTACTATTATTATTAAACCGTCTCACCATAACTGTGCCAAATCAGGACTTTAACATCATTATTTAAGAAGGTGTGGGACGATGCATTATTTTGATGCATGATTATAAGACCGCGAGGAATTATGCTTGCATTTTTTCTAAGGCTACTGGTAAACAAGCTGTGGAATAGCAGTCAGCATTTATTGTACGACAACCTTGCAAAAAAATTGTCACAGGTTGACCGGACCAACAAAAGAATGATACAACCATCTTCTTACCTACCTCTACTCTGAGATAACACAAATATTGTTGGTTTCTTCTATCAATTAGTCAATATCAAATTATCAAAACAACAGTTACTCCATTTTTAATTCCCTCGTATAGTAATCGTAAAAAATTATCTTCCAAGACTTTTTCAGATCATTACATTTCAAGGTCCCTAGATGACCTTAATTCGGTCTTGTCTGTCTGTTCATCTGTTTGTTGGCGGCATAGCTCAAAAAGTATTTGTCGTAAGAAAACGATAATTTACATGCAGATTATTTGTCTACCTGACTCGAAACTGATCGGTTAAATATATACAGGGGGCATCTTAAAAAAAAATAAATTTAGCTTGTTTTTGCTATAACTCAAGAACTATTACTTAAGTAAAAGTAATATTTTGTACATAGCTCATGTGATTACTGTTGATGAAAATAGTCATATTGTGGACCAAACATATAGAGGGTGGACATCTTAAAAAATTAAATTATTTTATTTTCTTTGATATTTTCAAAACTGCCACTTGTTCCGAGTAAAGCACTTAACTGATTTGTTGTTAAACACTTACGTAATATCTACTATTAATAGTGTTTTCTTTTGCAGGTAATCAAGCAATATTTACACATTGATGATGGAAAAACCTAAAACCAAAAAACTTAGAAGATTTACTTTCTATCGAGAGCCAAAGAAATGCAATCATGAAGCGTGCAGCAGCATAATATGGGTTGATAGTGACTTGTCAGCCTCACTCGAACCACCTTCACATCCGACATCCTACCCCGCTTTGACTTTTGTTTTTAATAATTCCATCAAGCAGGAAGAAGAATTACAAAAACATTGTCCCAATTGCCAAAAATTGACGTTTGAAAGCACTGAAAGCACATTTGAATATATACAAACTAGAAATATACATCATGGATGGTCTTACGAGCTCGAAATAAACACCAAAATACGGTTATCGGGCACTACTTGCCTCTATATGATGGCACTCAGTTTTCGGTGTATAACTCCAATATTCAACAATATATTTCTAATGGCTACTATTAATAGTAGCAGCAAATTAGAACTCTGGATTATGGCGGAAGAGAGTACTCAACCGGCTACTTTTAGAATAACTTTTCAAGATTATTGCGTCGTATGTCCAGCGATTATGTTTAAAGACGTAACAGCAGGTACAAGGAATAAAGACCATTGCCTCCTTTTAGAGAACGAAGCTGTAAACAACTTTTTACATTCAAAAAGTCCGAAAATTGCGTTGAAAGTTTTTAATGTAAATATTTTTTAAATCTTGTTGTAAAATATCCATTTTTTGTAACCTTCTGTAATAAAATTTGTAGTAAATAGTGTAAGATTTATTTATTGTTTAAATATGATAAACCCTAATGTTCAGTAACTACTTAAATCTTTATATCAATATTTCTTAAATCGAAAGAAATCGCTATTGAAAATCAAGCCATCTCGAAAAAAATTTTAATTGGGAATATTCTTGTTAATTTATTTAAACTAAAACTAAAACTGCAAATAAAGCATCTATATATCGAATATGATATTAATTTAAAAATTTAATAAGTTTACTCCAATAAAATATCAGTATTTGATATTTGAAGTATGCCACTGGTCATTTTGATCATTTGTTTGATGAAGAAACTCCCGGATGAGTGGAACTGTTGTATTATATATGTCCGATTAAAAAAAAAGAGATTAACTCAAATGCTCCAACTATCAAAGAAGCACTCTAGTAAACATAGCATGCACGATCTTCTCTAACATCTTATTCACACGGTTGAGACCACGTACAGAAGAAATAATAGAGGGTGTTACTTCATAGGGTTGTAGGTAAGTAATTTCTTATAAGCTTTATATCTTACATGCAAAGCACTGGATTAAAATATGTGTTAGCATTGCAAGATGTTTTAATAACTTGTTTTTATATTTTGTTGGATCGTCACCTTAACAACTAAACATAGGCGATTTGATCACAACATTACTCCTCTCAAAAAAGAAAGGTAGGAAGGGAAGCCAGGTAGGAAAGCTAATATAATCCCAAATAAAAATAGCAGAATTATATTTAACTACAATACCTGGATCTTTTCAACAATCCTTATAATTGTAGAGTGACACCTATTGGCCTAACGGCTGTTGGCTGATTACAAAATAAAATAAAAAGTAATTAGTAACAACAAGAATAATAATAATAACAATGATAATTGATAACAATAAAATAACGAGTTACAGAAACACAACACTGCACATACACTGGCACTGGTTTCTGAATCTGTGTCATTGATGCTATGTTTCCTTCTACTTCAGAGATGAAAGCTGAAAGGAGAAAAACGGCAAATGTATGCATGAAAAAGTAAAAAATATAAGCAACTAACAAATAAACACATGGAAGCGTGGAAACTTATGTTATTCTAGAAAGTAGGCTGGTTTCAGCCGATCAAAATTGACTGTCCTGGCAATGCTTTCCAGTGACATGTATTTATCTGTTCGTTGACAGACTTTAAAAGGACCTAAATAGTTGGGTTTGATGCCCTTCGTATGTATAGTATTTTTGCGGTACATGTGTGTGCCTGATGCTAAGTCCTTGTGAATGTGTGGTTTACGATTAGAATAATTTTTGGTAAAGAAAAATTTTTGGCAGCTGATATAGCGTTTTAATATGGCTACAAATGATAACATTAAACTGTCAGATGGTTGAGTAGAATTGTTATCGTAGAAGAAATTATTGGGCAATCTAAGAGATGACCCATAAAGTATTTGGGTAAAAGAAACTTGTAATTCTTCTTTTATACTGGATCTAAGTGATAAAAGGATCCATGGGAGTCTATCTGGCCAAGAGTATAATACCTGTTGAATTTAAAGCCCCTTTTAAGGTACGATTAAAGCGTTCGATGATTTCCTGGCTACTGGGATGAGATATACTAGATCGGATATTTAACATTCCTAATAAGGAGATTAAATTTGTCTACGGACGTGATAAAAAGATAGGTGCATTATCGTTCGTTAGAAATTTAGAAATACCGAAACGTGAAATCCAGACATTTGTTACAGCAGAGATAATCTCTTCCCTGTAGCACGTTGGATTGGGTCATCGTGAAAAACAATCGATAATGGTGAGGGCATATTCACAGTGTGTCTCAGGGTTAATGTTAGATACAAAAGGTGCAATAGAAAAAAAAATTATTTTATTTTAAGATTGTGAGATAAAGTCCTGCTTGGTTTGAAGAAAATTTTAAGAATATTTTCAGTTTTTGAAAAACAAGTCGGCCTTGACATTGAAGCAAAAACTTTTCTTTTTAGGGAAACTATCCTTTTCGTGCATGATACGGTAAAATTTTACTAAGAAAAGTGGTTCAGAATGAAAAAATATGGCCTTATATAAAATTTCAGGCAGATCTACCTACTTTGATTAAATTCGTCATTTTCAATAAATACAATTTATTTTGTTTAATCTTCAATTTTGTATAGGGCCATATTTTCTCATTCTAAACAACCTTTCTTCCAGAGCGGAAAGAGTGGAAAGAGGAAGAAGTCTAACCAAACTAAAAGGAGAAGTCTGGTACACAGACGGATCAAGAACAGAACATGGAACAGGTCTGGGTATTTATGGCACGAGACCAGGAAATGCAATAAGCATAAACCTAGGACAATATGCAATAGTATTCCAGACCGAGGTAACAGTAATTTTAACCTGCGCCCAATTAATGGTGCAGAGATCCTACAAAGGTAGGAGAATACATATCCTGACGGATAGTCAAGCAGCTTTAAAAGCGCTGTCATCCAACCAGTTTAACTCAGAATTAGTATATGAATGCCACAGAAAACTGGTTCAACTGAGAGAACACAACAAACTGAGCTTGTTGTGGGTCCCAGGTCACCAGGGTATTATAGGCAACGATAAAGCAGATAAATTAGCAAAATCAGCCAGCACAATCCAGCTGGTAGAAGCAGAGCCTACCTGTAACATAGCTTATAGCATGATCAGGAAGCAAACTAGAAGCTTGTTACAAGATAAACATCGCAAATTCTAGTACGACTATCCTAAAGCAAGGCACTTTAGAAACTTCATAAGAGAACCGTCCAAGAAAGCGACACTGGCACTCCTAGAAAATGTAAGGAAGAAAATAAAACACAACAAGGATAACTACAGGACACTGTTATATCAACAAACATATGCACACAATAGGAGTGGCAACAAACATAGACTGTGGATTCTGTAAAGAGGAGGACGAGACTTCAATTCACTGTTTATGGGAGTGCGAGGAACTCATAACTCTACGACATAAACACTTTGGGGAAACAACAATCGAACCCGAACTGCTGATAAATACCTCATTAAACCCACTAGTAAGCTTTTTTGAGGACATCGGAATACCTCTGTGGGGCAAGGTAAAGTGCTGGGATGCACAATAGGTCTTTTAGGTCGCAGTACAAAAGAGGGGACCAACCCAACCAGAAGTATAATAATAATATTAATAACAAACTTTATTACTAACATTTTGCCGTATAATGAACAAAATCGGTAGTTTACCTGAAAAGAAAATAGTTTTTGCTCTACTATCAAGGTCGACTTGTTTACCAAAAAAATGAAAATATTCTTAACATTCTCTTCAAACCAAACAAGACTTAATCCAACAATCTTAAAATAAAATTCAAAAACTTTTAGTCCAGCGCTCCTTTTGTAACGTCAATCCTGGGACACATTGTATAAGAAGGGGGTCAAATATAGAAGTCTCATATTAAATATATGAGATTTGGTTACCCTACCTACTAAGAAGCTTTTGTGCAATCCCATAATTTGCCGACTTATACTTAGAAGACTCAATACATTTTTACCAACTATTTTTAGAATGTATCTGAAATGTTCAGAGTAAAAAGCTAATGAATGAGTTTGCCTGTTAATTATTTAAAAATGAGAGTACACCAAGAGTGATTACAATCATTTAAAGGTGAAACAAATTCAGAAAAAGGATCTGATTATTCTACATTGTTGTATTACAATTAGCTTATTCTTCCTTGATGTTTCTGTAAGCTACAGTTATGGATATTCTGCAATAATATTCGCATAAACAAAATTTTATCTGAACATCAATTTAAGAATAGATATTGTAGTAAGGCAATGCATTAAAAATTTGCTGGCACACTAAGTTTATATTAGTGGTAGCAGAATTGAGTTTAAGCATTTATAATGTGGCACACTATAAAAAGATGGAATATTTGTAGAACAAGTCAAATATCATTTCTATGACAAAATGAATAAGGATGTGATACTAATACTTCCATTTTAAAATATCCATTTATTTGACAACGCTGTCCAAAGTTAAATCTATTAACCCTTTCAATGCGAAAGCCGTATATATGCGGTTTGAATTTTTCATACTTCTACGAAAGCCGTATAATATATACCTACATTTCAATACATCTTATGCCTGTGAAAACCAAATATTTTCATGTTTCAGAGTAGGGGTTGTTTTATATGGTGGGAATAATTATTCGTCGTCACCTCATGCCCGCAGCGATCCAGTGACACTTGTGCAACAAAGGGTATGTGATGATGGCTGACAAATTGCCTACGTCAAGATGCGGCAAATATTGCACGATGTCATTTGTGTTCATTTGTTAAGATTAATAACGTAAAATAAAATGTGTACTTTTGTAAAAATAAATAAAGGTTTTATTAAAGAAAGGCTATAGTTTTCTCTACATACTGGTTAAACAATTAACTTCATATTCTCCGGCACTATTTTATAGTAATCTTTTAAACAGATGTTTGCGAGCACAACAGTTCCCCGCACAGGCAGTTGAGTTCATGCCAGGTGCGTGCCGCACGGAAAGGATTAATATCTTACTGATGTTGCTTAGGATTTATAAGTATATTGCTTTTTAAAAAAATATTAATGTTGAATAGTGCTTTAAAATAATTTATTTTGCTTAGTGCTAAAAATGGCGAATACTTCAATTTAAATTAATTTAAAAAAAATATCATGCACAGACCCTATTGAACTCGCAAGTCTCGTTCTGCAGTTCTTGGAGAAACTGAATGCCAAAACTGTTGGAGTTAGGTAATAAGTAGGCTTCGGTTTCTACTTGCCTGCAGAACTTCCTCCCACTGTCTGAGACTGCAAAAAATAAATAAAAATTTTTTACATTTCTATAACGGTACAAATTCCCTCACTCGAGTCCCTGAGGATATATTTTGATCTGCTTTTTCTTTACAAATTAGTAAATGGACAACTGGACTTCCTCCTTCTTTTGAGTCAATTGATATTCAAGGTGCCTTCACGGCTTTCGAGATCAGTCACCACCTTTGCCTTGTCAACTTATACGTCGTGCTACACCTTAAACAATCCTCTAACCCGTATATGCGCCATGTGTAATGATCTCTTATGTGATATTTTAGATCCTAGTTTGAGTCACTTTTGTAACGCAGCAAGGAGTGCTATTTTTGTTTTTGAGTGAACGAGCCATGTCGTCACTATCATTGGAATTAATGTTATGTTATTTTGAATTTTTTTTTTGTAAAAGGACTTCGAGTCCGTCCATACTTGTAATAAATAAATAAATAATAAATATCACACTTAATTTTTCAGTTATCTAAAAAATACAGATAACTTGTATTTCGGTTCTTGCATATCCTGTCTTTATTTGCAGAAGTGTTTCAGTTCTTAAGGCAACTTTTTATGCTTAATTCGATAAATGTTTATAAACAGGCTATTTGAGGATTATCATTCTTCGACCTACCTTTTTTCCACTAAACTCAATTTTTGTTTGGTTAGCCACATAGTAACCCTAGCTACTTTTATTTTTGATGTAGAAGTAATGCAAACTTTGTCTTTTTTAATTTGAAAGATATAAATTTGTCAATGCGACATTTTTATTCCATTACAGTGCAACAATTTGAATAGGGTCCAATCTCCTCTGATCTTAAAGTAAGGTAAGGTGTTAAACTGTATTATTGGCAGATTACTTGTAAACAATACCCTGAACAATAGAAATTTTAACCTTCTGCAATTTTGCATAAATACGTCTAACCTTCAATTACCAGTTGTACGTGTCATTTACAAGTCATCCGTATTTACTATCTTTAAAAGATCAGAGGTGATTGGGCCCTATTCGAATAGTTGCACTTTACCGAGGTTCGGAAAGATTTAATGGTAAGCATTTTCAAGTAAATAAATTAATTCTAAGACATTTAACTCAGTGAAGTACGCTGAATGTTTTTGAGAAGATAATAAGATAGTAGTATAGAGACACCTTGATCGTGATATCAAATTAATTGGGTCAATTAAAATCGCGAATTAATCCGCGGTTTGACCCAATTAATTTCGCGGTTGGCTCTAATTAATTTTCATATGTGCTACTGATTAAATTACGCATTAGCTACTGATTAAATTACGCGGCGGCCATTTTTAATTTGCTTCCGGAATTACGCGGCGGCCATTTTCACTTTTCGCGCGAATATTTGAATTTGAAATTTTTCATAAGTATTTTTTTCTAAGTTAAAATTTTTTGAATTTAAACTTCCCGGGGTGTCGGCCATCTTTGTTTTCTGCGTGCGCACTTCTCACGGCTGTCGTTTTAATTTAAATTTTCGCGCAAATATTTGAATTTCAAACTGGGAATCTGTCTCTCTCTCTTCTGCTCCTTGGTTGTCTCTCTCTTGCATTCACAGAAGGGCTGTTTATATTTAAAAAAATCTCTGGCGGACTCGGATTCGAACACGCTACGTTCGCATCCACATTGGGCTGACATCGGACTATAGCTCTGAGCCACCGAGGCGTCTTGTATATAAAGGGTTTGAACAGAACGCCATTTAACTGTTCTGACTCCAGACTTTAAAACAAACTATTTTTTGAAAAATATAATTTATAAGAATGGAATTACATCGTGTGGATTATTAAAAGGTTCATAAGGTTTAAAAAAAACTGATTCCATAAGTAGTTTTGCTAGAATTAATTATATTATTTCCTGCAAATGTTGGACCCTCTATAAAAATTCAAACAAACTTTTTTCTGCTTGTTTAATTTTATTCTCAAACTTCATTATGCAATCAATTACGAGATAGCAAATAGAATTTTAACGTTCGATTATTTTGATCCTAATTATCGCTGCGGAAACTTACGAATTCGCGCGAAATTTCTTAGAAATGCTAGAACAGTTTGATTTATACAATTATGAACTGTCTGTCCATTATTCATATAGCATATTTGAGAAATATAAAATTGGAAACATTATTTCACGTGTCTAGACAGGCTACAACTTGTTTATTTTGAACGAAATCTGGTCTGACGTCATGACCGCGGTGTATTCGCCATTTTTAGCATTAAGCAAAATAAATTATTTTAAAGCACTATTCAACATTAATATTTTTTTAAAAAGCGATATACTTATAAATCCTAAGCAACATCAGTAATATATTAATCCTTTCCGTGCGGCACGCACCTGGCATGAACTCAACTGCCTGTGCGGGGAACTGTTGTGCTCACAAACATCTGTTTAAAAGATTACTATAAAATAGTGCCGGAGAATATGAAGTTAATTGTTTAACCAGTATGTAGAGAAAACTATAGCCTTTCTTTAATAAAACCTTTATTTATTTTTACAAAAGTACACATTTTATTTTACCTTATTAATCTTAACAAATGAACACAAATGACATCGTGCAATATTTGCCGCTTCTTGACGTAGGCAATTTGTCAGCCATCGTCACATACCCTTTGTTGCACAAGTGTCACTGGGTCGCTGCGGACATGAGGTGACGACGAATAATTATTCCCACCATATAAAACAACCCCTACTCTGAAACATGAAAATATTTGGTTTTCACACGCATAAGATGTATTGAAATGTATATATTATACGGCTTTCGCAGAAGTATGAAAAATTCAAACCGCATATATACGGCTTTCGCATTGAAAGGGTTAATAGATTTAACTTTGGACAGCGTTGTCAAATGAATGGATATTTTAAAATGGAAGTATTAGTTTCACATCCTTATTAATTTTGTCATAGAAATGATATTTGACTTGTTCTACAAATATTCCATCTTTTTATAGTGTGCCACATTATAAATGCTTAAACTCAATTCTACTACCACTAATATAAACTTAGTGTGCCAGCAAATTTTTAAGGCATTGCCTTACTACAATATCTATTCTTAAATTGATGTTCAGATAAAATTTTGCTTATGCAAATATTATTGCAGAATATCCATAACTGTAGCTTACAGAAACATCAAGGAAGAATAAGCTAATTGTAATACAACAATGTAGAATAATCAGATCCTTTTTCTGAATTTGTTTCACTTTTAAATGATTGTAATCACTCTTGGTGTACTCTCATTTTTAAATAATTAACAGGCAAACTCATTCATTAGCTTTTTACTCTGAACATTTCAGATACCTACATTCTAAAAATAGTTGGTAAAAATGTATTGAGACTTCTAAGTATAAGCTTCTTAGTAGGTAGGGTAACCAGATCTCATATATTTAATATGAGACTTCTATATTTGACCCCCTTCTTATACAATGTGTCCCAGGATTGACGTTACAAAAGGAGCGCTGGACTAAAAGTTTTTGAATTTTATTTTAAGATTGTGGGATTAAGTCTTGTTTGGTTTGAAGAGAATGTTAAGAATATTTTCATTTTTTTGGTAAACAAGTCAACCTTGATAGTAGAGCAAAAACTATTTTCTTTTCAGGTAAACTACCGATTTTGTTCATTATACAGCAAAATGTTAGTAAGAAAGTTTGTTATTAATATTATTATTATACTTCTGGTTGGGTTGGTCCCCTCTTTTGTACTGCGACCTAAAAGACCTATTGTGCATCCCAGCACTTTACCTTGCCTCACAGGCGTGAAATCCTTCGAAATCACTCTATAATAAATAACCATTCTAGAATTATATACAGGATGCTCCAGTTTTAAGAGTTTGCACTTAGAAACCTCAAAAAAAGAATAAAAGTTCTATAAACATATGCCCTATGCATGCCGATTGGGACTCCGTTTTAGAATTATGAACTGCAGTAGCATTGGCAACAGTGCATTCGTGTAAAATGCGTACAAGCAGTTGTTTTTGTGAAGGCTGGAAAATGTGTGCCGGCGTGGACGCAATTGTCCGGACATGGTACGGCGCCATGACAGCTCTATGCTTATACCAAGAAACTTTCCAGAAATATGTAGTTCTACGGCACTTCACTTTTTATTTTTCTAACACACTTGTACACACACGTATGTGTGGATAATTTTATACCTACTAAATTAGATGAATATGGACGCTTTCATGGAGAGTCTTAGAAAAAAATGTTTAAGAATCCTCGCATTGAAAACGGCAGCTACTGATTTCGGTAGCCAATGGCGTGTTGAAAGAAGTTTAAGAATTTGTAAGTTATGCAATACGAAAAACATTTTTAAGTTGGAAAAATGAGCGAAACCAATTACTTATTATACAAAAAGCAGTTATATTAAAAGGTAGTGATAAAATGCTAGCAATTAATAAGTAAAAACTCACCTGTTATAAAAATGGCGACTAACGCCTAGCAAGTAACAAAAGCGTACCGTGGCACTAGATTGAAGCAGTGCTGCCAGATTGTTTCACATTGCATTTTACAAATGTTTATAACGGTGGCTTAAGATTTCAAAATGTATTTATCTATATAAACAAATATTTTAAAGAATTAGAGCGGATTGTGTACGAATTTTTTAACACATTTGATTAACTATGTTCATTTAAAGTTTAAAAAAAAATGGAAAAATAATACATTTCTTCGTGAAATATTTGATATTTGGCATATTTAGACAGAATGATTAGCAATGAATTTATTACATTTATTTTATTATAACATACGAATCTTACTATTTATCAATTTCACATTTCAAATGATAATATATGCACACAGAGTCTGTAAAGAGTTTGGCACTGAAGTGTAGACGATTCGTCAGCTCTCTTTTAAAAAAATACTTTGACTTAATTCAGTTTTATAATTCTAAATTTGATCATTATTTCTGTAACGTGTTGAACTAGTGTTTACTTAACATTTTTATTAAGCAAAATGTCAGCAAGCGATGAAGGTAAATGCCAAACCGGTCTATTTGAGTTAGGTTCATTATACGAGGGTAGCACCAATAATTTCTGCAAACTAATAGATCAAGTTTACAATAGATATCAGACTTGCCATGAAACAAATGTTAATTATTTTCTAATTCGACAGTTCAATTTTAGTTTTGATAAGTAATTGCAATAGTTATTATACAAGTTAATTTTGAAATATAAGTGTTGTGCAGCAAAATTGAATCTAACGAGAGAAAATTTTAGAATCATAATTTGAACGAGTTTCACTTGGGGATGATTTTCATAAAGGAAAACCAAATTTAGCAGTTACCTGCGGAAGCAGGGCGGCTCAAATAGGTGGCTGAACACTAAAAAGGGTTGTATCTCGTAAACGGGTGGAAAAAACAAAAAACGGGTGAAAAAATGGCACCCCCACAGTACACGTTAACCCCCATCATCATACATTTAAATATTTGAAATACGGTTCGACAATTAAAGATTTCCCCGGTGTATTGGTTGACTTTACATCTGTTTTTCGATATACGAACGGACACATATACTTCTTCAATAAAAAGAATTTTTATGAATACAATAAATTTTCAGGTACGCTAGTACAAACCGGTAAAAAGAATCTCGATATTTTCAGTTTGAATTGTCCACACGAAGGTATTTTACAACAAATATATAATCTAGTATCAAATTTAATGTCTTTACAAAAATAGAAATGTTATGAAACTGTGACTTTTGGATGCATTCTTTCAATTTAACATTGGTTCTTATGGAAAACTAGCACAAATCTGTGTTTTTTTTTTCGGATTATTGGGGGCCCCGGAAGTAACAGTTCAATTGGCAATACGTGTATGTGTGTATACATAGAGCTGTAGTTATTCAGTGTGCAAAGAAAAATGTATTTTACATCAAACTTGGTAGATGAGCATGTTAGTGGATGCGAAATGTCGACGGATGTGAAACTCGAAAAATCGACTATGAAATCGGTTTTGATGTTGGGCCCGAACTAAAGAGATATAAAGTTACTCCCATTCTGTGGAGCTGCACTTGTGATGATGATGATGATCTGAAGATGGATGTCTATGAGAAATATTACTACAACAATCATTTCCACGAATTTTCACATGTATTTCCTTGGTTTGGTTGCGATTGTATGGATATTACCGTTACGCTGGATGAGCATCCGGACTTTAAAAACAATACAAAGATACAACTCCCAGACTGGTGGAGTTGGTTTTATTACAATGTGATCGAACCTATCGAGGGGCATTTAAAAATTTTTAAATTAGAACGTGAATGTGTTAAGAAAATCGTATATGATTTATGGTGATGTCAGCATGCGATGAAACTGTAACTTTTGGGCGCATTCTTTCAATTTAACATTGTTTATTATGCAAACCTAACACAAATCTGTGGGTTTTTTCGAATTATTGGAGGCCCCGGAAGTAACAGTTCAATTGGCGGTACGTGCGTAGGTTTTTAAACAAGTAAAAGACCTCAACATTCTAGCAGTTACAATGTTTGGGTGTGGTGTGGATGGTGCTACGGCCGATAATAACAATATAGACGAAGGTATAAGGGTGTTTCTCAAAAAACAAAAA
Source organism: Agriotes lineatus (assembly GCA_940337035.1). Lineage (NCBI taxonomy): Eukaryota > Metazoa > Arthropoda > Insecta > Coleoptera > Elateridae > Agriotes > Agriotes lineatus. The sequence continues at coordinate 167,919 of CALNHX010001800.1, read as the reverse complement.
CTAAGACGGTCACCTATATTTTGTGATGACGACGATATCGAAATTGAATGGGCAACAACCAACGGTGAACCTGAAGCTAAAAGGAAAACAGTAGAAGACAACAATCATCCACTATTATCATATCATGAAGATACTTCTATTATTGAATATCCGCTAGATCGATGTAGAGAAGAAGACGAAGAAGAAGAATGTGTTTGTATGATAGGAAATACGAATTACTTTCTCAGTGAAGAATGTATCGAAGTTGGCTTTGGTATAAGGCCAATCGCCATTGGAAAAATTAACATTCAACCTATTTTAAGAATTTCATGTATTGAATGTATGGATATGTATACTCGTAAAACCTACAAAGCGGTACATTTAACAAAGCAACTGTGGCAACAGCTACTGCAATCAAAAACTGAAATATTTCAACAGTACAAGTGTTTCTGTTATCAGTGGCGTGCTAATGTTTGCGATGAAATTAGACAATTACTAAGTGGGAATCTGTGCCAGTGTAACATGGTTGAAATTGACTTTAAAAAATTGTTTCAAATACGTGACTTGATATCTTATCGTTTAAATATATTGGATACCTACGATATAAATACATTTTTTAATACCTTAGTAACACAAACCGCACAACACGGAGAACAGCTCACCAACAAAGGGATTATACAGGACGCCATTTTCTTGTTAAATAAAGAATTAAACTGCGATTCGTATATAATATCCATCGCTTTAGAAATTCTGCATTTGCATTCGGATTGTTTTCTGGAAGCTGTTAGACATGCGAGGTGTGGTGCAATACCAAAATGAACAGTTACGCACGCGGTTAAAGTTGCATACAATTAATTTGAATAGGTTAAGAATAATTTTAGACTTGTATTGTATAAAAAGGCGGATGTTTAAACAATTTGAACAGTTGACATTGGGCACACAAAAGCACAAAATGTATCAAATGTTTGTTTTATTTCTAGTAGTAGTAGCTGATGCAGTTAGCGAGCAGAATTCAACATGCGAAGTTGTAAAATACTTGCAAAATTTCGGATTTTTGAAATCGAACGAAAGTGAACAAGGTTTAACGTCAATAGATTTAGTTGTAAATTCGAGCGATTTTATATTTGCTTTAAACAGATTTCAATCATATTATAATCTACCTGTATCGAACACCATTAGCACGAAAGCTCTAGAGTTAATGAGGCAGCCCAGATCCGGTGTTGAGAATACAATAGCGACATACCAACTTCATCCGACAAAGTGGAATGCCGATGTCATAACTTGGACTTTTCATCAGACAACCCCCGAATTGTTTCAAGTAGCTTCAAAGGCTTTCGACATATGGTCACAATATACAAACCTACAGTTTCAATTCAAGTACGAAAGAAATCCTATGATATCAATCTCTATGAGATATAAATACCACCTATATACAGCGGTCGATAATGAAAGGTGCCCGTTTGATTTTGAGAGTGGTATATTGGTTCACGCATATTTTCCAGATTCTGGGAAGAAAACAGCCGAAATACATACCTATAAATGCACAGGTTGATTGGCATACTGGAGTGAATGATGTGTTACCTGAAGGAAAAACGAGTCTTCTTATCTTAACACATGAAATAGGACATGCTTTAGGTATTCGTCATTCATCAAAAGCAAACACAATCATGTATCCGCATTATTGGAAACACGGAAAAGGTTCTAGCATATCAGACTTTGACCTCTCTCAAGATGATACAAAGTTTATACGAGAAAAGAAATAACATTCCAAGGAGCAGTACTATCACTACCATCACCACCACCGCCGCCACCGCAACCACTAAACAGCAGCAGCAGAAACTATTGCGAAACAGTCCGGTAAAACAAGCCGAAAAAAACCCGATCTCTGTGCACTAACTAAAACAGTTGATAAATTTCTCATAGTTAACCAAGAGCTTTATGTATTTTATGGCAAGTACGTATGGGTAATACATTTAGGTGAAGAGACATATCACGAGCCTTTACTGATAACTGATTGGTTAACGTTTTTACCGAAAAATTTTACCGGAATTGATGCGGTTTATCAACGGCCAAATGGGGAGATAGTATTTTTCATAGACAATTATATTTATGTAATAGAAGTCCCTTCGTTCCAACCCAAAGCCGGGTACCCAAAAATAAATACAGTTTTAGGGCAAAATATGATACTAAAGATAAACGGTGTTGTTAATACGTACACCGGTCGTACATATATTTTTTATGAACCCAATTTATACATGGAATTGAACGAATGTACATTTAAATATTCGAAATACGGTTCGACAATTAAAGATTTCCCCGGTGTATCGGTGGACTTTACATCTGTTTTTCGATATACGAACGGACACATACTTCTTCAATAAAAAGAATTTTTATGAATACAAAGAATTTTCAGGTACGCTAGTACAAGCCGGTAAAAAAAATCTCGATATTTTCAGTTTGAATTGTCCGCACGAAGGTATTTTACAACAACTACATAATCTAGTATCAAATCTAATGTCTTTACAAAAATAGAAATGTTATGAAACTGTGACTTTTGGATGCGTTATTTCAATTTAACATTGGTTCTTATGGAAAACTAGCACAGATCTGTGGTTTTTTTTTCGGGTTATTGGGGGCCCCGGAAGTAACAGTTCAATTGGCAATACGTGTATGTGTGTATATACATAGAGCTGTAGTTATTCAGTGTGCAAAGAAAAATTTATTTTACATCGAACTTGGTAGATGAGCATGTTAGTGGATGCGAAATGTCGAGGGATGTAGAAGATTGTGAAACTCGAAAAATTGACGATGAAATCGGTTTTGATGTTGGGCCCGAACCAAAGAGATATAAAGTTACTCCCATTCCGTGGAGCTGCATTTGTGATGATGATGATGATGATCTGCAGATGGATGTCTATGAGAAATATTACTACAAGAATCATTTCCACGAATTTTCACATTTATTTCCTTGGTTTGTTTGCGATCGTATGGATATTACCGTTACGCTGGATGAGCATCCGGACTTTAAAAATAATACAAAGATACAACTCCCAGATGAGTGGAGTTGGTTTTATTACAATGTGATCGAACCTATCAAGGGGCATTTAATTTTTTTTAAATTAGAACGTGAATGTGTTAAGAAAATCGTCTATGATTTATGGTGATGTCAGCATGCGATAAAACTGTAACTTTTGGGCGCATTCTTTCAATTTAACATTGTTTATTATGCAAAACTAGCACAAATCTGTGGGTTTTTTCGAATTATTGGAGGCCCCGGAAGTAACAGTTCAATTGGCGGTACGTGCGTAAGTTTTTAAACAAGTAAAAGACCTCAACATTCTAGCAGTTACAATGTTTGGGTGTGGTGTGGATGGTGCTACGGCCGATAATAACAATATAGACGAAGGTATAAGGGTGTTTCTCGAAAAACAAAAACTAAGACGGTCACCTATATTTTGTGATGACGACGATATCGAAATTGAATGGGCAACAACCAACGGTGAACCTGAAGCTAAAAGGAAAACAGTAGAAGACAACAATCATCCACTATTATCATATCATGAAGATACTTCTATTATTGAATATCCGCTAGATCGATGTTTAGAAAAAGACGAAAAAGAAGAATGTGTTTGTATGATAGGAAATACGAATTACTTTCTCAGTGAAGAATGTATCGAAGTTGGCTTTGGTATAAGGCCAATCGCTATTGGAAAATTTAACATTCAACCTATTTTAAGAATTTCATGTATTGAATGTATAGATATGTATACTCGTAAAACCTACAAAGCAGTACATTTAACAAAGCAACTGTGGCAACAGCTACTGCAATCAGAAACTGAAATATTTCAACAGTACAATTGTTTCTGTTATCAGTGGCGTGCTAATGTTTGCAATGAAATTAAACAATTACTAAGTGGGAATCTGTGCCAGTGTAACATGGTTGAAATTGACTTTAAAAAATTGTTTCAAATACGTGACTTGATATCTTATCGTTTAAATATATTGGATACCTACGATATAAATACATTTTTTAATACCTTAGGAACACAAACCGCACAACACGGAGAACAGCTCACCAACAAAGGGATTATACAGGACGCCATTTTCTTGTTAAATAAAGAATTAAACTGCGATTCGTATATAATATCCATCGCTTTAGAAATTCTGCATTTGCATTCGGATTGTTTTCTGGAAGCTGTTAGACATGCGAGGTGTGGTGCAATACCAAAATGAACAGTTACGCACGCGGTTAAAGTTGCATACAATTAATTTGAATAGGTTAAGAATAATTTTAGACTTGTATTGTATAAAAAGGCGGATGTTTAAACAATTTGAACAGTTGACATTGGGCACACAAAAGCACAAAATGTATCAAATGTTTGTTTTATTTCTAGTAGTAGTAGCTGATGCAGTTAGCGAGCAGAATTCAACATGCGAAGTTGTAAAATACTTGCAAAATTTCGGATTTTTGAAATCGAACGAAAGTGAACATGGTTTAACGTCAATAGATTTAGTTGTAAATTCGAGCGATTTTATATTTGCTTTAAACAGATTTCAATCATATTATAATCTACCTGTATCGAACACCATTAGCACGAAAGCTCTAGAGTTAATGAGGCAGCCCAGATCCGGTGTTGAGAATACAATAGCGACATACCAACTTCATCCGACAAAGTGGAATGCCGATGTCATAACTTGGACTTTTCATCAGACAACCCCCGAATTGTTTCAAGTAGCTTCAAAGGCTTTCGACATATGGTCACAATATACAAACCTACAGTTTCAATTCAAGTACGAAAGAAATCCTATGATATCAATCTCTATGAGATATAAATACCACCTATATACAGCGGTCGATAATGAAAGGTGCCCGTTTGATTTTGAGAGTGGTATATTGGTTCACGCATATTTTCCAGATTCTGGGAAGAAAACAGCCGAAATACATACCTATAAATGCACAGGTTGATTGGCATACTGGAGTGAATGATGTGTTATAGTTGGAGCAAAGATATTTCGGACGCCTCAGGCTACTACTTAAAGGTTAATGAGCATGGCAGGTGGGATTATGTTGTACACACGACAATCCCTTTGTAATAGTTCACAAGCAAATCCATATCCTTAAAATCGAAATGCGGCTACGGAAACGCAATGTTTGTTAGTGTTTAAAAACTTATTATTTTTATTTAACAACATTGTTAATAAAAAAAGATACAATCAAGAAAGACAAAAAATTATAGAAAATATGTATATGCAACAAATAACTACAGTTTATTGATTGATATATACAAAAAACAACAATTATGAGTACAATATATAAATTAATTTTCGTTATCGCTATCACATGGCCAATCGTCACTATCGCTGTCTCTTAAATTAATAATTAATTCTGGAATATCAATAAATTTAAAAAATTGGTCTTCAATGCCAATCACATGCCGAACACAGTTTTTCCAGCTATTTACATGAATTTTATTAACTTCTTCTTTAATTATTTCTATCATTTTCTCACTAAACTTGAGGCATTGGTTACGTTTTCGAATGTGTGTTTTTAATTCTGCCCATATCATTTCTATAGGATTCATACAACAATGATATGGTGGCAATCTTAAAACTCTATGGCCTAGTTCTGTAGCTATGGTGTCTACTACATATTTTTTAGAGAACTTCTTAATGGACAACACTTCCAGTAATGCATTGATCGCTGGCTTGGTCTCTCTCCCGCATCATCAACTTCTTCTAACTCATCACATGGAGCAGCGACTTCTTCAACTTCATCCTCAATTTCATTAGTATCCCATGGTCTCCACATATTCCACAAAATACAACACAACACAAATACTAGATGATAATTAACGTGCGTCAAAGTATAACAGCAACGTTATTATTAAATTTGGGAAGTAAAGACAAGTCAAGTGATTTATATAATTTATCTTTCATTCTAATTACTGGAAGGGATGTAGTTGTAAATACATACTTTAATGCCAATATGACGCGACGAAACATTAAATGTCGATTTCTCTTATCTAGGAATGTCATTTGAGCAAAAATAATTTATTCCTCAATCAGGGCATAATCGCATAATGTGTTTATTTACCTAGTAAAATTAATTTTGTCATTCAATATTATTAGATAATTAAATATAAATTAAGTAGAAACTTCACTACAAAACGAAATAAATACCACCTTGGAAATATTCCCACCTTTGCGTATACCTGGCACGACTTAAGCGGACTAACAATAGTAAACTCATTTGCGGTTTAACTTTTAAAGCTCGCTCTGTCCGAAGTATCTTTGCGTCTACTATACCTGAAGGAAAAACGAGTCTTCTTATCTTAACACATGAAATAGGACATGCTTTAGGTATTCATCATTCATCAAAAGCAAACACAATCATGTATCCGCATTATTGGAAACACGGAAAAGGTTCTAGCATATCAGACTTTGACCTCTCTCAAGATGATACAAAGTTTATACGAGAAAAGAAATAACATTCCAAGGAGCAGTACTATCACTACCATCACCACCACCGCCGCCACCGCAACCACTAAACAGCAGCAGCAGAAACTATTGCGAAACAGTCCGGTAAAACAAGCCGAAAAAAACCCGATCTCTGTGCACTAACTAAAACAGTTGATAAATTTCTCATAGTTAACCAAGAGCTTTATGTATTTTATGGCAAGTACGTATGGGTAATACATTTAGGTGAAGAGACATATCACGAGCCTTTACTGATAACTGATTGGTTAACGTTTTTACCGAAAAATTTTACCGGAATTGATGCGGTTTATCAACGGCCAAATGGGGAGATAGTATTTTTCATAGACAATTATATTTATGTAATAGAAGTCCCTTCGTTCCAACCCAAAGCCGGGTACCCAAAAATAAATACAGTTTTAGGGCAAAATATGATACTAAAGATAAACGGTGTTGTTAATACGTACACCGGTCGTACATATATTTTTTATGAACCCAATTTATACATGGAATTGAACGAATGTACATTTAAATATTCGAAATACGGTTCGACAATTAAAGATTTCCCCGGTGTATCGGTGGACTTTACATCTGTTTTTCGATATACGAACGGACACATACTTCTTCAATAAAAAGAATTTTTATGAATACAAAGAATTTTCAGGTACGCTAGTACAAGCCGGTAAAAAAAATCTCGATATTTTCAGTTTGAATTGTCCGCACGAAGGTATTTTACAACAACTACATAATCTAGTATCAAATCTAATGTCTTTACAAAAATAGAAATGTTATGAAACTGTGACTTTTGGATGCGTTATTTCAATTTAACATTGGTTCTTATGGAAAACTAGCACAGATCTGTGGTTTTTTTTTCGGGTTATTGGGGGCCCCGGAAGTAACAGTTCAATTGGCAATACGTGTATGTGTGTATATACATAGAGCTGTAGTTATTCAGTGTGCAAAGAAAAATTTATTTTACATCGAACTTGGTAGATGAGCATGTTAGTGGATGCGAAATGTCGAGGGATGTAGAAGGTTGTGAAACTCGAAAAATTGACGATGAAATCGGTTTTGATGTTGGGCCCGAACCAAAGAGATATAAAGTTACTCCCATTCCGTGGAGCTGCATTTGTGATGATGATGATGATGATCTGCAGATGGATGTCTATGAGAAATATTACTACAAGAATCATTTCCACGAATTTTCACATTTATTTCCTTGGTTTGTTTGCGATCGTATGGATATTACCGTTACGCTGGATGAGCATCCGGACTTTAAAAATAATACAAAGATACAACTCCCAGATGAGTGGAGTTGGTTTTATTACAATGTGATCGAACCTATCAAGGGGCATTTAATTTTTTTTAAATTAGAACGTGAATGTGTTAAGAAAATCGTCTATGATTTATGGTGATGTCAGCATGCGATAAAACTGTAACTTTTGGGCGCATTCTTTCAATTTAACATTGTTTATTATGCAAAACTAGCACAAATCTTGGGGTTTTTTCGAATTATTGGAGGCCCCGGAAGTAACAGTTCAATTGGCGGTACGTGCGTAAGTTTTTAAACAAGTAAAAGACCTCAACATTCTAGCAGTTACAATGTTTGGGTGTGGTGTGGATGGTGCTACGGCCGATAATAACAATATAGACGAAGGTATAAGGGTGTTTCTCGAAAAACAAAAACTAAGACGGTCACCTATATTTTGTGATGACGACGATATCGAAATTGAATGGGCAACAACCAACGGTGAACCTGAAGCTAAAAGGAAAACAGTAGAAGACAACAATCATCCACTATTATCATATCATGAAGATACTTCTATTATTGAATATCCGCTAGATCGATGTTTAGAAAAAGACGAAAAAGAAGAATGTGTTTGTATGATAGGAAATACGAATTACTTTCTCAGTGAAGAATGTATCGAAGTTGGCTTTGGTATAAGGCCAATCGCTATTGGAAAATTTAACATTCAACCTATTTTAAGAATTTCATGTATTGAATGTATAGATATGTATACTCGTAAAACCTACAAAGCAGTACATTTAACAAAGCAACTGTGGCAACAGCTACTGCAATCAGAAACTGAAATATTTCAACAGTACAATTGTTTCTGTTATCAGTGGCGTGCTAATGTTTGCAATGAAATTAAACAATTACTAAGTGGGAATCTGTGCCAGTGTAACATGGTTGAAATTGACTTTAAAAAATTGTTTCAAATACGTGACTTGATATCTTATCGTTTAAATATATTGGATACCTACGATATAAATACATTTTTTAATACCTTAGGAACACAAACCGCACAACACGGAGAACAGCTCACCAACAAAGGGATTATACAGGACGCCATTTTCTTGTTAAATAAAGAATTAAACTGCGATTCGTATATAATATCCATCGCTTTAGAAATTCTGCATTTGCATTCGCATTGTTTTCTGGAAGCTGTTAGACATGCGAGGTGTGGTGCAATACCGAAATGAACAGTTACGCACGCGGTTAAAGTTGCATACAATTAATTTGAATAGGTTAAGAATAATTTTAGACTTGTATTGTATGAAAAGGCGGATGTTTAAACAATTTGAACAGTTGACATTGGACTCTGATCGGTGAAAGATGTTGAATTTTACATCGATAATAATACTTAGTTTCCTTACTCCCGAGAAGGATTTAATTATAAGTAAACCTGTTATTGCAACGAGAGCATATATTTATGTACAATTTGGAAACGACAGTGCAAATCTACCCGCATACAATGAACCATCATCGTGGCCATCAAAATGGGTGCCAATGACTATGGATTATTTTCCCGGTGGTCACGAACATTACGTGTATCGCGCAAATTTGGAGAAAGTCTGTTCTACAAGATACGTTATCAAATTAACAGCTTGATGGAAGATTTGGGTTGGAGAATGGAGATTTGGAATAAAAAACTACAAAGTTTTGGGTTTTTGAACAACAACAACGAAAGTGAACATGGCTTAACATCATCAATATTAGTTGTAAATTCAGACGCGTTCACATCTGCATTAAACAGATTTCAAACATGATTTACCAATATCGAATACTATTAATACTGAAACTTTGAATTTAATTGAGAAGCCTAGATGTGGTGTCGACAATGTAATAGGGCTATTTCAAACTCATAATTCAAAGTGGAACACCAATGTTATAACATGGAATATTTAACCGACTACCGCCAAACTAGTTCATGTAGCTTCAAAGTTTTCAGCATATGGTCGCAATATACAAATCTAGAATTTCAGTTTGTATACGATAGAAATGCTATGATAGCAATCTCTACGAGAGATAAATATCACAGACACACAACCGTTGATGAACTGTGTGGGTTTGACTTTGAGGATGGAATACTAGGGCATTCTTATTATCTAGAACCTGGATAGAAACCAGTTGAAGTGCATGTTAATATACAGATTAATTGGTATACTGGAGTGAATGATTTGTTACCTGAAGGAAAAACAAGTCTTCTTTCAGTGTTAACTCATGAAATAGGACATGTTTTAGGTATGTATCATTCGACTGTAGAAAAAATCTATCATGTATTCATATTATTGGGCGCCAAGCAAATTGTCAGACTTTGACCTCTCTGAAGATGACATACCAAAATTCAAATCGATATCACTACAAGTTGTCTAAATTAACCGAAGGGACTTTGTACTAAGGTATATTAGGTTTAATCGATTTATTATGACGTAAGGAATCTATGACTAATCGGTGTACCATTCTTTTTGGGATACCCTGTATCTGTCAGATAGGTACAGATATATAGCACTGCAATGGCACAGTTTATGGCACTGCTATGGCACCTATCTGACATATATATTAGGTTGATACTATATCTGTATCAGTCTTTGTTGTATTTGTCAGAAATATGGACCTAAGGTATAGAAATTGTCGTTTTCCTAATAGATCTTCTGCAATGGAGATGTTCCAGCAGCCATCGACACCCCCAATGTTGCTAGAAGAAAAAGAAAAGGCGATCCCATATGTTCATGGTGAATGCGTCTTGAAAATGACAGAAAATCGCTATCGTTGCGTTGAATGTTACAAATCCTGTTCTGCAAAGTATGGCAATAAACGAGCTTCAAACATAACAGCGCAAACCTATTATAAATGCTTTGGATGTAATAAATATTTGTGTAAAGATTGCTTTGAAAACACGCACGAATAGGATGCCTGAAAATTCTAGACACCGCACCTCAGGAGATCTGGGTTTGAATCCCCGTCGAGTAAACTTTTTTAGATGATCAAGTTTATAATGTATTGATAGCTAAATAAAATAAAAACTGTATAAACATGTGTGTGTTTTCTTACCTTCCATAATGGCATCTCAGCTTATTGACTTTCACTACCACATCTAAGCATGCATGTAAACCTAAGTAAATAAAAAATAAGTAAATAAAACACAGGTGTACATTTTACAATCATTTATTGCAAGCAAAGCGTACATATGAAAGCGAACAATGTCCCCAAGGAAGGGTATCTATTTTATTTTTACAAATGTGTCTCTTATCATCTGCGCTAGTAAGAGCCACTTTAGTTTGACTTACACTATGTACAATGTGACTATTGGCTTCAATTAAATTTTGATTTCTAACAGCATCCTTGCTATCTAACAAACACTCAAAATAATCGTCGAAACAAATTGTGTTCTTAACTACATTTTCCAAGACACCTTTAGCCTTTTTAACATCATCTTTACCTTCAACCCTCACACTGTACATTTTCGATTTCAAACCAATAAATTCTGTGATTATTTTACCGTTGCACTCGTCTTTCATAAGTCCAGGAACTTTCTTGTTCACCCATGGGATGTTGTAGATATTGCCTTTGGGGTAATCGCTTGTATCAAACTTGTGAACGTCACTTCTCATAATATCATAAACATCTTCGCAAGTTATTTCATACAAAAGACTATCCGTATCTGAATACAACAGCTTACAATCTTGATAACTAAAATTACGTAACATATAATTATAGTGAAAATCGTATAAACAAGTTTTACTTATATCTAACATGGACATACCTACATATATCGGTTTCTTAAACATTATTTCAAGCTTTGATAATTCTATGGCTACAAGATTTTCAGTAAATATTGTTCTACTATGAAAATTAGGTTGGGATATGTAGTGGTTAGCTCCATAGCGACTACCCCATCGTGTTACCAATTTAACCACTTTGTGTGTACGAACATTCCCCATGGTTTTACCGAAAACAGCATTATTCATTAATTTAAATAGATTTTTCTCAACTTCGTTTTTTGCGTTTGTTCTAAGTTGAGTGTTTAACTCAATGTATGATTTTAACCATGGAGCTTGAGGGAAAGATAGTATGCGATGCACTTTGGTAACATTTAAGCCTGCAGCTATAGCTTGTTTCAGATTCCTATAATGAATCACATATCGTTCTTTCCTGTTAAGAATTGTCATTAGTTTTGCAATTTTAAATTTGGAGGAACAGAGTGTTTGGCACACATTGGCATATCTGCATGAAGATTGTGCAGCGTGATATAGTTTGGATACTCGATATCTACTTCTAATATGTACCCTTTTGCTGACTCGTCGCTGATACTGTTAACATCAAAGCAGCTCATTTCTGTACAAGTTAAAAAACTAAAATTGTTGTAGGGTAGGTATTGCATCATTGCCCATCCGTACAAATTATTCACGTCGTAGAACATGATGTAACTTGAGGGTTGCGTTGGGTTGTAGTCCGCTGAATAATATTTATTGTTTGCCTTAGAATATCGCTTCGAACATTGACTAATACCACCGCGAATTCCCCGTTCGATAAACAACAGCATATCTATATCGGATGAATGCTAGTTCTATTTGTGTATATTTCAACATGGCATCCCAGGTATTTCCAGGTAATGTGCAATAATGAGCGGGGTTTAATCCGTATGTTTTATGACAACTCGCTCGCAAGTTTTCAAAAATATCGGCCAATAACAAAATATCTGTTTTTAAATATAGCATCGTATAATCTTGAATTGTTTGACAATTAAACTCAACAGCGTGTGCATAATCTTTATCTGAAATGTGGACATCTTTTAACTTACTGTGAAATTTATCTTTTGACGGCAATCTAGTTTCTGATAATACATCAAGGGAAGTTATGTAATCGTAGGGAAATACACCTTTACGAGTTAACAGAGATAATTGGTGTTCGCTTAATTGCATGTTTTGTCTGTAGAATTTTGAAATCTCCTTTTTTTAAATATGAAGCCAATTTATCTGATCCAGAATTCATAAATTTAGATGAATCGATAAATCTAAACTTTAAACTACTGGCATCATCGTGAGTTTTAGTGAAAGAAATATACCTCTCTTTATTCTGAGGCAAAACATAAATGTTACCTGGAAAGGCTGTAACGATATCTTTTATCAAAAAATGGCTGTCATAACCACTAAGGTTATGGTAAACAACCGGTATTACATGATCGATTTTATAATTTAAAATACAGCTTTGATTTGCCGGACCTCTATAATTACCGGTGAAATAAAAATGATCTTTTACCTTTATATCATCATCCTTAAAAGGTTTCGTGCAAATATAGCAATTAGATGCTTCTCGATATTCGCATTCTTGCAATTTATTTAGTTCTTCCATAGGAACTACGGTCTGAAAACGGCGATTTAACTCTAACCCAATTTCTACAATTTTTTGCCAAACGAGTTCAAATTGCTTTTTAACCATCCTGAGGACATTATACCGGGGCTTAGCAAGAATATGATTTTACATACTCACCCAGAGTGGGTGGCTACATTTATCTGAATGCAAGAATATGGTTTTTACATACGCGCCCAGAGTGGGTGGCTAACGTTTATCTGAATGCAAGAATATGGTTTTTACATCCGCGACCAGAGTGGGTGGCTAACATTTATCTTAATGCAAGAATATGGTTTTTACATACGTTCCCAGAGTGGGTGGCTAACATTTATCTGAATGCAAGAATATGGTTTTTGCATCCGCGCCCAGAGTGAGTGGCTAACATTTATCATAATTCAAGAATATGGTTTTTACATACGCTCCCAGAGTGGGTGGCTAACATTTATCTTAATGCAAGAATATAGTTTTTACATAGGCGCTCAGAGTGGGTGGCTAACATTTATCTTAATGCAAGAATATGGTTTTTACATACGCGCCCAGATTGGGTGGCTAACATTTATCTGAATGCAAGAATATGGTTTTAACATACGCGCCCTGAGTGGGTGGCTAACATGTATATTAATGCAAGAATATGATTTTAACAAACGCGCCCAGAGTGGGTGGCTATAATTTATCTGAATGCAAGAATATGGTTTTTACATACGCTCCCAGGTTGGGTGGCTAACATTTATCTTAATGCAAGAATATGGTTTTTACATACGCGCCCTGAGTGGGTGGCTAACATTTACCTTAATGGGAGAATATGGTTTTTGCATATGCGCCTAGAGTGGGTGGCTAACAATTATCTGAATGCAAGAATATGGTTTTTACATACGCTCCCAGAGTGGGTGGCTAACATTTACCTTAATACAAGAATATGGTTTTTGCATACGCGCCCAGAGTGGGTGGCTAACATTTATCTGAATGCAAGAATATGGTTTTTACATCAGCACCTAGAGTGGGTGGCTAACATTTATCTGAATGCAAGAATATGGTTTTTGCATCCGCGCCCAGAGTGAGTGGCTAACATTTATCTTAATGCAAGAATATGGTTTTTACATACGCTTCCAGAGTGGGTGGCTAACATTTATCTTAATGGGAGAATATGGTTTTTGCATACGCGCCCAGAGTGGGTGGCTAACATTTATCTGAATGCAAGAATATGGTTTTTGCATCCGCGCCCAGAGTGAGTAGCTAACCTTTATCTTAATGCAAGAGTATGGTTTTTACATACGCGCCCAGAGTGGGTGGCTAACATTTATCTGAATGCAAGAATATGGTTTTTGCATCCGCGCCCAGAGTGAGTGGCTAACATTTATCTTAATGCAAGAATATGGTTTTTGCATACGCTCCCAGAGTGGGTGGCTAACATTTACCTTAATACAAGAATATGGTTTTTGCATACGCGCCCAGAGTGGGTGGCTAACATTTATCTGAATGCAAGAATATGGTTTTTACATACGCTCCCAGAGTGGGTGACTAACATTTATCTGAATGCAAGAATATGGTTTTTACATCCGCACCCAGAGTGGGTGGCTAACATTTATCTGAATGCAAGAATATGGTTTTTGCATCCGCGCCCAGAGTGAGTGGCTAACATTTATCTTAATGCAAGAATATGGTTTTTACATACGCTCCCAGAGTGGGTGGCTAACATTTATCTTAATGGGAGAATATGGTTTTTGCATACGCGCCCAGAGTGGGTGGCTAACATTTATCTGAATGCAAGAATATGGTTTTTGCATCCGCGCCCAGAGTGAGTAGCTAACATTTATCTTAATGCAAGAATATGGTTTTTACATACGCGTCCAGAGTGGGTGGCTAACATTTATCTGAATGCAAGAATATGGTTTTTGCATCCGCGCCCAGAGTGAGTGGCTAACATTTATCTGAATGCAAGAATATGGTTTTTACATACGCGCCCAGAGTGGGTGGCTAACATTTATCTGAATGCAAGAATATGGTTTTTGCATCCGCTCCAAGAGTGAGTGGCTAACATTTATCTTAATGCAAGAATATGGTTTTTACATACGCTCCCAGAGTGGGTGGCTAACATTTATCTTAATGGAAGAATATGGTTTTTGCATACGCGCCCAGAGTGGGTGGCTAACATTTATCTGAAAGCAAGAATATGGTTTTTGCATCCGCGCCCAGAGTGAGTAGCTAACATTTACCTTAATGCAAGAATATGGTTTTTACATACGCGCCCAGAGTGGGTGGCTAACATTTATCTGAATGCAAGAATATGGTTTTTGCATCCGCGCCCAGAGTGAGTGTCTAACATTTATCTTCATGCAAGAATATGGTTTTTACATACGCTCCCAGAGTAGGTGGCTAACATTTCTCTTAATGCAAGAATATAGTTTTTACATACGCGCCCAGAGTGAGTGGGTAACATTTATCTTAATGCAAGAATATGGTTTTTACATACGCGCCCAGAGTGGGTGGCTAACATTTATCTGAATGCAAGAATATGGTTTTTGCATCCGCGCCCAGAGTGAGTGGCTAACATTTATCTGAATGCAAGAATATAGTTTTTACATACGCGCCCAGAGTGAGTGGGTAACATTTATCTTAATGCAAGAATATGGTTTTTACATACGCGCCCAGAGTGGGTGGCTAACATTTATCTGAATGCAAGAATATGGTTTTTGCATCCGCGCCCAGAGTGGGTGGCTAACATTTATCTGAATGCAAGAATATGGTTTTTGCATCCGCGCCCAGAGTGAGTGGCTAACATTTATCTTAATGCAAGAATATGGTTTTTGCATACGCGCCCAGAGTGGGTGGCTAACATTTATCTGAATGCAAGAATATGGTTTTTTCATCCGCACCCAGAGTGGGTGGCTAACATTTATCTGAAAGCAAGAATATGGTTTTTGCATCCGCGCCCAGAGTGAGTAGCTAACATTTACCTTAATGCAAGAATATGGTTTTTACATACGCGCCCAGAGTGGGTGGCTAACATTTATCTGAATGCAAGAATATGGTTTTTACATACGCTCCCAGAGTAGGTGGCTAACATTTCTCTTAATGCAAGAATATAGTTTTTACATACGCGCCCAGAGTGAGTGGGTAACATTTATCTTAATGCAAGAATATGGTTTTTACATACACGCCCAGAGTGGGTGGCTAACATTTATCTTAATGCAAGAATATGGTTTTTACATACGCGCTCAGAGTGGGTGGCTAACATTTATCTGAATGCAAGAATATGGTTTTTGCATCCGCGCCCAGAGTGAGTGGCTAACATTTATCTTAATGCAAGAATATGGTTTTTACATACGCGCCCAGAGTGGGTGGCTAACATTTATCTTAATGCAAGAATATGATTTTAACATACGCGCCCTGAGTGGGTGGCTAACATTTATCTTAATGGGAGAATATGGTTTTTGCATACGCGCCCAGAGTGGGTGGCTAACATTTATCTGAATGCAAGAATATGGTTTTTACATACGCTCCCAGAGTGGGTGGCTAACATTTATCTGAATGCAAGAATATGGTTTTTGCATCCGCGCCCAGAGTGGGTGGCTAACATTTATCTTAATGCAAGAATATGATTTTAACATACGCGCCCTGAGTGGGTGGCTAACATTTATCTTAATGCAAGAATATGATTTTTACATACGCTCCCAGAGTGGGTGGCTAACATTTATCTTAATGCAAGAATATAGTTTTTACATACGCGCCCTGAGTGGGTGGCTAACATTTATCTTAATGCAAGAATAAGATTTTAACATACGCGCCCTGAGTGGGTGGCTAACATTTATCTTAATGGGAGAATATGGTTTTTGCATACGCGCCCAGAGTGGGTGGCTAACATTTATCTGAATGCAAGAATATGGTTTTTACATACGCTCCCAGAGTGGGTGGCTAACATTTATCTGAATGCAAGAATATGGTTTTTGCATCCGCGCCCAGAGTGGGTGGCTAACATTTATCTTAATGCAAGAATATGATTTTAACATACGCGCCCTGAGTGGGTGGCTAACATTTATCTTAATGCAAGAATATGGTTTTTACATACGCTCCCAGAGTGGGTGGCTAACGTTTATCTGAATGCAAGAATATGGTTTTTACATACGCTCCCAGAGTGGGTGACTAACATTTATCTGAATGCAAGAATATGGTTTTTACATCCGCACCCAGAGTGGGTGGCTAACATTTATCTGAATGCAAGAATATGGTTTTTGCATCCGCGCCCAGAGTGAGTGGCTAACATTTATCTTAATGCAAGAATATGGTTTTTACATACGCTCCCAGAGTGGGTGGCTAACATTTATCTTAATGGGAGAATATGGTTTTTGCATACGCGCCCAGAGTGGGTGGCTAACATTTATCTGAATGCAAGAATATGGTTTTTGCATCCGCGCCCAGAGTGAGTAGCTAACATTTATCTTAATGCAAGAATATGGTTTTTACATACGCGTCCAGAGTGGGTGGCTAACATTTATCTGAATGCAAGAATATGGTTTTTGCATCCGCGCCCAGAGTGAGTGGCTAACATTTATCTGAATGCAAGAATATGGTTTTTACATACGCGCCCAGAGTGGGTGGCTAACATTTATCTGAATGCAAGAATATGGTTTTTGCATCCGCGCCAAGAGTGAGTGGCTAACATTTATCTTAATGCAAGAATATGGTTTTTACATACGCTCCCAGAGTGGGTGGCTAACATTTATCTTAATGGAAGAATATGGTTTTTGCATACGCGCCCAGAGTGGGTGGCTAACATTTATCTGAATGCAAGAATATGGTTTTTACATCCGCACCCAGAGTGGGTGGCTAACATTTATCTGAAAGCAAGAATATGGTTTTTGCATCCGCGCCCAGAGTGAGTAGCTAACATTTACCTTAATGCAAGAATATGGTTTTTACATACGCGCCCAGAGTGGGTGGCTAACATTTATCTGAATGCAAGAATATGGTTTTTGCATCCGCGCCCAGAGTGAGTGGCTAACATTTATCTTAATGCAAGAATATGGTTTTTACATACGCTCCCAGAGTAGGTGGCTAACATTTCTCTTAATGCAAGAATATAGTTTTTACATACGCGCCCAGAGTGAGTGGGTAACATTTATCTTAATGCAAGAATATGGTTTTTACATACGCGCCCAGAGTGGGTGGCTAACATTTATCTGAATGCAAGAATATGGTTTTTGCATCCGCGCCCAGAGTGAGTGGCTAACATTTATCTGAATGCAAGAATATAGTTTTTACATACGCGCCCAGAGTGAGTGGGTAACATTTATCTTAATGCAAGAATATGGTTTTTACATACGCGCCCAGAGTGGGTGGCTAACATTTATCTGAATGCAAGAATATGGTTTTTGCATCCGCGCCCAGAGTGGGTGGCTAACATTTATCTGAATGCAAGAATATGGTTTTTGCATCCGCGCCCAGAGTGAGTGGCTAACATTTATCTTAATGCAAGAATATGGTTTTTGCATACGCGCCCAGAGTGGGTGGCTAACATTTATCTGAATGCAAGAATATGGTTTTTACATCCGCACCCAGAGTGGGTGGCTAACATTTATCTGAAAGCAAGAATATGGTTTTTGCATCCGCGCCCAGAGTGAGTAGCTAACATTTACCTTAATGCAAGAATATGGTTTTTACATACGCGCCCAGAGTGGGTGGCTAACATTTATCTGAATGCAAGAATCTGGTTTTTGCATCCGCGCCCAGAGTGAGTGGCTAACATTTATCTTAATGCAAGAATATGGTTTTTACATACTCTCCCAGAGTAGGTGGCTAACATTTCTCTTAATGCAAGAATATAGTTTTTACATACGCGCCCAGAGTGAGTGGGTAACATTTATCTTAATGCAAGAATATGGTTTTTACATACGCGCCCAGAGTGGGTGGCTAACATTTATCTGAATGCAAGAATATGGTTTTTGCATCCGCGCCCAGAGTGAGTGGCTAACATTTATCTGAATGCAAGAATATAGTTTTTACATACGCGCCCAGAGTGAGTGGGTAACATTTATCTTAATGCAAGAATATGGTTTTTACATACGCGCCCAGAGTGGGTGGCTAACATTTATCTGAATGCAAGAATATGGTTTTTGCATCCGCGCCCAGAGTGGGTGGCTAACATTTATCTGAATGCAAGAATATGGTTTTTGCATCCGCGCCCAGAGTGAGTGGCTAACATTTATCTTAATGCAAGAATATGGTTTTTACATACGCTCCCAGAGTAGGTGGCTAACATTTCTCTTAATGCAAGAATATAGTTTTTACATACGCGCCCAGAGTGAGTGGGTAACATTTATCTTAATGCAAGAATATGGTTTTTACATACACGCCCAGAGTGGGTGGCTAACATTTATCTTAATGCAAGAATATGGTTTTTACATACGCGCTCAGAGTGGGTGGCTAACATTTATCTGAATGCAAGAATATGGTTTTTGCATCCGCGCCCAGAGTGAGTGGCTAACATTTATCTTAATGCAAGAATATGGTTTTTACATACGCGCCCAGAGTGGGTGGCTAACATTTATCTTAATGCAAGAATATGATTTTAACATACGCGCCCTGAGTGGGTGGCTAACATTTATCTTAATGGGAGAATATGGTTTTTGCATACGCGCCCAGAGTGGGTGGCTAACATTTATCTGAATGCAAGAATATGGTTTTTACATACGCTCCCAGAGTGGGTGGCTAACATTTATCTGAATGCAAGAATATGGTTTTTGCATCCGCGCCCAGAGTGGGTGGCTAACATTTATCTTAATGCAAGAATATGATTTTAACATACGCGCCCTGAGTGGGTGGCTAACATTTATCTTAATGCAAGAATATGGTTTTTACATACGCTCCCAGAGTGGGTGGCTAACATTTATCTTAATGCAAGAATATAGTTTTTACATACGCGCCCTGAGTGGGTGGCTAACATTTATCTTAATGCAAGAATATGATTTTAACATACGCGCCCTGAGTGGGTGGCTAACATTTATCTTAATGGGAGAATATGATTTTAACATACGCGCCCAGAGTGGGTGGCTAACATTTATCTGAATGCAAGAATATGGTTTTTACATACGCTCCCAGAGTGGGTGGCTAACATTTATCTTAATGGGAGAATATGGTTTTTGCATCCGCGCCCAGAGTGGGTGGCTAACATTTTTCTTAATGCAAGAATATGGTTTTTACATACGCGCCCAGAGTGGGTGGCTAACATTTATCTGAATGCAGGTATATGGTTTTTACATACGCTCTCAGAGTGGGTGGCTAACATTTATCTTAATGCAAGAATATGGTTTTTACATACGCGTCCTGAGTGGGTGGCTAACATTTATCTTAATGCAAGAATATGGTTTTTACATACGCCCCCAGAGTGGGTGGCTAACATTTATCTGAATGCAGGTATATGGTTTTTACATACGCTCTAAGAGTGGGTGGCTAACGTTTATCTTAATGCAAGATTATGGTTTTTACATACGCGTCCTGAGTGGGTGGCTAACATTTATCTTAATGCAAGAATATGGTTTTTACATACGCGCCCAGAGTGGGTGGCTAACATTTATCTTAATGCAAGAATATGGTTTTTACATACGCGTCCTGAGTGGGTGGCTAACATTTATCTTAATGGGAGAAAATGGTTTTTACATACGCTCCCAGAGTGGGTGGCTAACATTTATCTTAATACAAGAATATGATTTTTACATACGCGCCCAGAGTGGGTGGCTAATATTTATCTTAATGCAAGAATATGGTTTTTACATACGCGCCCAGAGTAGGTGGCTAACATTTATCTTAATGGGAGAAAATGGTTTTTACATACGCTCCCAGAGTGGGTGGCTAACATTTATCTTAATACAAGAATATGATTTTTACATACGCGCCCAGAGTGGGTGGCTAATATTTATCTTAATGCAAGAATATGGTTTTTACATACGCGCCCAGAGTGAGTGGCTAATATTTATCTTAATGCAAGAATATGGTTTTTACATACGCGTCCAGAGTGGGTGGCTAACATTTATCTTAATGCAAGAATATTGGTTTTTACATACGCGCCCAGAGTGGGTGGCTAATATTTATCTTAATGCAAGAATATGGTTTTTACATACGCGCCCAGAGTGGGTGGCTAATATTTATCTTAATGCAAGAATATGGTTTTTACATACGCGCCCAGAGTGGGTGGCTAACATTTATCTTAATGCAAGAATATGATTTTTACATACGCGCCCAGAGTGGGTGGCTAACATTTATCTGAATGCAAGAATATGGTTTTTACATACGCTCCCAGAGTGGGTGACTAACATTTATCTTAATACAAGAATATGGTTTTTACATACGCGCCCTGAGTGGGTGGCTAACATTTATCTTAATTTCTATACACGCCACCTTGTTCGTTGCAGCTTCGCCTGTCGTCACCGTTAGTGTCGGGGCTCGGCCTCCCGGACAGAGAAGCCACAGGCCGCAGCTGTATTCGTGGGTGTTGCAGACTCCGTGATCCCTGACTCACAGGAATTGATGCGGGACCCTCATGAGAGAAAATAACACCGGGGGGACCTTTTGTTTGCCCGTCCTTGAAGATTGTGTTACGGTATCAAACGGTTTTAAAGACACTCAAGGGTGCGGGAGTGCCACTTGTGTTATCATGTCCGGGAAATGCCAACACTTGAACTGGAAATCTCAAAAACAAGCCAATAGCCACGGCTTGATACGCTCAGGGAGATGGACGTGGTCCTAGAAACGGTACACCATAAGGCAACCGTGACGATATGTATGGGGTGTTGCAAAATAAATGGGTGCCACGGAATTCAGACTTGGATCCCACGCTTGACAGAACCCCGAAAGCCAAATGGGGGTAGAATGTATGTGAACAGCCTCACGACTCCCAACACGTTAGCGACAAGCGCCCTGACTTACCTGCGACGCTTAAGAACTCCTTCCAGGCTCCACCTTACATAAATCTTCATACAGTGAATAATTCACTATGAAAATAAACATGCACAGGTACGTGTGGAAATCATAAGACTACGTACAGCAAACCAATCTATTGGTTTAACACATTGCCAAATATAAATATGTACAAAAGCATCGACTTTTGTCAGCGCACACAACAAGAAACATTAACAAAAGAAACGGACTACAACTATAGGCCCAGCTGAGGTCGCTTTACTTCTAAATTACTGCGAGAATATGAAAAATGGCATACAGCCCCAACGCGGGTGGCTGGCATTTATCTAAAGACACATCTAACATTGTTTACAAACAGCCTAAGCGAGTGGCTAGAATTTATCAAAAAGGCACATCTAATATTGTTTACAAACAGCCCAAGCGGGCGGCTGGTATTTATCCAAAAAAGCACATTCATTATTCAAACAGCCCAAGCGAATGGCTGGTATTTATCTAAAAAGACACGTTTAATATTGTTTACAAACAGCCTAAGCAACTGGCTGGCATTTATCAAAAAGGAACATTTTATATTGTTTACAAACAGCCTAAGCGAGTGGCTGGCATTTATCAAAAAGCCACATTTAATATTGTTTACAAACTGACTAAGCGAGTGGCTGGCATTTATCAAAAAGGCACATTTAATATTGTTTACAAACTACGCACACTACCTTGTTCAATTTCAGCTGCACCTGGCTGCGTCGTTAGAGTTGAGAGCTCGCCTGTCAGTGCAGAGGAGCTGCAGCTATATGCGGGGGGGCTGTACGATCCAAGATCCCCTGATTTACAGGGCCTTATTCGCAACCCTCATGGGAAACAAAAAAAGACTATAGAGACCTCTTGACTGCTCGTTCTGAACACATAGAACTCGGATAATTAGCGGAACGATTGCCCTTCAGGCATTCGAAAATTCCAGAACGGCGGTCGTCGATAAAGGAGACGCACACGCCAAAAGCACCACTTTGCACTGTCACGGTAAGCAACGCACTCCCCGAAAGCAAATCAACGCTGTCTCATGCCAGACACGCTGCGGAACGCGGCGTGCAGGGGAACCCTGTTTGCCGCGCTGTCTGACCACCTGCAACCAATCACGAAACGAACGAGGCCCCGCCGGTAAACCAGCTTGACGAATCTTCTAGAAAAAGGCTGCGTGCTAAATCTGTAGGATTTGAAATAAACAAAAAAAAATTAATTATGACCGAAGCTACCAAAACGAGTACCTCACAGAAAATTACACCGACCGTTACACTGCTTAAAATTATAAACCGCTAGCTGCCTGCACACAATTTGATAAATTATTAAGCGTAAAAATATGACCGAAAACTATATACAAGCGGGGTCAGAATCTTTGAACAGAAATACTCCAAAAAGTCGCACATGTGTAGAATTTAAAAAATGTCCTGACCATTGGATCCCAGCTGTTTAGCGGAAAATTGCCTTCCAAGCATTCGAGATTTCAGAACGGCGGTCAACGAAAGGAGTCGCACAAACACACACACAACTTGGAACTGCCACGGCCAGAATCCCTCTCCCGACAGGCTGCCACGCACCCGAAGGCACGGGGCGGCAGCAAAGCCACGCTCTGAAACCCACTCGCAGTAGCTGCACCAGGTCCGAAACCAACTGCTCGCAACTAACTTCCAACACTGACTGACTCAACAAAACCGGCTCGCGCTGCCGATCGGCCAGAAACTCGCGGGGCAAACAGAAAAGACTGCGAGGGAGCGAATACCTCTCTGTCGGTCTCCTAGGCTCGCGTTTTAAATTAAAACTCGAAGACACGTTACAAAGAGACAACAAGCACACGTGTTCCGCCACAGCCCGGATCGAGGGCACAGCTGCATGACGAGAAAATGCCAAAACTTGCAGCCGAGCGACGGTTTGAATAAAACTTGCCACTCAATAAGACTTAAAAATATCCTGACAAGAAATAATCAAATTCAGTGTCAAACAGGGAAAAACTAGCACAACACCCAAACGAACTTGCAACCTACTGCTACAAGACGAAGAAGAACCAAGAAGATTGAAACGGTTCAAGCCATCTGACCTACCAACCAGATTCACATAAACTTTATGTATATCAATTAGTACGAAATGTCCAAGTTTAGTAAAATTATAAAGAATGTCCTATGGAGCATATCGTATCATGTCACGACCTAGTTTTAAGCGGACAGTTTAACTGATGGTCCATAAAAGCATTGATTGTATAAATAAAAGAAGATATTAGAAAAAATTGCTTGCAACAACAATGTTTGAGACTTTTCACAGGTGATTATTAATTTTTAAGTTCTTTTACTCACATTTAAGATATACTGTAGGTGTTATATTTTGGAAATTAACACCACGTCGACTCCATACAAACATTCTGATATGTACATACGGTTTAGATTCCAATTATCTACTTTTACGTTATTTATTTGACATCGAGAATAATTTGTCACGTCATCCATTAATATCGAAACTCTTAAGTGCTTGAGTACCAATGATTATTAACGCTCACAGCGTTTTTTCTTCCAGAGCATTATCTCGAAATAAATTATGTCGGTTACCTTGCTTTATAGACTTGAAAACAAGGTCTCGGCCTGTATTTATATATGGAAAAATAACAACTATAATTTAAATATAATTAAATATCACTGCAAAATGCTGCCGAGTTCAGATATAAATAATTTAATTGTAATTTTAAATTTAATAAATAATGCTCTAATGCATTATACACCAAAAATATAATTCAAATATGGGTACAAGCAAAAATATATTAACACTTTACTTTTGGTAATGGTGGAAAGAAATATAACCCTTATATATTATCAATGTAAATTTTAAATTGGATTCGTGCGTTATAATAAATTTACGAAATGTTATAATTTATTACTATGTCTAATTACGCCGAATAAAAATATATAGAACAATATGAATTTCTTTGTTTTTAACTTGAATTAGTTGTACATAAACGGGCAATAAAATATATTAATAAGTAATTTCTGAATTTTTAAGTGAACTTTTCTATTTGTCAACTCTAAAGTGATACAATTTGGCAACGCTGTTTGAAATACGGTGCGCCCCTCTAAGCGTTTGTCGCAATGCGTTCCCGCGCATTTGCTCCTTCTCTGCCAGACTTTCAAACGGTGCCAAACGTTCGCCATTTTTGCAGCTGGTGACTGGTGAGTTTTCGATTACTAATTAGAAGTATTTTATTACTTTTCTTTTTTATAGTAGCCGCTTTTCGTAAAAGAATTTATATCAATTATTTTCTATAACTTAAAGATAAGTTTCATAGAGGAATATAGCTTAACTTATAACATAACCTCTTAAACTGCTTTTCTGGCTCCTTAATAGCTGACCAAACCAAAGTGGTTTCCCTTGCTACCATATGATTTTGGATTTCCTCATTTAGTATTTCGTCGAGTCTGGATATGCTAGCATTTCTGTGTAGATAATCCATCTACTGCGTTAATCTTCCTTTTCACTAGAAATCCAGATTTCAGACCTGTACCAGATTACAAATTCCACCCTAAGATTTGTTTTACTAGAAATGCATCTGGTCCGCCACAAAGAATATAATAACCTCCCACTTTTTTGCTTTGTTGTATTCTCCACTTGATTTCTCCAATTCCTAATCTGTTTTGGTCGATAATAGGTATTTGAACTTTCCACCTGCAGGACACACATCATCATTAATAAATCGGTAGGTCCTTCAAAATTTGCATCTAAATTTAGAACTAAGTATTCTGTCTTTATTAAACTAATCGTCATACCCCACTTCTCACATCCCTTGTAAACTGTTATTCATAAATTCCAAGCCGTAAGCATCCTGAACTAAAACAGCGAAATTTAAAGTTGTTATTGTACAAGAATTTATAGGAATTTATATGCCGGTACAGTGCATTTTCCAGTTGTTCAGGACCACTTCAATATAGATATTAAATAAGAGTGGTGACAGGTTACAACCTTACCTGAGCTCTTTAGTAGTAAATATTGCATTGGAAAATTGTTTTCCAGCTTTCACATAGGATTTGCTATCGCTGAATAATCTTAGATTAACTTTACCATACGAGGATTTTTATGCATTATTTCTAATTCTTCCCATAACATTTGCCCAATCCCCTATAACAATTTGTAATAAAATCCGGGACCTAATTTAATTAAAATTTACAACCCAATTAAATTATCCGCGAATCAATTTAATATAAAAAACAAAATGGCCCCAACTGTCCATATTCTGCTCTCGCAACAGCGTGACAGTGACTATCAGAATATTTGGTTTTTAAGTTCCGACAAATGTTAGTCCGACTTTCAATAGCGATTGCACCAAAGACAAGTCTGTAAACAATTATTGAACGTAACATTTCTGTTTGTTTTATGATAATTATTATACTACGTCACTTATTAGTCCCTTAGCAACTGTCGTTTATTTTCTTCTGGCATATGAAATTCCGTGCAAAGGATGTAAGTTATCGAGCTGGAGACCCACCAAACTTTCATACTATGTTTGTCAGGCTTGGATGGCATATGTTGCTGGAAGAAACACCTTCCATGAAATGGAATGAGCTATTCATCAACAGTTATATTATCTCCTGGTAGATAATGTTTATTTACCTGCTCCTATATGTCTCGAATATGTAGGCGCCAAAGTCGGCAGTATGGCTGAGTGGTGTTGCATATCTCACGGCACTTGTAAACGCTAAGCTCCAGTCTGCTTTGTCAGTACTTGGATCGGTGAACATCTGGAGAGCGGGCGTAGTCTTCTAGCTTAGACAGGCTCCACTATCCCAATTATCTCCGCCAAATTTAAAAATGCACATACCCTCAGCGGCTCCGTGCGCCTGGCACCCCGACACTGTATAAACGGTATAAGGGTTTACAGATTATATATGTAGGTATAGGTATGTAGCTGCCAATTTACCATTTTCTCATCTTTGTGACCTGGTGTCCTTATCATCAAAGCATAACAGTTGCTTGAACTGCTGATTTAAATACTGGTGATCCATACAATGTATCCCAAAGAACGTCGTAATTGCAAGCACTGGCACTTACATGGCTCGGCATAGCAGTAACTCAAAAATTCTAAAATTAACTGGTTAGTAAAAAAAGAAGAACACCCCTTACTAAAACTAGACTTGCATCACCTCGCATTTACATTACAATTTAAATTTATATCTGTCAATAAGGAAAAAGTGATTAAAAACTCACAAATATACAATTTTCAAAAGTGTAATTTTTTTAATTTAAGCATAGCATTTAGAGATGCAAATTGGCAATCTGTCTTAGAAAATAATAATGTTGACAAATCTACTGAAATATTTTATAAAATAGTATATGATATATTTAATGTAAATGTCCCAAAATTCACAGATGAAAGGTTTACTAACAGAACACCTCGGTTTCCCCCATGGTTTAATAAAGAAATCATAGAGTTTCAAAAACAGAAAAACTATAACAAGATTAAAAATCTATCTGAACACCACTGTGCAGCATACAAAGGTATTAGAAGGAGATTGAAATCACTAATCAGTACGGAATATAAAAATTATATCAAATCAACTGAAGATGCTGTTACTCAGAATATTAATACTTTTTGGATTTACGTTCAACATAAGCTCAAGGCCAGTGGCAATCATACCACACAATTTGAGGCTAATGGTGCTGTTGTACAAAACAATGAGGCAGCTAACGCATTTGGTCGTTTTTTCCAGTCCGTCTATGAAACAGCTTCATATAATTATGACACCAATTTTTTAAAAGCGGATGGTACTTTAGATATATTTCATATTCAAACTATCGCTAGCGACGACTTCAAAATAGCAATCAGGAGGTTGAGACCGAAGAAATCGACTGGTTTCGATTTTGTTCCCCCATATGTTGTAGAGGGATGTGCACAATGGCTTGAGTTACCATTGCTACACATTTATCATCTAGCGGTGAACTCTGCAACATTTCCTGATGTATGGAAGGAGTCAATAGTTATACCATTGCATAAAACGAATGTTAGTAACTATCAGTCGATTTCTCTGATATCATCTCCTGCTAAAGTGTTTGAGTAAATTATTTATAACAAACTATTTAACCTGGTAAAGCCGGTAATATCAGATGCTCAACATGGTTTTGCCCCTCAAAAATCAACAGCAACCAATTTATCTGTATTTACTAATCACATTTATGAAACACTGGGAAAAAAGAACAAGTAGATACAATTTACACTGATTTCAAAAAAGCTTTCAATAAAGTAAATCACGAAATACTGTTGACTAAGTTGAACGGACGTGGGCTGTCTCATAATATGCCAAGATTCTTTGCATCGTAGATTTACAGTTAAATTCTATGGAAATACATCGGGAAAGTTTACAGCAAATTTTGGAGTCCCACAAGGTCCCAACTTAGAGCCTTTGTTATTTTTAATATTTACTAATGACCTACCCTATGTATTAAGTACCACTAAATCTCTCTTGCACGCAAATGACTAAAAAATGTTTCAAAAAATTAACTCACTTCAGGATTGTTTGAACTTACAAAAAGACATAAATATGCCATAAATAAACTCCCACTTAATGTAAATAAATGTCAAGTGTTGTCTTTTGCTCGCAATAAAACTCCAATATTATATACAGTGTGGTCCATTAAGTGTGCAACAAATGGGAAATTTTTTTATTAGTTGTACAATCGAAATTTAAATACCGCCAAAAGTTAGTGCATGTTCGATAACCATATCAGATGCCCTTAGAATGGCTTCAAGTCAAACAATATACAGGGCAGGACAAAAAATATGAAATTCGTTCAAGAACAAAGTTACCTTATTTCAAAAAATATAGCAAAATTTTATTGAGAAAAGTTGTTTAGAATCAAAAGTTATGCTCAAATACAAAGTCACGGCCTCGTATTCAAATTTTGATTCTTTTTTTGTAAAATTTTGTATTACCCCCGTATGATACATATTTTTATTATTCTGATTATATTAAGAGTTTTTCATATGCAAATTATTATTAGTAAAGCATTTGCCTTGTTAAAAAATATATTTGCGAAATTCTAAAGTTTTGTTAAATATCGTTGCAACAAACATGAAGTGGATGCTTACCTAAAACAATATAAATCCAAGTAAATTTTACAAATACGCTTCAAGTTGCTAAAAGTTATTTAAAAGGGATGTGATTGTGGCTACTTTAAATACATATAAAATCAAAATAATAAAAATATGTATCATACGGGGGTAAAACAAAATTTTCCAAAAAAGAATCAAAATTTGAATAGGTGGCCGTGACTTTGTATTTGAGCATAACTTTTAATTCTAAACAACTTTTCTCAATAAAATTTTGCTATATTTTTTTAAATAAGGTAACTTTGTTCTTGAACGAATTTCATATTTTTTGTCCTGCCCTGTATATTGTTTGACTTGAAGCCATTCTAATGGCATCTGATATGGTTATCAAACATGCACTAACTTTTGGCAATATTTAAATTTCGATTGTACAACTAATAAAAAAAATTCCCATTTGTTGCACACTTAATGGACCACACTGTATATACAGTGTGTCCCCGGATTGAGTTCACTATAGGTATAATCGACAACAAATTTTACAATTTTATTTTAATGTTTTGGGATCCCGCCCTGCTTGGTCTGAAAACAATTTTAAGCAGAGTTTTAATTTTTAGAAATTAAGTCTGCCATGAAAAAAGTGCAAAAACTATTTTCTATTTAGGTAAACTACCCTTTTTGTTTATGATACGGCAAAATTTTTGTTAAGAAAAGTTGTTTAGATTCATAAATTACGGCCCTATGCAAAATTTCAGAAAGATCTGTTGACTTAGAAAACCGTTATTTTTTAGATAATTGTATTTTATTTTCAGGTAAACTACTTTTTTTGTTCATGATACGGAAAAAATGTATTAAGAAAAGTTGTTCAGAATGAAAAATTATGGCCCTGTACCAAATTTCAAAAAGATCTGTCGACTTAGACTAAACCGTTATTTTTTAGATTAAACAATTGCATTTATTAAAAATGACGGTTTCATCTAAGTCAACAGATCTTTCTGAAATTTTGTATAGGGTCACAACTTCTCATTCTGAACAACTTTTCTTAATACAATTTTTCCGTATCATGAACAAAAAAAGTAGTTTACCTGAAAATAAAATACAATTATCTAAAAAATAATGGTGTTTTCTAAGTCAGCAGATCTTTCTGAAATTTTGCATAGGGCCGTAATTTATCATTCTAAACAACTTTTCTTAATAAAATTTTGCCGTATCATGAACAAAAAGCGTAGTTTACCTGAAAATAAAATAGTTTTCGCTTCCCTGCCAAGGCCTACTTGTTTTTCAAAAACTGAAAATATTCTTAAAATTCTTTTCAAACCAAGCAGGACCGAATCCCAGAACCTTAAAATAAAATTCTAAAATTTTTAGGTATCTCACCTCTTGTAACATCAATCCTGGGACACACTATTGTATTTTATTTTCAGGTAAACTACCTTTTTTGTTTATAATACGGCAAAATTTTACTAAGAAGAATTGTTCAGAATGGGAAATTATGGCCCCATACAAAATTTCAGGAAGTTCTACTTACTTAAATCAAACCGTAATTTTTAATAAATAGGTACAATTTTAACGGTTTAATTTAAGTAGGTAGATCTTCCTGAAATTTTGTATAGGGCCATAATTTATCATTCTGAACAACTTTTCTTGGTAAAATTTTGCCGTATCATAGACAGAAAGGGTAGTTTACCTGAAAAGAAAATAGTTTTTGCTTCACTGTCAAGGCCAACTTATGTTTTCAAAAACTGTAAATATTCTTAAAATTCTCTTCAGACCAAGCAGTGAACTCAATCCGGGGACACACTGTATAATCCGTGACCTTATCTACCCGTAAGGTGTTAAGGTATTACAATTCAAAATAGCAACCAGTGAGACAAATGTCTCATTTAATAAAACAAAAAAGACCGTTTTTCAAATAGAACAGCGTCCCGGACGGACAAGCGTCCCGGACGGACGAAAATCACGTGATTTCTCAAAAACCGGAAGTGTCACGTGACTGAAATTCGGTTCCGGACCTGACATGACCATTCGAAACATATAACTTTCATAACTTTTTTCTCTATCTTTTACGGTTTGGCTGCTGAAACAGCGTCCCGGACGGACCAGCGTCCCGGACGGACGGAAATTACGTGATTTCTCGAAAACCGGAAGTGCCACGTGACTGAAATTCGGTTCCTGACCTGACATGACCATTCCAAACATATAACTTTCATAACTTTTTTCTCTATCTTTTACGGTTTGGCTGCTGAAACAGCGTCCCGGACGGACCAGCGTCCCGGACGGACGGAAATCACGTGATTTCTCGAAAACCGGAAGTGTCACGTGACTTAAATTCGGTTCCTGACCTGACATGACCATTCCAAACATATAACTTTCATAACTTTTTTCTCTATCTCTTACGGTTTGGCTGCTGAAACAGCGTCCCGGACGGACCAGCGTCCCGGACGGACGGAAATCACGTGATTTCTCGAAAACCGGAAGTGTCACGTGACTGAAATTCGGTTCCTGACCTGACATGACCATTCCAAACATATAACTTTAATAACTTTTTTCTCTATCTCTTACGGTTTGGCTGCTGAAACAGCGTCCCGGACGGACCAGCGTCCCGGACGGACGGAAATCACGTGATTTCTCGAAAACCGGAAGTGTCACGTGACTGAAATTCGGTTCCTGACCTGACATGACCATTCCAAACATATAACTTTCATAACTTTTTTCTCTATCTTTTACGGTTTGGCTGCTGAAACAGCGTCCCGGATAAAACAGCGTCCCAGACAGACACGTCTATTAGATAAAGGATAATAATAAAATTCGAAAAATATAAATTATAAATTCACAATTCAGTTATAACTATGTACACTAACTACTATCACTTCCTATAAACATATCTTGCCCATTCTTTTTTGTTTCTTGCCATTCTTGTTCCTTCTTTCCATGTTACTCCTTTTTTTGTTAAATTTTCCGCTATCACCCCGTCCCATGTTTTTCGTGGTCTTCCTCTTAATCTTTTCTGTGTTGTTTTCGCTAACCATACTCTTTTTGTCTGTCTTTCTTCTTCCATGCGGACCAGATGTCCAAACCATATTAATTGTTGCTTCGCGATACTTTCCAGAATATGTTCTACATTTAGTTCTTGTCTTATCTGCTCATTTCTTATTTTATCATTTCGGGTAACTCCTTTAACTGCTCTCAGGTACTTCATTTGTATGGCTTGTATTTTGCTCTTCATTTTGTTATTTAAAATCCAACTTTCGGCTCCATATGTTAAGATTGGTTTGAACACTGTGTTATATACGGTTATTTTTGTCTTTCTCGATATTTCCTTTTTTCTTATGAATGTCCTGTTCATTGCATAGTATAGCTTTGTTGTATTTTCTATTCTACTGTTTATTTCCATGTCTTCTTTTCCATCTTTGTGTATATTTACTCCTAAATATTTGAATGTCTCTATTTGTTCTATGTTTCGTCCATCTATTTCAATTTTTACTCTTGTATCATTTTTTCCTATTGTCATCACTTTTGTTTTTTCTTTGTTTATTTTCAAGTTTCTCTTTTTTAGTGCTGTATTCCAGATATTTAAGTTTGTTTGTAGGTCTTTTTCATTCTTTGCATATACTATTACATCATCAGCGAAGGCACTTTCAGCTATGTCCACCATCTGCATGTTTCTATACCCTACGTGTAATTTCTTTGTTTGTGTTTTTATTTCTTTTAAGACATCGTCAAGTATTATGTTGAAGAGTATCGGGCTGAGTATTCCTCCCTGTCTTAACCCTTCCTTGGTCAGAAACTCCTCTGATTTCATATTCCCTGTTCTTACGTAATTTCTAGTTTTCTTGTATATAGTTGCTATGGATTTTCTCAGTTGTTCATTTACTCCTCTTCTTCAAAGACTATTCCATAATTCTTTTCTTGGAATGCTATCAAAAACTTTTTCGATATCTATGAACGCTACATATATAGTATTGTTCATATTCTTTTGAATGAGTTGCTTCATTGTAAAAATATGGTCTTGCACCCCTCTACCTTTTCTAAAACCACTCTGTGATTCTTCTAGTTGCTGTTCGATTTTCATTTGTAACCTTTTTTCCAGAATTCTCTCATATACTTTTAACATAGTACTCAGCAACGTAATTCCCCTATAATTCCCACACTCTCTGTTATCTCCTTTTTTGTATACAGGTAAAATTATTCCCACTTCCCAGTCTTTTGGTATATTTTGTTCCTTCCATATCTTATTAAATAATTTTTGTAAACTTTCTATCCCGTATTCACCCATGTTTTTTATCATTTCCGATGTTATGCCGTCCTGTCCTGCTGCTTTACCTCTTTTCAACCTCTTAATGGCTTCTGTTATTTCTTTCTGTTTAATATCATCATTTTCTATGTATTCGGTGTTTTCTGTGGTTTCCTTGTTGTCTTCTATTTCGTCTGGCGTAATTAGTTGTTCTGTATTTAGCATTTCTTCAAAATACTCCTTCCATCTTTTCATTATGTCCTCCTCTTCTTCTAGTATTTCTCCGTTTAAGGATTTAATGAACATATTTCTATTTTGTTTCCCTCTCCGTATTGTTTTTAATAGTCTATAGAATAACTTCTGATTTCCCTTGCTATCTCGCTCCATTTTTCCCCAAATTCTTCCCAAGATTGTTGTTTCGCTTTTTTCACCATTTCTTTCACTTTTACCCGTTGTTCTTTATACTTGTTATAATTTACGTTATTTTTTTCGCTAAGATATTTTTTCCATTTTTGTTTTTTCAGCTTTACTTCTTTTTGAATTTTCTCGTTCCACCATCTTTTTTTGTTTTTTGGTTATGTCTGTTTTGATACATCCGCAGGTTTCTTTTGCTATTTCTATTATTTTATCTTTAATTGTTCTCCACATGTCTTCTATTGTCATGTTATTTATACTTTCCCTGATTTTATTCATTTCTGCCTCTATTTTCTCTTTATATAATTTGGCTGTTTCTTCTTCTCTAAGCTTATACGTCCTGATTACTTCTTTTACTGCTATGTTCTCATTCTTAATTTTAATATGTTCTTTTTGTTTCTTATGTTTTATTTCTATTTTTGCTAATACCAAGTAGTGGTCTGAGTATATTTCACATCCTCTTCTCACTCTTGTGTCTTTTATTTCTCTTCTATAATTCTTATTCACAATAACGTAATCTATTAATGATCTTTCTTTTCTACTTACTATTTCTCTTGTAAATTTACGTGTATCTTTGTGTTTATAGAATGTATTTGTCACTATTAAGTTGTTTAAAATACAAAAGTCTATTAATCTTCGTCCATTATTATTTCTGTCCTCTTCTCCATATATACCTATTGTACTTCCTGTTTTATCGTCTTTTCTTCCAACTCTTCCGTTTAAATCTCCCAGGATTAATAATCTTCCCACACTTTCTTCGGTCACGTCTGTTAGTTGATCCTAAAACGCATCTTTTATACTGGTCTTTTCATCCTCATTGGGCCCATATACAACTATAATTGTGGTTTTTATTGCTTCATCTATTTCCATTTCTATTTTCAAAATTCTTTCTGATACTCCGTCCCATTTTCGTATGTATTTCAAGTTTTCTTTGTTAACAAAACATCCTACCCCTTCTCTAGCTCTATTTCCTTCTTTTACCCCACTATATATAAACAGGTGTCCTCCTTTTAATAATGTTTCTCCTTTACCTTTCTTTTTCGTTTCGGTAATACCCACAATATCTGCCTTCACGTTTTCCAATTCTTCCACTAGCTCCTCTTCCTTTCCTGTTAGACTCCTAACGTTCCACGTTCCTATTTTCCAAAGTTTTCCACTCTTTATTATTTCTCCTTGTAACATATCTTTTTCCTTGTCCATAGCACGGTCTTCAGCTGTTTTATCCGTCCTAAGTGTTTTATCTAGTTTTTAGATTTTTCCAGTTTATTTATGTGGGGATTCCATTGCCATGTTTCATTCCCTATTTGAATTTTGCCTTTTTCAACCTTAGCGTTTTGTCCTTGTCTTCTTACTTCATATAACTTTAATCTCAGCTGTTTATGCATCTCTCTATCCTTCTTTGATAAATCATTATTAATGTATATACGTTCTCTCAGTTTTCTCAGTTTATGTTTGTTGCTTAAGATTTGTTCCTTCTCGTGTAAATTGTACAACTCTATCAAGCATGTTTTCTCTCCTAACTTCTGTACTGCTTTAATATTTACTTGTATTTCAAGAGTGTTTCTTATAAAATCATTTATTTTGCTTATAAGTTCGCTTTGTGTGTTGTTGGGAGTATCTAGTTTTTTTCCTATTAGTACTACATTTGTTTTTCTTTTTTCTCTTTCCAGGTTTTCTACATTATTTCTCAAATTTTCCAATTCTCTTTTTATTTCTTTGTTGTCTTTTGATGTCATTTCGTATTTATTTTTCAGTTCTTCATTTTTTATTTTTAACATTTTTATGTCTTCTTTGTATTTTTTCAGCTCGTCTCTCATTTCCGTCATTATATTTATTATTAAGTCTAATTTATCTTCTTTGTTTTTATCGTCCATGTTTACTTTTATTTTGTAACTGATTTTTTCCTTAATATAGTCCTGCTTTCTCAACTACCGATAACGACGTCACCGCGTAAAAGGCTCGATCCCGGCTGTCCCGTCGGAGGTCAAAGCCTTTATCAGTGCCTCGGTCGTTTCACACACTTGCTATACTTTTACTAATGTTTGCATTTACTAATTTAAAATAACTGGCTTTAGTAGCTCCTCTACGTTCTCACAACCCCTGGGGATGTCTGCGCGCTCACGCGCTTCGGCGTACGGTGAGTTGCATATCTTCAAAAGTTTTGGCGTGGCCCCAATACGTGTTTTGTTATTGTCTTTATCAGTTAGTTGCATGCAATTCTCCACCTTATTAGTTATCTTCTAACCTTCACCCGTTTTAATTATGGCAAATAGCACACTGTTCGGTGCTTTGTGTTGCGTATCTTATCATGCCAGGTTTGTACGACTCGTTATTTCCTCACTTCACTATCTTTCCTCGTTTTTGAGTAGCTCGATATGGCCCAATTTGGACTTTAATATCGGAGCTTCTAAACACGCTATGTCAGATCTCACAAACCAACTTTACCTCCAATATTATTCGATTATAAAATTGCCGATAATGTACTACAGCGAACCAACTGTATTAAGGATCTTGGTGTAAGGTATGATGACTCTTTGAGTTTCAAAAAACATGTACAATGCATCATTTCCGACTCATATCGAAATTTGGGATTTATATTAAGGCAATCACATGAATTTAGGAATATAAAAACTGTCAAAATACTATATTATACAACAGTAAAGACCAAAACTGGAGTACGCATCAACTATCTGGTATCCAAATAATATAGGAGAAATTAAACAAATTGAAAAAGTACAAAATAAATTCCTTAGATACCTGTATTACAAAAAATATCAAAGATATCCAGATTATCATTTTATTAGATCATCAAATTTGCGCCAAGAGTTTGAAATTCACAGCCTCAATATCCGGAGAAATATCTCGCTTTTACAGTTTGGTTTTAAAATTTGGAATAATTTACTTTGCGATAGTTATTTATTATCATTGTTTACAATACGCCTACCACCAAAAAATACCAGAGCCATGGCCATGTTTCACGTTCTAACTGTTGAGTTCACATTTAGAATTCCAATTTTAGTGATGTTTCGACTTCTAAATGAAATATGCTTGTTAAAGGACATTGACTTAACCATGAAATATAAAGATTTCTTAAAACTAGTCACAAACTATTACTTACAGCTTCTAATTACTATGGTTATAATCAATAAAATGTTACTATTACTATGTCAAACCAATAATTGCACCAGAATCCTCTACAAAATTTTACAATAATCTGTATGATCTGCATATTAAATAATTAATGCATGTTACTATTTAATAATTAGTTTTTTGTGCTCTAACTGCATTAATACATAAAATATATTTAAAATTAAGCGATTCATGTAAAAAGGTCTTTAACCTGTTTGAATCTTGATTAATAAATAAATAAATAAAAAGGCATACAATTCTGTAGCACCACATGGTTTCCACGCAATAATAATTTCTTTACCTTTTTTATTAGTTTGACATGCAATGTCATCTACTACATTTGAACCAATAAACAAATAAAATTAAACTATAGGATCTTCAATAGCTTTACTCAGTGGCAAAGTAACTTTATATAACTTTGTTTTGATGATATTATGTGATTGCATTCGTTCTGTTGAAAAAAGTTGGTTGGTCCAGTCAGTTCCATCACTTCCAACGTATTTTATAGGTATTATTTTCAATATTGGTTACAGAAACTTATGCATTCTCATCATTGTCACTTTCTTCTTGCACATCGTTAATTTCACTCCCATATGACAGATGATCATCAGGAACAAAATCACTGCCGGAATCAACATCAACTTTTTCATCAGCATTGATATCGGATAAATGTTTTATTATTTTCGCTTATGTAAGCCTCTCTTCCACATTTTCAACTAACACTTGTGCTAACGACAACAGACTAAGAGTAGTTATGGGTAAAAGAATGTTTTTAAAAATTTCTTGACATGACAGTAATGTTGACAATAAGACAGAAGGCTTGAATACGGCGCCAATTTGACACAATGTGACTATGATGTTCCATATAGTTCAAATCCACCTTAATCCTCACGAGCACATAATGGCATTCTACTCACATGTGATATATGACGTTTTATCTCACAGTAGCGGCTTTTCTACAATAAAGTTCAAGCATCGTACAAACTGTCAACTGTCATAGAATTAGTGGCAGTGGACAATGAAACATTTTAGTCACTTGTGAATAATAGCTGTTTTTAGACTCCGAAAATAATTACATAAAGCGTATCAAAAGCTGCTACTGTAAGATAAACAATTTTTTAAATTATATAGGTAGGTGATATTTCCTTCACTCGCAAAAATAATTTATGATTTTAACAGAACTGCCTATATTGCACAATATCAAAATAGTAAAAAAATACTGCCCAGAAAGAATTTCCAATATAATTGGGTATGTTGGCTGGCTATGTATTAAGAGTTACAAAAAAAAACAAAATTTATAACAATTACCCAAGCTATCTACATGATTTGCAAGCAAATATTACTGTAACATTAGAACAAAGTGAGATCTGCATGTAGGAACTGGAAAAAGCACCTTGTATACAGTTTACATATCTAGATGTTTATAATATTGTTTTTTTAGGAATCTTTCAACACGGTTAAGAAGAAACCAACCATGCCGAACACACCAACCATGTCCAAAAAAAGCTTCCTAAAGAGCAAAAAAGCAGTCTCTGATCGACGTTCTTCAGAAACCTCAAATGCACAATCTACATCGGAAGTTCAGAGAGCAACTAGATCTTCTTCTCACTCTAAGTCAACAAAACTACAGGAAAGCACTATTCGCACACCTGTTCCCAAGAAAAAATCTAGAAGCAAATCCTATGTGATGATGCTTGTAGGTAACAAAAGGTTTAAAATTAGTAGAAAAATTTTACGCGAAATTAAGAAATATCAACTGAAAACAAACATGCTTATTCCAAAATTACCGTTCTCAAAGTTAATTCATGAAATATTGTCTGAACACGCACAACCTGGAGCACGCATTCAACGACTTGCGTTGGAGGCATTGCAAGAATCGGCTGAGCCGTTTCTGATACAATATTTTGAAGACAGTTATTGTTGTGCTTTACATGCACGAAGAGCAACGTTAATTCCTCGTGACATGGACTTGGTGAGATGGTTGCGACATGAATACTAGCTTTGTAAGAACTTCTTATGTGTGCAACAAGCATCTGTTATTTGTTGATCTATCTGTTTATTTTATTTGTTAAGACAAGAAAAGTTAAGTTACGCTGAATTATCATAGGATAGGATAGCTTAGGTTTTACTTTAGAATAAGTTAAGTTAGGCTAGGCTAGAGCAGTCTTTCCCAACCAGTGGTACGCGTACCACTAGTGGTACGCAGAGGCCAGTGCGGTGGTACGTGCTGCTCTGCACACGGGGAAAAAAATTGTTTTAAAATTTGGTTATTGAACAAA
Organism: Agriotes lineatus; assembly: GCA_940337035.1. Taxonomy (NCBI): domain Eukaryota; kingdom Metazoa; phylum Arthropoda; class Insecta; order Coleoptera; family Elateridae; genus Agriotes; species Agriotes lineatus. Next base: position 128,797 of record CALNHX010001800.1, on the reverse strand, counting down.
AACACATTTTTTAAAAGAATACATTTCGACAATTATGGCAACATAACTTCTTGCCATGCTGATCAACTTTTATTCGCAGTACAGCTTCAAAAAGTGATGTTGAAAGCTTATTTCTTTTTTAGTTTCAATATATGTAATATTAGACAATATTCTTTCAACATCAGCATTCTTGTGTGGAATACACAAAATAATAAGATCTAGTTCGGCAATATTTTTAAAAATATATTCCTCGTGAAAATCTTTGAAGTACAAAATAAATGTTTAACTGATTGCATTCCTTCGTGCAACTGATATCGACATGATAATGCGAATTGACAAAACTTATTTATTGTGTAAGTACAATAAATAAATGTTACAAGAATTTTGCTTAATCGTGGCAGTGTAAGTTGGCATATTTGGCAGAGATATTTTCAAAGCTTAATGAGCTCAACCAAGCCCTGCAAGGAAATTATAACACTCCTTTTCGGGTTCATGATAGAATAAGTGCTATGAAAAAGAAGCTGAATCAAGCAGCAAAAGAAGCGGAACAGAAAAAGGTATCTTTGTTTCCAACGCTCGAGAATTTTGTTGAAGAAAATGACCTGAAACTGAGTCCTGCACTTCTGACAGACATCAAAACACACTGTCTTAGTTTGATTCAAAGCTACAACCTATATTTCCCTGAAGACTTCAGCAAATATTCCTGGATCCAAAACCCCTGTGCTGATATAGACGTGGCACCAGAAATCTTTACTGCGAAAGAAAAGGAACAGTTGTATGAACTAAATTGTGACTCAGAACTACAGCAAAAATTTTCAAAAATGTTGCTCGTGCATTTCTGGGTTGAAAAGCGTGCGGACTACGCAGAAGTAGCTGACAAAGCAGTTAAATTTTTACTTCCCTTTACAACTTCTTACTTGTGCGAGACAACATTTTCTTCACATGTGTATCTTAAGAACAAATATCGGAATAGACTTATTAGTGTGGAAAATGACCTTCGTTTATGACTGATTAATCTTAGACCAGACATTCCCAAGCTGGCTTCTAATCTTCCAAGCTCAGCCTTCTCATTGAAGTTTTCTTTATTTTTTTGTTGTATTTTCCTTACAGTATAATGTTTTTTTTTATTTTAAACTTACGGTATGAATTCCTTGTTCATATCAATTAATAAAATATTGTAACACTACACAGAATTTTATTTTTCAGACTTATGGTTATAAAATGGGTTAGTTAGATTAGTAAAATAACAAACACTCCATCCATAACTACCTCCACGTTACTAAGTGGTACGCAAAATATTTTTGTCTTGTGAAGTGGTACGCCAGGAAAAAGGTTGGGAAACACTGGGCTAGAGTAAGGTAGGTTAGGTGACAAAAAGCTCAGCTGCACAATATACACCGGTAGTTCAGAGAGCAGCTAGATCTTTTTCTCACTCCGAGTCCTTGAAACTACAGGAAAGCACTATTCACACAGAAAAAATCTAGAAGCAAAGCTTACGTGATGCTTGTAGGTAACAAGAGGTTTAAAATTAGTGCAAAAATTTTAAATGTTATCTGTTATTTGTTGATCTATCTGTTTAGGTATATTATTTGTAAAGACAAGAAAAGTTAAGTTACTCTGAGTTAGCATAAGATAGGTTAGCTTTACTTTAGAATAGGTTAAGTTAGGCTAGGCTAGAGTAAGGTAGGTTAGGTGACAAAATGCCATAATAAACTTAAAATAACTGTTTTTTCATTAGTTAAACCTTTATTGTCCAAAACCTTACTTTATTTAATAAATTCAGAACTTTTGTAATTTTTTTCGTGTCTGATTTTCTTTTCACTGCTGTCCAAATAGGTACCTATTTGATTTGAGATAGTACAAACTATGAATTAGCAATTTTAGAAAGTCATACCAATTATCTTGAAAAAACTACATCTCTTAAGCTGTGAATGATTACGTCTAACAAACTACACAGTTAGAACTAGGCAGCTTTGCAGGAATATACCTACTCACTAAAAATAAATTTCTGATAATACCATTCAAATATATATTAAATTTGTACTATGGCCATTATGAAAGAACTGGTTATAGATTCTGTTTGATGAATTCTATGATGGAAGCACTCAGCTCACTTACCCCTACAATTTTGTCGATCTATCTAGGCATTCCATACTCGCACATTGTAACCAACCATCAGTAAGCTTGCTATAACGTAAATAAATACTTCATTACAGATTATAGCTCCCAAATTAGTGTGCAGGCTAGAACTAGATTTCGTCGCATGTGCAAACGTTTAACGTGAAATTATTCTTTATAAAGTTTATTCGAATTGGAATAGATATTTCATAGACAATTGTCTCATATCAATGCATAATGACTAATTTTCCAATAATTTAAAAATAGTAGTTGTTTGAATCTCCTTTTTATTTTGTAATTGCTTCTAGGAATATTTTCCCTGCCTCTGATCTGACAAGCTTGACAAATAAAAAATCATATACGTTTAAAAATTTACTGTGGAGAGTGAAACATATATTTTCCTATAGATTACAAATGTGAACTTCTATTCATCAAACCGCACCAAAAGCAATTTTTGAAACTCAATCATGATTTCATTACATTTGGTGATGTCCCTCTAATTAGAATTGCTGCTGCTGGAACTATCATACTCATATTCGGAAAATATCTGTAAATACATACATCAAAAGTAATACAATTAATACATTCCGAATTTCTTTTATGTGAAAGGCGCTTGAAGCAGATATCTCCGCTCCAGTTTGCTGCTCTAATTCGTAGTTCCTATAGGATAAGAAAATAGAAAAACTAAAATGTTTGTAATGCTCAGTTAACATAATGTAAAAGTTGTACCTCCAGAAGTAATAGGCAGCCTCTTTGAAGATCTTAGTGCATGTTAAAGATAAAAGCAGAATAATTAATTACGGTTCTGAGTCATATGGAATTAACAGCTGGTAAACTGTTTTGCGCTATTTGATAGCCTTGCTCATATGCAGTTTGGGTTTTGTTTATCGATACTAATAAAGCAAGCTTCATAAATAGAGGTCACAAGCAAGACAATAAATATTTATATATTCTAACATAAGGTTCAACAGCAAATTTTGCTACATATGCGTGGGCAGCATACAGTAAATTTCTAATTTTTATAAAAATACTCAAATAAGGAATACGCAGATATATATTTTACATTAGGTAGATGTAATAGTAATGCAATGGCAGCTACTAAACTGTTCCAACAACATTAATCATTAAGAACACATCCTCAAAAAAAAATCTTTAGAAGTTTGGATCAACGAGTAAGACAAACTGGAAACCTTGCACCAGTGCAAAATGTTGATTGTATATGACCAAGAACTAGATGGACTGCAATATTGGGTTTAGTAGGTGAGAAATACCAGAAGTACCTATTGGTCTTATTGAATGAGAATTAAATTTGGTAATAAAATTAACATGGAGTACTACCATTAATTAATAGAGGTATCATCCATTTCACTATATTAAAAATTCATTCTGTGTTCCCAAAAGACTACAACAGGCAAATTATCTTTTGTAAATGGTTACTGGAACAAATAAAAGCTGAACTCAACTTCCCTCTAGCTAGGCAGAGAGATCTGCACTGATTAATGTAATTTTAGTAGGGATAGCATGTTCAACCAGCACAATAAATAATTACAGTTTAGTAAATCTTAAATTCACACTCAACCCATAAGAAGCAAACCATCAACATTGTTTTAGTGTTAAGGTATGGACTGGAATACTGGGAAACTATGTGACTGGACCCGTTGTTATGTCAGAACGACTTCGAGAGGATTTTCTGTATTTTTAACGGATGGCATTAAAGATCTTATTGGCCATATTGCTTTGGCTATAGTAAATGACTCCTAGTTTCAGTTAGATGGTTCACCAGCACATAATGCAGAGATGGGTCAGTAACCATTACCTACGCTAATCAGTGGATTGGCAGAGATGGCTTGAAGGGCATCAGACTTGATCCCAACCGATTTATTTCCTTGTAAAAAAAAGGTGGTCAACCGAACTCCTACCCAAACTAGGGTAAATTTAGTCAAACGCATTGACGCAGCTTTTCAACCATTGAATCAAACTATGCTTCAAAAGCTAACTAATAACATAATCAAAAGGCCTCAACAATGTTTGGATGCATAAGCCGTAACTTTGAACATCTTTATTTGATAGGTGCTTTCCATAATCCAACTGTTTTTTTTTATAGCTATTACCTATTTGTTTAGTTGTAGGATCGTATACGTTTTTATTTGATTTATCCTATTGCTAGACTTATGTACCTACATACAGATATTTTAATTAATTATTATACCAATATAGATAATCCAGTTTTATCTACTTAAACATTAAACAACACTGCTAGTTCGGCCACTTTTTATATTAATAGAACCGCGTTACACTTTAAAAATATAATTCGAGGATTCTTGTTATTATTGCTTGCCTACTCGGAAAGTGCCACTTAATATTGCAATATGGAATTAATCCGCTACTTTTTCACTAGGTATTCCGTAAATTCTATAATACAGTGAGCGCCAAAAAGCATTGGCCAGTTTCAATTTGTAATAACAATTTATTTGCTTAAATTACACAGTTAATCAAAACTATTTCTTAAAGACTAAGAATGGGAGATTCACTTATGAAAAATGCTGTCGGTTAAATGACTCCCCTCTTGTTGAATGCCCTCTTTTAAACGGCGGGCGGCCGAAATCTCTCAACACACGTTGCCGCATATCCTGCAGTATAGCTTCAATATTTTCTCGAATAAACCTTTAAGCTTTTCCAGATTTCTTATCTTTCTTGTAAATACTCTGCTCTTCAAGTAATCCCAAAAAAAAAGTCAGGAATGGTTATATCCTGCGATCTCGAGGGCCAAGGAAGGTCACCATAGCAAGAAATCAGTTTATTTGAAAACGATTATCGTAGGAGATCCGCATTAATTCTTGCTGTGTAATTGGTAGCACCGTCCTGTTAAAACCAATATTCATTTACTATCTCCTCCTCTATTTGCGATAAAAAGATCTTTGAAGCATGTAATGTCTTTGAGATGTAACCGTTACCGTTTCACCAATTTCCTCGAAAAAATAAGCCGCGAAAATCTTTGACGATGAAACAGCACACCAAACTGTCACTTTCGGAGGATGTCAAACATTGAAACAAAACGCCCAAGTTTTCTATTTATGAAGAAATTATCATTTATTCCATAGGTGAAGTGTATGGGTTTTTATTAGGTATTGAAACTGACCAATGCTTTTTGGCGCTCACTGTACAATGAAAATTGACTTAGCTAAAGTATAAATATCTGTTACTTTTTTTAGAAAGGTTTAGGTACATGGTATAAATCACCAGTTTGTAATTAGGACACTGTTGTCAGTGATTGCATATTTGATTAAATGATTGAAAGAAAGCTTATAATTTTCAATCTACATCAAAGCGATAGTGTTATGTAATAAATTAAGCTAATTTTTTATGCCCAAACTTTTATGTCCTCGGAGAGGCAAAACTGGTAGTGTAAAAACAACAGTATTTAGTAACACATTGGCAAACTCTGCCTTTATCAGTTTATTTTCTTTCGATAGAAGAGGTTTCTGTGCTGCTATCGAGTTCCGTAAGACTGCTTCTTTTAAATGTTTTCTTATGGTATGGACTCCAACAGAGGAATTGGTTAATTGCTTAGCCTCCACAGCTATGATGAATGAATGGTCTCTCATGTAAGTATTTGAGCTTTGCCTTAATTATTGGTTGTATTGGTACCTAGTAGACGATTTGCCACTCCTTGCAAAGATAATCTCTCCTCCAGTTGGCAATGGTGATTACTTTTTCTGCCTTCGAAAGACTGGTATGGCATTTTGATTATTTACACTGACTTTGAGGATTTTCGAAAGCCCAATAACGATTATTTTGGTGTTTCATCGGTTAAAAAATAAATCTGCAAAATCTTCTGTTTTTGAGGTAATTTGCACCAACCTATACACAAAACTCTAAACATTTCTTTGCATCTCCAGGCTCAAGTGTATGTAGCAGCTTTGGCTTGAAAGGATGAATTTTGTTTTCATTAAAAAAAATTGTAATAAACTTTTGCTTAAATCCTGTCTGTCTGCATGTTTCCTCAAAGATAATTTAAGGTTATCTGCAGCTTACCCTACTGCTAATAATGTAGATGCGTCATTTTTATCACATGATTTCTTCTTTTTACTTCCTTTTACAATAAAAGAAGTATTGGATTCACCCCAAAAATTCGAAATTGAGTTTTCAACAGATCTTCACGTTTCAGTCCCCTGAACCCAAAAAACAGTTTTTTTCATTGGTCTGTCTGTGTATGTGTGTGTGTGAGTGTCTGTGTGTGTGTGAGTGTCTGTGTGTGTCTGTGTGTGTGTCTGTGAACAGAATATCTCATAAACGAAAAGAGGTATGGGGTTGAAACTTGATATATAAGTTTTGTGTACTATGTAGATGCGACAGAAAACTTTTGAGGAAAATCGCATAACCGGAAGTAGGTGTTTACTCTTGTGATTTTTCAGTTTTTTTCGATTTTTTCAAAAACGGCTCTAACGATTTTTTTCAAACTTTTCACTTTTTACACTATTTATATGCGCTGGATTAAACATCAATTAATTTATGTGGCTATTTATTCATGACTTAAACATTAAGGATTTATATGGTTATACAGTGTGGTGCATTTAGTGTGCAACAAATAGGAAATTTTTTTATTAGTTGTAAGACCGAAATTTAAATACCGCCAAAAGTTAGTGCATGTTCGATAACCATATCAGATTCCCTTAGAATGGTTTCAAGTCAAACAGCATACAGGGCAGGGCAAAAAATATGAAATTCGATCAAGAATAAAGTTACCTTATTTTAAAAAATATGGCAAAATTTTATTGAGAAAAGTTGTTTAGAATCAAAAGCTATGCTCAAATACAAAATCAAGGCCTCCTATTCGAATTTTTATAATTTTTTGGAAAATTTTGTTTTACCCCCGTATTATACATATTTTTATTATTCTGATTTTATATGTATTTAAAGTAGCTACAACCACATCACTTTTAAATAACTTTTAGCAACTTGAAGCATATTTGTCAAATTTACTTGGATTTATATTTTTTTAGGTAACCGTCCACTTCATGTTTGTTGCAACGATATTTAACAGAACTTTAGAATTTCGCAAATATCCTTTTTAACAAGGCAAATGCTTTACTAATAATAATGTACATATAAAAAACTTACAATTAAAGCCTACAATTTTATTTCAAATTCTTAAAAATACAGGGCTAATACAAAATTTTCCAAAAAAATAATAAAAATTCGAATAGGAGGCCCTGACTTTGTATTTGAGCATAACTTTTGATTCTAAACAACTTTTCTCAATAAAATTTTGCCATATTTCTTGAAATAAGGTAACTTTATTCTTGAACGAATCTCATATTTTTTGTCCTGCCCTGTATGCTGTTTGACTTGGAGCCATTTTAAATGCATCTGATATGGTTATCGAACATGCACTAACTTGTGGCGGTATTTAAATTTTGGTTGTACAACTAATAAAGAAATGTTCCATTTGTTGCACACTTTATGGACCACACTGTATATACGGGTTCGTTTATATTACGCGCTTCGAGTCTGATGAGAACTGGATGAGAACTCTATGAGAACTGCCCGCTATTCCCGCTCGCGAGTATTTATATCCCACGAATGAGTCATTCTAGAACAATCGAGGCTTAAAATTCTAGAGAAAATTTGTCTCTTTAGCTAACGCTCTATTTTGCACCGTTTTTGTAGAATTTGTAATTTTTAAAAATTTTTGACAAATGCTTAAAAATTTAAAATCAAATTTTTGGCCAATTATAAGATCACTGTAAAAGTAAGTTGTGTGCGTGTATCACACTAGATTTTTTAAAATTTCTATTAAGGAAAAAAATCAAGAGTTGGCAACACTGATTCCGACACATCAACGTGCCTCTAGTCACTTTCATTCTTTTAAATGTTTGTTTTTACATCAAACCCGCCCATCAAACTAACCTAAATTATTGTAAAGATGCGGGAGAATTACGCAAACAATTTTGAGCCTTAAAATTAATAGTTAACATCTATTTCAAAATTAATAGGTAGCATCTACCAGACATAGCTTTTAACAATTCTATCTACTTCTAAATTAATAATTAACATTTTTGGAGATGGCTACTAAAAATCCAAGTGACCGAGTGTATGTTGTATTGAACGTTACGCAAGGTAAGACATTTTTAACATTAAGTAATTGACTACCGAATTTGAAGCTATAACCAGGTTATAGTAATCCTTAATATATTTTATTTGATCCAGGTTTCCATTTCGATTGTTGGCGCAAAATACGTTTGCGGATTGGTCCCTCCCTGGTAAATCAGATACTCGTATCGGATTATGTTTTGGCAATATCAGAACCTATATTTAATATGTATTTTGTATGGTCAATGACGGAACCACACTTAAAACTGTAAGCACTAAAAAGTAGTTTTTCTATTATATTAGTAATACTGATTTTTGATATACTAATAGGCATAGTAGCTGAACAGTCAGAAAAAACCTGGACTACAGGATGTGCCAAATTAGGCATTCAACATGCTCAGTTACTTAGACCACACATAGAAGTAAGAGCAATTAAGTTAAGTTTATTATTTGCTACAGACAAGTATTTTAGCTTCACAGACGACGACTTCATATACAAATTATAAACACGCCTGGGGGAGCAGGACTCCAACCTGAATTGGCTGTCACATTAACAATTCAGTCGGAACTTCCGCAAGACAAACGTGCAGTGAGTAGCTTTTGTACCTCGTTTGCCACGTCACTTTTGCTGAATTATGCATTAATTTCAGTTATGGGTTTAGTATTCTGGTTATACTAATGTAATCTATATTCTAGCAAATTCACGTAGCACATTTGACAGAACCCCCAGAGACAAGGCAAACCCAATGCAGTAATAATAGCTTGACTGGCAGTATACTAAAAAGCGATGCTACGCCATCAACAAGCGAAAACGTAAAACCAGAAGAACGGAAAAAATCAAATTCAAGCGAGACGAGTACAAACAAAGCAACAAAAAATGTGAGATTCCAAGACAAACTGTAATTGACAAGTGGTTCTTTTGTCATTAACTACATGCACTGTACAACAAAAAAATAGAAAAAATTTAAAATGCTTATTTTGTTTTCAATTATAACTGATCTACGTAATTTCTTTTCATCTTGAAGCAACAACTTCAACAGTAAAAAATTTGTTTTAGAAACTGTCTTGTACGACTTTTTTTATTGAGGGTAGAACCTTTACAGCAGTTTATATATCTCTATCGAAGGCGGAACAGAGTTGCTTTTTTAACACAATAATGTAGTCAAACAAAGTTTCTATTAATTTTTATATAGGGTGCACCTATGACTTCTGTTTTTGATAAAAAATATTAGTGGACATAATTGAGTCAAACAAACACAAACACATTGCATCATAAATGCCATTTATTAACGTTTAACTACATAACTTAAATGGGCACCCTGACATTTCTGCATATGTAAGCAGAAGTTATTCATGATGCCCTACAAAGGTTTATTATCTATCACTCTGGTTTCTTGTTATGTTGCTGTTTAAATCCTCAAGTGTGCGAAGCTTGTTAACATTAACACGGGATTTCAAAAAAACCACATAAGTAGAAGTGTGTTGCCATAAGATCAGGCGATCTGAGTTAGTAATTGATAGTGCTGCTGCAAAAAATTAAAGGGGAAACAAGTTTCTTCAAAAAATCATGCAGTATGGCTTCTGCCATCTTGTTAAAACCATAGTTCATCATTTTCCACTTACAATCGTCTCAATTCAGGATGTAACAAATTTACGAACATGTCAACGTAACGTTCCAAAGTCACTGTTACCATATAGTTATTCTCCTCAATGAAATACGGTCCGATAATTCCAGTATCAAAAATGTTGTCTATTAACATAAGCCAATAAATGAAAGTAGGTCTCATCTGACAATTAAGTTAACTGGTTAGGTAACCACGACTACTGAAACGGCAGTCTGTCGAACAGGTTACAACCAGTCAAATTTGCCCTGCCCTGTCTACGTCATTGTGATATAAAAGCGCACGGAAAACCATCAGTACCCATTGGCGCACCGTGTATTAAACAAGTAAGCACATGTACACCTAATAATTGTATTGTTTTTAGTAGGGATGCGCCGAAGCGGGTTTTTTCTGCTTCGGCCGAATACCGAATATTCATCCTAAAATTTCAACAAAGCACGAAGCTTCGGCCGAATCATAATACCTAAAACGAACATCTCAAAAAAAGTAATACCTACATAATTTTTTTATTATAGTAATAAAATAAGAAAATAAAAATAATTTGTTTGAACAAGCGATTTATTTAGCAAATAAACTTTAGAAACACACAAGCGAAATAATAAATGACACAGATATTGTAATAAGAAATAACAGACCTACCAACGACCATATCAAATATTTGTAAAAAACATATAAGAACTACTTAGACACAAAAATAAAGCATTTTTTCTTTCTGCACTTCACAAATTTTGAATTATCACGCAACACAATGTTTGATTCACACAGATGCGTGCATCAAAACCTTTTTGCTTATAATTATTCATGTAATTCAAGTCATAACTGTTCCATCTCATTCAAAGGTCGTGGTAAAGTCAAATTTGCATCTTGCCGTATTTGTTTGCCTCTGTTAATATTGGAAAGGAATTTGTAAGCTTCCCTTAATGGCTTTTAAGCGGATGGATACACTTTCTAATAGGACTTAAGCCGACTTAACGTATTTGGGACTCATGTGTTTATGGATTTCGTTCAATACAATGCCTCATTGAGAGAGCTTAGCATTAAGATTTCTTAAAATAAGCATTTATTCCTAAACAACGTGCGACGCTCCGATTGGCTACGCAGGATCGCCTCAGCCAATAGTGTTTGAGCCTTCCCCTCCTTGTTGAATTTGCGAGTTCAGATCATTGTCCATTCAGCTTTAGTTAGATTCAGAATTTCGAGTAAGCAAGTTCAGCTATGCTTTGTGCTGGTTTGCGGTCGGTCTAGCTCCCTGGTAAAGACGTTTCCAGGTTGTTTTGTGTGACGGTTACGCGCAATTCGCTATTTTTGCGTGGCCAATCCAAGCGTGCCACAACAGTTGAAGCTATTGTAAAAAACCATCGGTCCATCAATGACGTTTGTAATCGTTGTTACTCAATATACTCGTGTTTGTTAAGTCTTGTTTCACTCCAACAAATAACTGAACCCAAGTCAAGGGTTATTAAGTGGCAGTTCCCGGCAATCCCATTGAACCGGAATTCGCAGCGGATTAACTGGGGGCCCCATTCGTGAAAGCCTCTTTTCAAGTTAATCATACAAAAAACACACAACTTATTTTTTATCAATTTTGAATAAATGTAGTCTAAACCAGGGTCTAAACTTTAGCTCAAAACGCGAAATAAAATAAATACTTTCTAACCCCACATAGCAAATTTCCGAGTTGCGACAAAAGTTTTATTGTTTGCATGCTTCGGCTGAATCAGGCCGCCGAAGCGGCCGAAAGCGAATACTGAAAAATTGGCAGATTCGGCCGAATACCGAAGCCGAATCGATGCTTCGGCGCATGCCTAGTTTTTAGTTTCTGTTACAAGAGTTTAGAAAAATGTAATCTAATGATTGAGAAAGCTGAGGAAATCCGCATTTTGTGACCTAAAGATCCTAAACACATTGTCAGGTCATTTTGGTATTTTAATTAGCCACCTAGGCTATAGGGCAGCGTGCCCGTATGCTAAACCCTTTTAGTTATTTATTTGGCTCCATCGCCTAATTCCATAATAATGATTTTGCACATACTTGGCCCCAAACGTAGTATTTCTCGTCAGTTGGAGCACCCCTTTGCTGGTACTTTGGCAGCCGGGTGTTATAGCTCGCAAGAATTCCTCGCCATTGGCTGTCTTTGTTACCGGAATTTATTTGTTTTATGGAGCGCATCGCCATTGGCTGTCGAGAGTCACGTGGTAACGCCGTTTTGGCTCACGCCACTGCAGGGGTCGTAACACTGCTTGCTTGGGCAGTTCAGCTCTGACCGTTGATCGAAGGAGGTCGCGTGTGATTGTGCGAGTGGCACGTCTTTACGCCAAAGCGTAGGTGTGTGAAGGGCTTCATGGGGCCAGTTCTGCGTTTGTGAGAAAGGGGGCTTTCCCTTTGCAACTCGCTGTTTTCGAGGATCTTTCTAGGCAGGACGAAGTAGGCCTCTTTGCCGCCGTAAGTGTGCTCTCAGGAGAGCGTCCTAACGCCGCCATCTTGGCGGATTCCAGCCCGTTTATCCCTAATGCCGTGTTTTGGCGATTGAGCTGCCACAGACTGCCGCCTTCTACCAACTGACTGCACGCAACTCTCATAGACCGTCTACGGACTAAGGTATTTGTAATTACAACCATTTAAACATATTAACCGTCGCTTGTGCGAGCGGTGGTGCTTTTGTGCTCAACTTTGTGTGGGCGGATGCATGCCCCCTTGCTTGCTTGTCGCGGCTTTTAATGCCGGTTTGAGGCCACCATGCTTCAAGACGCTACCTTGGTAGCCTACTAGTAAGTTCATGTGCGCGAGTTTCGCGTCTCATCGCCTAAATAGCTAAAGAACTCTGCGCCTATGTTTTAGTGTTACGTTTGTGCTAACTTTTAATTCAGTAACGTTAGGTGCGCGAGCTTCGCTATATTGTACCGATTAATACCTAAATGGAATCAACGCCTCGCCGTACTGAGCCTGGCGCGCCCTAATATGTTCGAGCTCTTTGTTTATGTTTGCGAGGGCTTTGTGCTTTGCTTATCAGGTGTTAACCGCAGCCAACGACTGCGTGGGCGACGTAGCAGGGGCTGGCAACTATTCCAAATTCGCATGCTTTAGTGAGGCTATGTTAGCCCCTCTTCCTGGTCAAATATTGCAGTCACGCTGCCCCGCTGCCTAACGAGTTAGGCCTTCAATTATTTCGTCGCGCATTTGTGCGGCGTCGTGCTTTGCTGCTAGCTACACTGCTCCCGTTGCCTTTGCAGGTCGGCGTCTGTTATCGCGCACTAACGCGCCCTTTTCCGGAGGGCGTATTTCTAAACTGTACTCTAATACGTAAAGTGTCGAGCCCACTGCGGCCGGCCACCCATAGTGTGTTGTTTACTAGCATAGCGCGTCCATCAGCTGGTGCTTAACGTAAGCAGTAATATAAGCTTGGCGGCACGATTTGCTGCCCAGATGTAGTTATCGACCAATAGACGCATATTTAATTAAGGGACGTATTATTCCTATTCGACCTGTGCATGCTTTGTTTCAGATAGCGCCTTTTACAGTGTAAAGATTGGTGTACGGCGAGACGTGAGAGATCAGAGCGTGCAGGTAGGTCCAGTGGTTGCGCAGTCTCGGCCAAAGAGTCCCAATATTACCATTCCAGTATTTGCGATCACGAAATTGTTATTTGAGCTTGCAGCTCATGAGAATTCTTATCGACGGAGTATCTTGAATACTTCGCTCCCGTTTAACCGCCCAGGCCCGGTTATTCGGGATAAGACAGGCTTGGTGGCGCCCTCATAATTTTGACGTACCCTATATATATGCCTCCACACGCTTGCCCAGAACGTACCGTGTGACTCACGCCCGACTCCCTGAGCGTTCCAGCCGTGGCCTTTAGCCTGTTTCTAGCGAATCTCAGGGTAAGTGTGCCAGTTTCCCAGGACTGATTCCGTGGTGCGATGCTCACCTTGGGTGGGTGTCGTAAAGTTGTTTTAATACCGTAACAGGCTAATTTTGGCGCCCAACGTAGGGCCTTGTTTTTTTCTGATTTTGGTCTTCTCGTTAAGCCCCTCTGTTGTGCGTCTTAGCTTTTTGACGCCCAATTCGTGGGGCCTTAGGCTTTTGTTGGCTGTTCTGGCCTTTCTGGCTGCGCTGGCCTTGCTTTGCTTGGATTCGCTTTGTTTTTTAAAGTCTTTTCGAAGGCTTAGTGGGGATTTCGATTCCCTGTCGCTTACATTGTTTAGTCTTGGGCTAAGTTGACACTTTTGTTGTACCGAACTGACATTTATCGATTTTGACGTTCACGTTAGCGAGGTTTATCGATTTTGACGTTGATGATTACCGATTTTGACAATTTTTTTTCCTATCGTTTGGTGTTGTGCCGCGTTGATTTTTGGTGAGCAAGTTGGAATTCTTTTTCACCTTCATTACCGTGTTTTGGTTTGTTGATAAGTTATGGTGTGCTGTTGGTGTGCTTGGGGAGATTCGCTCGTGCGGTTATTACGTCCCTCAGGTCATCTTCTTAGTTGGTTTGACGTAGTTATTCTAGTTTGGCCTTTATCTCATTCTCATTATTATCATGTACCGCCCAACTTTGTTTATCGACTTCTTCATGGACACCCCTAATAGCTATAGTAGTGTTTTGTACACTTTCCGTTAGCATTTAACGAGTCTTTACCGCTGGTCGGAATGCTTCGTACTTGTTGACGTTTTGTTGTCATTTATCGTACCCTTTTTGTCTGATGACGTCATGTTGTCAAGTATCGTGTTCTTTGTGAACAGTTTTGTTGAAGCTTTTGAGCTTTGTGTGACACCAGGGCCCGGTTGTTCGCATAAGGTTTCTTAAGTGTATAGTGTTTGAGTGTTTAAAGGTTTTTGACTTTTTTTTTGTAGTGATGCCCTGTTGATTTCGTGGCCTAGCGCTCTTTTACCGTACCGTTGGCCGTCGCCATTTTCAACCACCTGTGTGGGATTACATAAAGATAGCGTGTTTCTGGTCATTTTGTTTCGTGCGGACTTTGTCGTCGTAAGGTAGTCCCTTTGGGCAGCGTGGAGTTCTGAAAAGGATTTATTGGGCATGCGTCATCGAACGCCTACACCCTTGGAGACTTGGTTCTTCGTGATTTTCTTTTGGTGTTCGGTGTTGGAGTCATTTTCGAGCTCGCGCTTTGCGGTTTAATAGTCGACTTGGCTCCGGCATCGATTGAGGATTTCGGTGGACTGAGTTTTTCCTATTACTGATCATGACTATTTTGACAGTTTCTGTCACAACTATTTTCCCTTGTTGGTTGTTCATCCTCTTCTCTTGGGTACTCACACCAGTTGTGGGATTCACACAATGTGCCGATCCCGTGACGCGCAGCGTGCCCTCTTCAGGTAACCCTTGGGTGGGATTTTGGACTTCCATTTCTATACCCCCCCCTTCCCAGTGTTCTTTTGGAACGGTTGGTCGGAAGTGTCCACAGGTGTAAGACCTATTTTGTACCCGATTTTGACCTAATTTACGTATTTTCTACGGGCGTATCCGGTCATTCTTCTTCCTCTTCTCTCTTCCCACCTTTGCACCCTACCTGGTGGCCAGTGTGCGTAATCCCTTTGGGGGTGCACTCTATCGTATCGAATGTTTTTTTTTTGTTTTGTTCGTTTTTCGTTGTTGCGTTGCCGTTTGAGTTCTCGTGGCGCCGGCGCCGCAGCCAAAATGCCCCGTTGATTTTAAGAGACTTCGGGGAACTCTCTTTCAAGTAAGGGGAGTGTCAGGTCATTTTGGTATTTTAATTAGCCACCTAGGCTTTAGGGCAGCGTGCCCGTATGCTAAACCCTTTTAGTTACTTATTTGGCTCCATCGCCTAATTCCATAATAATGATTTTGCACATATTTGGCCCCAAACGCAGTATTTCTCGTCAGTTGGAGCACCCCTTTGCTGGTACTTTGGCAGCCGGGTGTTATCGCTCGCAAGAATTCCGAACCTTTTAGAAATCACGCCGTTGAGGCGCCTCGCCATTGGCTGTCTTTGTTACCGGAATTTATTTGTTTTATGGAGCGCATCGCCATTGGCTGTCGAGAGTCACGTGGTAACGCCGTTTTGGCTCACGCTACTGCAGGGGTCGTAACACTGCTTGCTTGGGCAGTTCAGCTCTGACCGTTGATCGAAGGAAGTCGCGTGTGATTGTGCGAGTGGCACGTCTTTACGCCAAAGCGTAGGTGTGTGAAGGGCTTCATGGGGCCAGTTCTGCGTTTGTGAGAAAGGGGGCTTTCCCTTTGCAACTCGCTGTTTTCGAGGATCTTTCTAGGCAGGACGAAGTAGGCCTCTTTGCCGCCGTAAGTGTGCTCTCAGGAGAGCGTCCTAACGCCGCCATCTTGGCGAATTCCAGCCCGTTTACCCCTAATGCCGTGTTTTGGCGATTGAGTTGCCACAGACTGCCGCCTTCTACCAACTGACTGCACGCAACTCTCATAGACCGTCTACGGACTAAGGTATTTGTAATTACAACCATTTAAACATATTAACTGTCGCTTGTGCGAGCGGTGGTGCTTTTGTGCTCAACTTTGTGTGGGCGGATGCATGCCCCCTTGCTTGCTTGTCGCGGCTTTTAATGCCGGTTTGAGGCCACCATGCTTCAAGACGCTACTTTGGTAGCCTACTAGTAAGTTCATGTGCGCGAGTTTCGCGTCTCATCGCCTAAATAGCTAAAGAACTCTGCGCCTATGTTTTAGTGTTACGTTTGTGCTAACTTTTAATTCAGTAACGTTAGGTGCGCGAGCTTCGCTATATTGTACCGATTAATACCTAAATGGAATCAACGCCTCGCCGTGCTGAGCCTGGCGCGCCCTAATATGTTCGAGCTCTTTGTTTATGTTTGCGAGGGCTTTGTGCTTTGCTTATCAGGTGTTAACCGCAGCCAACGACTGCGTGGGCGACGTAGCAGGGGCTGGCAACTATTCCAAATTCGCATGCTTTAGTGAGGCTATGTTAGCCCCTCTTCCTGGTCAAATATTGCAGTCACGCTGCCCCGCTGCCTAACGAGTTAGGCCTTCAATTATTTCGTCGCGCATTTGTGCGGCGTCGTGCTTTGCTGCTAGCTACACTGCTCCCGTTGCCTTTGCAGGTCGGCGTCTGTTATCGCGCACTAACGCGCCCTTTTCCGGAGGGCGTATTTCTAAACTGTACTCTAATATGTAAAGTGTCGAGCCCACTGCGGCCGGCCACCCATAGTGTGTTGTTTACTAGCATAGCGCGTCCATCAGCTGGTGCTTAACGTAAGCAGTAACATAAGCTTGGCGGCACGATTTGCTGCCCAGATGTAGTTATCGACCAATAGACGCATATTTAATTAAGGGACGTATTATTCCTATTCGACCTGTGCATGCTTTGTTTCAGATAGCGCCTTTTACAGTGTAAAGATTGGTGTACGGCGAGACGTGAGAGATCAGAGCGTGCAGGTAGGTCCAGTGGTTGCGCAGTCTCGGCCAAAGAGTCCCAATATTACCATTCCAGTATTTGCGATCACGAAATTGTTATTTGAGCTTGCAGCTCATGAGAATTCTTATCGACGGAGTATCTTGAATACTTCGCTCCCGTTTAACCGCCCAGGCCCGGTTATTCGGGATAAGACAGGCTTGGTGGCGCCCTCATAATTTTGACGTACCCTATATATATGCCTCCACACGCTTGCCCAGAACGTACCGTGTGACTCACGCCCGACTCCCTGAGCGTTCCAGCCGTGGCCTTTAGCCTGTTTCTAGCGAATCTCAGGGCAAGTGTGCCAGTTTCCCAGGACTGATTCCGTGGTGCGATGCTCACCTTGGGTGGGTGTCGTAAAGTTGTTTTAATACCGTAACAACATTTTTAATTACAAAAATCGAGATCTATCTACACATGGGTAGGTGTGTATACACAGTAGATTTAGATCTAAGCTTTTGTATAATTATAAATAGGTACCTATAATAATTGCCTTATAGGTTGTTTTGAGAAATACACACACCGGCAAAATTAGAGGAACACAAAAAAATCATATTTTTGGATTATTTACCTCAATCATGTTTTAAGCTTTAATGTTAGCAATACACACCTTCAGAGAATACCAATTAACGATATAACAGATGAACCTACCTAATTCAAATAGTTTACTGAGTACAATGAAAAACTTCAGAACAAAAACAATTGTATTCTCCTTATAAAAAGTAAATTTTTTATTATGGTATTAAACATATAGGTGTAATTAATAACGCGTGTTACCCCCACGAGCTCTGATTACTGCTTCCATACGTCTATTGATACTATGGATGATGCCATCGATGGTTTGTTGAGGCAGAGTGTTCCACTCTGTCACTAGTGCCGTCTTTAGCTCGTCTAGGGTTTTTATCGATGAATTTCTGGCCCGGACCCGTCTCCCCAATATGTCCCATATGTGTTCGATGGGATTCATATCAGGAAAACGTGCTGCCCAATTCATGGCATAAATACCAACTTCGAGTAGGTAAACCGAAACACAGCGATTAGCATGGGGGCGAGCGTTATCCTGCATTAAGACGAAATCCTCCCCTATAAATGGGGCAAATGGCACAACATGATCTTGCAGAATGTCTGTAATATACCCTACACCTGCCAGGGAACCTCCTACATACCCACTAATTCCGTACTTGCTCCCAAACATACCCCACCCCAAACCATAAGTGAGCTTCCTCCATATGAGACTCTGGGGACAATGTAAATATTGTAAATATCGCTCCCGTTGGCGTCTCCACACTTTCTCTCTACCATCAGTCATATTTATACAAAAGCGGCTTTCGTTGGTGAACAGAACTTTACCCCACTGCTCCAAAGTCCAAAATCGGTGTTCACGTGTAAACTCCAGTCTTGCTGTATGATGCCGTACGTCAAGTTTTGGCCCTTTTGCAGGAATTTTGGAAGTCAATCCAACCTCGTTCAGTCTTCTCCTGACTGTTCTTTCACTTACAGTTACGTGACGCACATCTTCTAAGGCATTTCTGGTTTGAACAGCCATTAAACGTCGATTTCTGAAACTGTGCAGTGTAATAAAGCGATCATCCCTTGCAGTTGTTGCTCGTTTCCTACCTTGGCCATGTCTTCGTGTGAAAGAACCGGTCTGTCTAAACCTTTTTACATTGCGATGTACAACATATACCGATACTCCCAGGATTCTGCTGACTGATCTGTAAGTGTAGCCATTTTCGCCCATTGTTAGAGCTCTAGCGATGTCAGTTGCCGTTAAATCGGGCATTTTTCACAACAACAGAAAATAAAATCGTAAACCCTCATTGTAAACTAACTAAAAAATAAGCACTTGTTTTCAAGAACACAAAAACCCAAGCAATATGTCAACAATAAAACAAATGATAATTAGGCTCAAATGGGTAGCTAGATTTAATGTTAAATTGCTATTTTTTATTCATTACACGTGCAGAAGTAACATTTATAACCAAATTGAGTCATATATATGCTAAAACATAGCGAAAACATGACTTTTTTGTGTTCTTCTAATTTTGCAGGTGTGTGCCTTTTAAAAGTTATTAATTACAGATTTGTTATTCATTGTAATTATTCTACAAGAAGTTATTATTCATTACTTAAATCCTTCCACCCTGCTCTATATGTTAATGTGTAAATTTGGGGCCACTTGAAATTGGAATGAGGGACGAGTCCAACTAAGAATTTTAAGAAAAACGTACTTGAGGACACCATTTTCCTGGTTTACTTAATTGTGCATCATTAAAATGTTTTGGAGGCCACCTCGGTGGTTGAGTGGGATTGTTGTCTGCTTAGCAACCAGGTGGACATGGGTTCAAATCTGGCCGTAGCCGAGAATTTGCTCGGAGCGGCAGTGGATTTGAACTCATTAGTTAAGTTAGACGTAAGTTGTTGTGTGTGTGGTATGTTTGCATGCGGGGTAGCGTACTGTAAGTCACGTGCGGCGCATTACCTCCGTTGCACTTCCCGCGAGGTATGAATGGTCCTGAACACCGAAAGGTAAAAGAGGCTATAGATTATGAATGAATGAATGAATAAAATGTTTTGGATATATCTTTTTCTGCGTTTATTAATACAGAAATTGCAAAAAAATACTTCTGATAATTTAAATAAAAAATTAAAACTACTTTCTATGACAAGAAATTAACTACGTAGGAAATAACAGTCCTCAAAATGCAGAATGCCAAATACGCGGGAGACGTATTAAAACACGAGGCTTTTTAATTCATTCTCTATGGGAAACGGGCAGCTCGGCCGTTGAATTTGCGTTAACTTACATCTGTTTTGGCCACAAAAAAGGTATGGTTTACATAGGTTGATATAAGCAGGTGGCGGGGATTTAAAAATGTGCTGTTTATGCGGCACTATGGGAGTAATTTAGTCACATTTTATTCTTGTTTGTGGACAGTTTTTTAACTTCTGGGATTGTAACTTTTACTGCAGTGGCGTGAAAATATTTGATAGATGCCAAGTTGGAGAAATGTTTATAGGAAAGTAGATTGGGAGATGGAAATTTTGAACCTGCAGTAGTCCCAGTGCATCTGAAGACGACGAACAAAATAATTCTGGGAATAATTTGAGCAGTAGATTTGATTGAAAAAAACTGTTAATTTTTAGCCCACAATTCACTTCTTTTAGAAGGTGAACCTAGGTTTTGTGGATTTCGAAAATAGGTGATAAGTCTTTCAGTTTTCGATTGTTTAGAATTTTTTCTTCTTTGTAATACCACATAAATGAAGACAATAACTAAACCCCAAATCAAACTCACAAGGAAAAATGGACCGACATAGATTCCAACGAAATGTACTGTTTTCGTGCACTAACCCTTCTGAGCCCTCAAATAAAAAAATTAAGGCTTAATAACTATTGGATCAAAGATTATTGCTTCGCACCTCCAATGTTCTACTTAGACCTCAAGGTGGGCCCTACTATTTCCAAGTCACATGTGTGTATATGTGTTGTGTGTAGTCTTGTTGCTCTACCCTATAGACCAGTATTCAGAGGAAAGTGACGTTAAGTATCCCAATGATGAATGATCATCCGGCACAATACTGATCCAGTGGATTGCTGAATAAGGTCTGCCTATTCGTGGAATTGAGCCGTGGACTTTTTTATTGCACGCCTAGCGTTCTAACCGTTAAGCCACCTAGGTGGTTGGTTTTTAATTATATTTATAAATTGTAAATAAATACCAGGAAATGTAAAAAAGCAGCGCATTATCTCTAACATATACGTCGGGAAGCGGATAGATCCGTAACCCTTTTGCAAACATTCACTACAGGAAACGTACAATTTTGCAAAGCCAACCAACATTCCCCCGTCTGGACAGCACGACAGTCAAAATTTTCCCTGTAGCGAAAGGGTTAATACAAAAAATATAAAGTATAAATAATACAGAGTGTTTCCAAAATGTTGCACCAAACTTTACAGGCGATTTCTACAGCTCAAACTAGTTTAAAAAGTTTATATGAACACATGTCCGCAAAGTCTTTGTTTTCGAGCTTCGACTCGTTTGCTACAACATTGGGGATGAGACAATTTACACATTTTTCGATTTTGTCGAAGTGGTTTATGTATTGCTTAATTTAAGTGTCACTTTGTTAGTGATAGTTATTGTGTTTCAAATTTGATCTGAAACGACAGTATACACGGTTGCTGACATGGCAGATATGCATTTCTATTATGAGCGAGCAAACGGCAATGCAAGAGAAGCACGTTGCTTCTATGAAGAAGCATTTCCACAACGCCAAATCCCAAACAGAGGTACGTTTAGTAAAATTCACCAACGCCTAAGAGAAACTGGTGCTTTTGTCACTCGAATGGTGGACCGCCGTAGACCGAAAACTACGTACTGCAGAAATTAAAGAACGGATTTTGGATATGGTTACTGAAGATCCTGAAACTAGCACTAGAAGAATTGCTTTAGCCGAAGGAATTTCTAGTAAGAATGTTTGGAATGTACTGCATGAACAACTTCTTTATCCTTACAATATCCAAAGGGTGCAAGCTTTGAATGTTGGAGATTATGCGTTAAGGCTGGATCTTCCCAATGGTTTTTACAGCAATGTAACGGTGACCCTCTTTTCATATCGCATGTGTTGTTCACTGATGAAGCTGTATTTACTGGAAACGGCATCTTCAATTTTCATAACGGTCATTAATGGGCCGATATAAATCCACATGCGATAGTACAGTTGAGGCATCAACAGCGCTTTGGTGTAAATGTGTGGGCAAGTATCATTGGCGATATAATACTGGGTCCTTGTGTTCTACCAAATAGGTTGACGGGACCTATTTATTTTGACTTTCTGCTCAATACATTACCTGGATTAATGCAAGGTATTCCCATTGAGAAGACATGGTTTAAACAAGATGGTACACCTCCTCCTTTCAGTATTGTAGTGCGACAGTATCTTAATAGAATTTATCCTGGATGTTGGATAGGTTGGGGTGGGCCTGTTGCCTGGCCTGCACGCTCACCCGATTTAAATCTCATAGACTTTTTTTGTGAGGAGAATTGAAACGATTAGTATACTCTGCACCAATAGAAAATGTAGAAGTGCTAAAACAATGGGTTATCGATTCCTGTGCATAAATTCTAGAACAATCGAGGCTTTACTCGCTTTTCCGGCAAATGCATGACGCATTCGCGTGTGTTGACCTCGAGCGCGTTTTCGAAAGCGTGAGTCACCCGTTGCACCTGGCTCAAAGGTCGTTCTGGATCGATCCGAAAGGCTGTGAGTCATATGTCAGCAGCGGCTCGGCCCAAGTTCGTTGCACTGCCCCCGCCTTAGGTCGTTCTGTCCCAGAAAGAGTTGCGTCGGGTGCCTGTCCTCTCGCTCTTGTGGGAATTCGATGGCAGTATTTGCAGGCGAGGACCTTCTTGCACGTGGACTGGCTGAAGAAGCAGCAGTCCACCGTGGGCTCAATGCTTCGCAACCTCTGTAACAGCAGACCTCGATCTGGACGCCGGTTGTCTCTTGTACTGCCGATCGGTAGGCCATCGGCGACAGGTGAATGCACTGGTCCCAGTCACGCTGATGCTCGGAAACCCCCCTGGAGAGGCTTCCCCATTGTTCGGTCCATTCTTTCCACCATGCCGTCCAATTGAGAATGGAGGGCAGTGCTCCGATTCTTGCGTATCCCCAGTAGCTTGCAGACGTTCTGGAACAGTCCAGACTCGAAATTCCGGCCCTGGTCGGAATGTAACTCTAGGGGGACTCTAAAACGGCTGAAGCACTCCTTCACCAGAACATCAGTGACACTACCGGCCCCTTGATTCGGAAGGGCGTAGGTTTCGGGCCACTTGGTAAAGTAGCTCATGCACACCAGGATGTATTTATTTCCCGCTTCGGTTTCGGGAACGGACCACCGACGTTGTACTGCCACATCGGAGCTCTACGTCTACCAACCGGTCCGTTTCCTGTAGCGCAGGCTTTGCACCTCCGGCACCACCCTCGGACGTCATCTTTGTAGCTCGCCCCGTAGAACCCTTCTTGGACCTTCTGCAATGTCTTCTTCAATCCAAAGTGTCCCCCAGAGGAGCCATCATGCAGGTGGCGCAAAACCTCGGACACTCTACTCCTTGAAACCATCGATTGGGATCTCGTTGCCCTACCGTCCTCATCTTCCAAGATTCTGGTCAGGACGTTGTTGTCCAGCTGCCAGGAGTCCCATTGCACCCAATAAGTCTTCACCGTTGGGCTGGCGGAGGAGACCTCCTGCAAGGTAGGTCGACGGCCATCTTGCTTCCAGGCTATAACCGTGCCTAAGTCGGGGTCGTTCTCCTGGCTGCTCTGCAACTCATCTGGCTCCCCAGAGTCGTCGACTACAGTGGTACGATCAATGGGTACCGCACGACTCTCCAGTTTCGAACAGTGGCCGCAGTCCGCAGGGCAGGACCTCCTGGATAACCCATCGGCGTTTCGGTGGGCTGCGCCAGGTCAATGATTTATTTCAAAGTCGTACTCTTGTAGGCGCTCGATCCACCTAGCCACCTGTCCTTCAGGGTTCTTGAACTGCAGTCGCCATCTTAGAGCAGCATGGTTGGTCCTCAACCAGACTCTTCTGCCAAACTCGAATGATTTATGTTTCACTACATCAGTATGGCCGCTGGGATGATCTCCGCACTCTAAGATGTCTTGGTACCGGGCTACCAAATTTTCGATCTTCTTCCGTTCTGGTTGGCTCATGCCCCTTCCCAAGATTGTGTTCCTCCTGACGGTTGCCGGTCCCCTGCTGACGTTCATCATCCTTACTGTGACCCCAAGCCCAGTTTTTACCAACGTCTTCCCAACCAGGATACCATGAGTGAGCTCCTGGCCACCATCGGGCTCGACCACGTGAACAACGTTGCCCCGGAGATCGCCATCCAGGTATGCATTCACGACCCTCTCGGTTCGTCCCTGCAGAGTAACATCTTCCGCCCATACCACTTGTACCGTGATCTTTCCTCTTGGGTGTCGGGAAAGCTCCTCCCCACCTACGTGCAACTTTCCGCGTCCCAGGTCCAAAGCGCACGCACACTTATCCATAACATCCATTCCCAGGATGCACTCGTCCGCAATGTCAGCAATCAGGTCCCGATGCTTGAGGGTTTGATTCCCAATCTTCAAATCAGTTTTCCCATGTTTGGTCACTGCGCCCCCCGTGGCAGTGCGAAAGCGTGTCTTGTTGTGCAGCAGCTGACCCTCGTCCCTTACTACGTCGGACCTGGCGATGGACTTCGTCGCTCCAGTATCCAACAGCAGAGACCGAACTCTTCCATTTATTTTCCCATCTAGTTTTTGGATTACTTTCCCTTGCGCGGCTTTCAGCTCTTCCTGTGCTTTCTGACCGGCTTTCCGCTGCTCCCCACGCTAATTTTTAAGATCCTTTAGTCCCTTTAAGGTCCTCTTTCGACCGGCTCTCCTTAAGTTCATCCTTGAGGTTTTCTTGTGCTTTTTCTGCCTTCTTTCGGGCGGCTTTCAATTCCTCGAGTTTTTGGACTACTTTTTCTTGCGCGGCCTTCAGCTCTTCCTTAAGTACTTTCGTGGCTTTCCGCCGTTCCTTAAGCTTATCTTTAAGATCCTCTAGCCCGGCTTTCCGCTCTTCCTTAAGTACTTTCTGCCCGGCTTCCAGCTCTTTCTCAAGAACCTCTAGCATTTTTTCTACCTCCTCTGCCTTGTCCCGGTTAACTTGGTACACTTGCAAAAGTTGACTTAATTGGGCTTCTATCTTGGATCTCGTCAAAGGCATCCACACTACACACTTAAATTGATTTATCCGACCGTCGTTTTATCGGCACTTGTTAAACAATTTTTTTAATTAATGTTTGTTCAATAATTTTCTTATAGCCCCTGGTACAACACGGTACAAAACCCGCACACCTGACGCCACTGTTACGTTTTTACGTTTCGGGCTATTTAAAAATTATTCGACGCTTCCTGCATTAAACATTTATTTACAACGATTAATTATTATTATTTACAAGCACACAAATTAACAAAGCCGAACACAAATTACTTAAACTAGAAACTATTTCTAACAACGATACACTATTTATATGCGTTGGATTAAACATCAATTAATTTATGTGGCTATTTATTCATGATTTAAACATTAAGGATTTATATGGTTATATATACGGGTTCGTTTATATTACGCGCTTCGAGTCTGATGAGAACTGGATGAGAACTCGACGAGAACTGCCCGCTATTCCCGCTCGCGAGTATTTATATCCCACGAATGAGTCATTCTAGAACAATCGAGGCTTTACTCGCTTTCCGGCAAATGCATGACGCATTCCTGTGTGTTGACCTCGAGCGCGTTTTCGAAAGCGTGAGTCACCCGTTGCACCTGGCTCAAAGGTCGTTCTGGATCGATCCGGAAGGCTATAAGTCATAGGTGTGTCTGCAGCTGCTCGGCTCAAGTTCGTTACAATATATAAGTTTTGTGTACTGTAGATGAGATGAGACAGCAAGCTTTTGAAGAGAATCGCATAACCAGAAGTAGGTGTTTACTCTTGTGATTTTTCAGTTTTTTTCGATTTTTTCAAAAACGGCTCTAACAATTTTTTTCAAACTTTACATTTTTAATGTGTATTGATGTGAGATAGGTGATTTTTTGATTAACTCCTATTTTAAATAGAACACCCGGTATATTATTACATTTTTTAATTTGTCTCTCCAACTAACGCTCTATTTTGTACCATTTTTGTAGATTTGTAATTTTTGAAAATTTTTGACAAATGCTTAAAAATTAAAAATAAAATTTAGGGCGAATTATAAGATCACTGTAAAAGGAAGTTGTGTGAGTGTATCACACCAGATTTTTTTCAAATCCATTACCCAACCAATTTCAATGAATTTTTTTAATAATTATTGACAGCCGTATTAAGAAATTTTTCATGGAAAAGATCAATTGCATATTGATAAGATACATTTCCAATTTCGTAACATTGTACTAAATAAACATGCTCTTCTTTCCTTAACATTTTTTAAAGTGCCGTCACAAAATCAAAATAGTGGAAGACATTGTAAACAAGATGTTACCGCAACATTGATGTTTACTAAATCAACCTTACTGATTTTTTGTTAAATGAATTTATTAAGAGAGCCGAAAAATGTGTTGAAGTGGGAGATACGTAGAATAAAATGTAAAAATTTTAAGTTTGATTAGAAATGTATTCAAGATTCATTTTAGGTTAAAAACTGCTTTGCTTTATAAACATTTTGTGTAAAATAGTAAATATTATTTCTTGAAACATTTTCAGTAATCTATCAATTCTCTCTCTACCTTATCTTCTAGCTGTACTCTTTTCAGCTTTTCCTTTTATATCATAAAACTATTGTTTAAGAAGTTGTTACAGACAGAAGATGTTGCTTCGAATTTCAGCTCGATTTTGGTGTAGGTCCGGCAACTTAGAATGCATCTTAGGTTGCCTAAGTAACTCTTAGTAGTCTTTAATACCCAAGGCTTTGTTATTTTTCAAAGCTTCCATACTCATTTTTAGGGTGGGGCTATTGTCCAGTCTCCACTTCCTTTTTGAATATTTCACGAATTTTGGATTTGGTCTTATTAGTTCGATGAATTACTATACCCATCTGGTGCTTACCTCAAGATGTGATACTATTTATAAAGTAAAGCAACTGCTGGCCGCCCGCAATTCCAATTTTATCTTCTCTCTTCACCTGTTTGTCGCGTTTGTGATTTGGTATTCTTGCCCGATACTATACCTGCGTAGGTCGTGAGACTCGCAGTGCTGGTCACCCAACACCCATGAAAGTATAAAGTAGTTCTACATGCTGTCTTGGCACTCACCTCATAACGGATTGGAAGCTGGGAGAAGTCGAACACCCGCAATTACAAGCCGGTCCCACAGACTTCTTCTGGGTTTTTATTAAACGCATGAGAGCCTTCTAGGTCAGGTCTTTCAGTTGCTTTAAGCTTTCGGGCACCTGGCATAGCATCCCACTCTTCCTGATATGAGGGAAGCGCATGGTTATTGGATAGCGCCCGTCATAATAATTAATTATACATTGCAGAATATTTTTGAGTAAAACTTTTGTAAGCAGTAAAGGACCATCAGCAGCAGTTTCTTAGTTTAACTTCTGCTCCCACAACTCACCTTAATGTATACAGTGTGTCCACGGAGAGTTCGGCCAAGGTGTAACTGACAAACATTTTTCGAGTTAGATGCTAATATTGTAGAAATCGCTCCTGCTTGTTCTTAAACCAAGATTTTGAGAAAATCAATCAAATTAATTAATATACAGGGTGTTTTTAGAATCGATTTTTTTAAATGCTTAAGAGTAAACTATCTTTATTAGAAGAGATAACAAAAAAAGTATTTTTTAATTAGGATTACCAGTTCAACATTTTATAATGTTATGCATGGCTTTTATAACATAGATAAATATTTATTGGCAAATAGAAATTAGCGCGGAGCAAAATAATTCCTCTAATTTTGACTGTTTTTGTTCACTATCACTTTCTTTTAAACTCGATGCTAAATCTTGATGTAGTAATTTTTTGATCATAATGAGAATATTCTCGTTGCTGAGTTGTTAAAGGATATTGTTGTCGTTGTGCCGATTGTCCAAAAATGTTTTTCTGTTCCTCCACCGAACCCCTGATAGCAATTAGCTTACTATAAAGACTCAGGAACAACACAGTAGCACAATAACATTAATCACATCTACACTTAGAAAAATAAAAAATGAACTGTTGTAGGAACCGGCTAATTATCAATGATGCACAAAAGAAAATAAATAGTATCAAGAATGAAGCAAACTAGTAAACTGACTATCAAACAAAACCTGGCGAAATCTATTTTTAAACATTCCAAGAGGAAGTGTTTTAAGAGAATGTGGCACAGCAGTATAGACTTTAAAGATATTATACGAAAAACAACCTTTGTACATTGTAGTTCGGTGAATTGGCGGTGTTATCCCACCTTTAAAATGCAAATTCAATTTATGTACATCTGTATGAAAGGTTATTTTATTCTATAAGTATATGGGCTGTTTTTCAGTAATAATTCTGTGATACAGACAGGCAGCACTCAGCACTCTCCTGTTTTCCATGTTAAGCCACTGTATCTCTTTTAATTTATGTGAAACGCGGTTATATTTTTTTATATCAAAAATTAAACGTATGCTAGAATTTTGCACCCTTTGAATTCTGGAAGAAGTGTCTTTGGTAATACAAGGACCGTAAATTTGCGAACAATAATTAAAATGACTTAAAACTAAAGAATCACACAACTGAGCTTTAAGATTTTGTGGAAGATAATGGCGATGTGGATAAATTAACTTTAAATTTAGGTAAGCCGGTTTAATATAATTGTTCACAAGAGAATTATATCTAAAGCTATTATTCACCATTATTCCAAGGTTTTTTGATTCTTCTCTAATTGGAATTACTTGATCATCAATATTTAAACTTACTATATTACTCTTAGATGTTTTCGGTTTTATGCCAAGTAGCTATACCGGGTGTCCGTTCTCAAAGTCGAACATAGGCGATTACCATTGTATTGAACGTTTTTACCGATTCCTGCTCGCCAATTCAACTTATATGGAAGGTAATGGTATCAATGGAAAGATAAAATTATTACGCATCAAATGATACCAATAATAATATGCAAGGTGCGATTTTTATTTTAAAATACTAATTTAAAACTTGGGAATTTTTAAATATGCCATGCCTTGCTTTTGAAGTTCGATAGCATTTGTCAAAAAAATTGGTAATTAGTTGGCGTAAATCAGCTCTTTTCTGTCAACGTCTGTTAAAATTATCTATAGAAAAATGAATTATTTAAATGGAGGACGAGTGAATGCACTAATGTTAGTTCCCTATGTTCGACTTTGAGAATGGACACCCGGTATAATCTGCATGCAAAATATCGCCTTCTTCCAACAAATAGTTGTTGAGCTATACCGCCAACAGGCAGACAAAGAAACAAACGGAATCGAGAAAAAAGCATTTTACCTTAATTGTAACTATTACAGTTATTTATGTATCAAGTATATAAATGTAGGACTTTCTTGGAGTATTTTATGCAGAGTGAGCGTAGCGTAGCGGTAAAGAAGACGAGTTAAATAAGATTTGATGATGTACGAGCTGCATGCAAAGCTTTACGTTTGACTGCACTGCAGAAGATATTATTTTATCTACAATATCATTTATATTACACACAAACAATTCAAGTTGCTATTCAAACATTTGATAGTTTCAAAGTGCGCTTCTTCTAATTGCGTTATTAATATCAAGAATAACGATCTATTACCGTAAGGTATTAAAGATAAATTTCTTTCTATATTTGTAAAGTTTTCAGTAACCTAATACAATCTCCTTTCCTGATTTTAATAAAATGACATTTATTTTCATAATAACTATTGAACATTGACAGGCGGACAGTTGGATTAAAGTGGCACTTTATGGACGCTAAATAATAGTGTTTTTAGAACAGTCGAACATAAAGCTTAGTTATGTTAAACCTTAAAAAAATGTTTTGCCCCCCCATAATTACAGGAGTTCCTGCGCCGCTGCATGAACAACTTCTTTATCCTTACAATATCCAACGGGTGCAAGCTTTGAATGTTGGAGATTATCCGTTAAGGCTGGATTTTCCAATGGTTTTTACAGCAATGTAACGGTGATCCTCTTTTCATATCGCATGTGTTGTTCACTGATGAAGTTGTATTTACTGGAAACGGCATCTTCAATTTTCATAACGGTCATTAATGGGCCGATATAAATCCACATGCGATAGTACAGTCGAGGCATCAACAGCGCTTTGGTGTTAATGTGTGGGCAGGTATCATTGGCGATAGAATACTGGGTCCTTGTGTTCTACCAAATCGGTTGACGGGATCTATTTATTTTGACTTTCTGCACAATACATTACCTGGATTAATGCAAGGTATTCCCATTGAGAGGACATGGTTTATACAGGATGGTACACCTCCTCATTTCAGTATTGTAGTGCGACAGTATCTTAATAGAATTTATCCTGGATGTTGGAGATGTCGGGGTGGGGCTATTGCCTGGCCTGCACACTCACCCGATTTAAATCCCATTGACTTTTTTTTGTAAAGAGAATTGAAACGATTAGTATACTCTGCACCAATAGAAAATGTAGAAGTGCTAAAACAATGGGTTATCGATTCCTGTGCATAAATTCAAAATCGACCGGGAATTATCCAGTGTGTAATACAGTCGATAATGCATAGTGTGCAGTCTTGTGTAGAAGCAAATGGACAACATTTTGAACAATTACTGTAGTTATTCTTACGGCAAATTATTGTAAACCACTGTTGTAGAAAACGAGTCATAGCTCGAAAACAAAGAGTTTACGGACATGTGTTCATATAAACTTTTTTAACTATTTTGGGCTGTAGAAGTCGCCTGTAAAGTTTGGCGCAAAGTTTTTAAAACACCCTTAATAAATATTAAATAAATTATTACATTATTTATACATATTTCGGACAGTTATTTTTTTAAATAGATCTTTATGACTCGAAATTTTCTTAGAAGATTCCTTACAGGAAATTGAAAAATTGCACTTAATATTACTTTCATCATTTCTACGCTCAGCTGCATCTTTTCTGAGGTCTACAACTTCTTCCACATGGAAAAACTTTAGATTTCTATGCAACAAGCTCATGAGAAGACAAGTAGAAACATTTGTTGCCAGTTAACAGCAATGGTGCCATCTAGGGAGTAGAGGAACTAGCAACTTTGTTCCGCACTTTACTGTGTTGATAGGTTAGGTTAGTACGTTTACAAAGCCTGCCAGCTAGCTTGTTTTGTGAGCTAGCCTACTTTGACATTTATTGCAATAGTTCACATTTCCCCCATTGACGCTGGTTGACCCATTTGACGTTTCAAATTTGAAAGCTTGTGTTTGGTTGAAGCATTTTTGAAAATGTCTTGTTGCATTCTTTCGTGTGGAGGTAGGGATAGAAAAAATATATCCTATCACAAATTTCCATCAAATATAGAAAATTTTTGTGGTAGATAAAGGCTATCACGCAAGGGGAAAATATGAAAGCTACCAGTGATGTGATGGATAAAAATCATTAATAATTAATGAATGCATAAATATTAGGACTAATTTCCATTGCTAATTATGTTAACAGCGGCTAGTTATAATTTTTAAATTTCGTGCCAAATAGGCTTTGATTTAAAATTAAGCCTTTCTGCATTGGTAGCGGCTAGTGATAGATATTTTATTTTAAATGACTATATTATTTAGTTATTGTCAACGTACGGATAAATGTATGATAAATTAGTAACTGCAAATTGTAATTTTTATTTAAGATGACTTTGAACCTCCTAGTGAGAGATCAAAAGAGTGTTCATTGCACTTCGCTGCCACTGAATATTTTCTTGTTTCACGAGGCAGACGAAACTTGAAAAATAATGCAATTCCAAAAATTAAAAAAAAACAGGTAAGATATGCACGATAAAATTATGCTTTTACTGTATTTATATTTTAATCTAGATCTAATGATCCCTTCTATTTCTATTCTACATGCTCCTGTGCTTATTCAAAGCAATGAATCCCGAATAGTAAACAAATAGATCTGCATATTTTTACTTCCTTTTACGAGAAAGAAAGTATTGGATCACCCCGAAAGTTCGAAATTGAGTTTTCATCAGATCTTCACGTTTTAGAGTCCCCAGAACCCAAAAAACATGTTTTTGTTCATTGGTATGTCTGTCTGTGTATCTGTCTATGTGCCTGTCTGTGAACAGAATATTTTAAAAACAAAAAGAGGTATGGCGTTAAGAGTTCATATAGGTATAAGTTTTGTGTACTATGTAGATGAGACAGCAAGCTTTTGAAGAGAATTGCATAACCAGAAGTAGGTGTTTACTCTTGTGATTTTACAGTTTTTTTCTATTTTTTCAAAAACGGCTCTAACAATTTTTTTCAAACTTTACATTTTTAATGTGTATTGATGTGAGGTAGGTGATTTTTTGATTAACTCCTATTTTAAATAGAACACCCGGTATATTATTACATTTTTTAATTTGTCTCTCCAACTAACGCTCTATTTTGTACCATTTTTGTAGATTTGTAATTTTTGAAAATTTTTGACAAATGCTTAAAAATTAAAAATAAAATTTAGGGCGAATTATAAGATCACTGTAAAAGGAAGTTGTGTGAGTGTATCACACCAGATTTTTTTCAAATCCATTACCCAACCAATTTCAATGAATTTTTTTAATAATTATTGACAGCCGTATTAAGAAATTTTTCATGGAAAAGATCAATTGCATATTGATAAGATACATTTCCAATTTCGTAACATTGTACTAAATAAACATGCTCTTCTTTCCTTAACATTTTTTAAAGTGCCGTCACAAAATCAAAATAGTGGAAGACATTGTAAACAAGATGTTACCGCAACATTGATGTTTACTAAATCAACCTTACTGATTTTTTGTTAAATGAATTTATTAAGAGAGCCGAAAAATGTGTTGAAGTGGGAGATACGTAGAATAAAATGTAAAAATTTTAAGTTTGATTAGAATGTATTCAAGATTCATTTTAGGTTAAAAGCTGCTTTGCTTTATAAACATTTTGTGTAAAATAGTAAATATTGTTTCTTGAAACATTTTCAGTAATCTATCAATTCTCCCTCTATCTTATCTTTTAGCTGTACTCTTTCAGCTTTTCCTTCTATGTCATAAAACTATTGTTTAAGAGGTTGTTACGGACAGAAGATGTTGCTTCGAATTTCAGCTTGATTTTGCTGTACGTCCGGCAACTTAGAATGCATCTTAGGTTGCCTAAGTAACTCTTAGTAGTCTTTAATACCCAAGGCTTTGTTATTTTCAAAGCTTCCATACTCATCTTTAGGGTGGGGTTATTGTCCAGTCTCCACTTCCTTTTTGAATATTTCACAAATTTTGAATTTGGTCTTATTAGTTCGATGAATTACTATACCCATCTGGTGCTTACCTCAAGATGTGATACTATTTCTAAAGTAAAGCAACTGCTGGCCGCCCGCAATTCCGATTTTATCTTCTCTCTTCATCTGTTTGTCGCGTTTGTGATTTGGTATTCTTACCCGATACTATACCTGCGTAGGTCGTGAGACTCGCAGTGCTGGTCACCCAAAACCCACGGAAGTATAAGTAGTTCTACATGCTGTCCTGGCACTCACCGCATGACGGATTGGAAGCTGGGAGAAGTCAAACACCTGCAATTGCAAGCCGGTCCCACAGACTTCTTCTGGGTTTTCTTAACGCATGAGAGCCTTCAAGGTCAGGTCTTTCAGTTGCTTTAAGCTTTCGCGCACATGGCATAGCATCTCACTCTTCCTGATACGAGGGAAGCGCATGGTTATTGGATAGCGCCCGTCATAATAATTAATTATACATTGCAGAATATTTTTGAGTAAAACTTTTGTAAGCAGTAAAGGACCATCAGCAGCTGTTTCTTAGTTTAACTTCTGCTCCCACGACTCACCTTAATGTATACAGTGTGTCCACGGATTGAGTTCGGCCAAGGTGTAACTGAAAAAACATTTTTCGAGTTAGATGCTAATATTGTAGGAATTGCTCCTGCTTGTTCTTAAACCAAGATTGTGAAAATCAATCAAATTAATTAATATACAGGGTGTTTTTAGAATCGATTTTTTAAAATGCTTAAGAGTAAACTTTCTTTATTAGAAGCGATAACAAAAAAGTATTTTTTTATTAGGATTACCAGTTCAACATTTTATAATGTTATGCATGGCTTTTATAACATAGATAAATATGTATTGGCAAGTAAG
This sequence comes from Agriotes lineatus, assembly GCA_940337035.1. NCBI lineage: Eukaryota > Metazoa > Arthropoda > Insecta > Coleoptera > Elateridae > Agriotes > Agriotes lineatus. The sequence continues at coordinate 94,762 of CALNHX010001800.1, read as the reverse complement.
AATTAGTGCAGAGGAAAATAATTCCTCTAATTTTGACTGTTTTTGTTCACTGTCACTTTCTTCTAAACTCGATGCTAAATCTTGATGTAGTCATCTTTTGAGCCTAATGTGAATATTCTTGCGGCCGAGTTGTTGAAGGATATTGTTGTCGTTGTGCCGATTGTCCAAAAATGTTTTTTTTTATAAATTGTTCTATCGTGTCAATTCTAAGCTCGTTATAGATTTGATGATTGCGCACAAACCATAGCGCATCGACAGCCATACGGAGAAATTTGTTTTGGAAAACTTGGACCTTTTTAATATTGGTTTTGGAAGTAGTATTCCACACAGGGCATGCCTATGTCAATATTGGCCTTAAAAGTGCTTTGTATAGCAACATGATGTATTCCAGGCGCAGTGGTGTTTTCCTAATCATAAGGGGGTACAGCTTTTTCAAATGGCATAGCCTAGGTTGAGTTTATGGTTTACATGAGAGCTCCAAGTTAAACGAGTATCCAAATAAACTCCCAAATATTTAATTGCGTCGGTTTGGGTATTCCAATCAATTTCAGTTACAAGTATTTTTACGTTTTGGTGATTTGGAATGTGTTTAAGCGTGAACATTTTTGTCGTGCATTTATTAAGGTTTAATGATATGCACCATTTGTTAAGCCAACTGCCTAGAGTGTCCGCGGCCAATTGAAACTGGTAGATGGCGGTGTGTGATTATGACAGTGTCATCGGCGAACAAAGCTATTCACTTAAGTGTGAGCAATTTATGTATAGGATGTATAAATTAAAATTATATTTCCCACTAACATGAAGCTAGATGTTCTGTAATGAAATAAATTCAAGCCATCTGTTCAACATACCACTTGTAACAAAGTAATTTAAAAATTATTTACATGCACCATAAACTATGATCTCTCTTAAAAATACAATCGACCAGTGGAAAGTCACCAAACACACAAAATGATTGATTTTAAGGTTTTCCTGATGATTATAACTTCTTCCTCATTATGCAACCCCCAAATCCACCTGGGCCGCAACATTTCCACATCTCGAATTCTCTTTAAAAATACAATCAACCAGTAGAAGTCTTCAAACAGCGAATTTCACAGAAATATTGAGTTTAAGGTTGTTCTGATAATTACCTATAACTTTTTCTCCATTTTGCAACCTCCAAATCCACCTGGGACACAAAATTCCTAAAAAACCCACATTCATCCACATACTGCCAAAAACAAATTCGACACTTCTTTCTTTCACCCTGTTAATGTAAACATTCAATTTGCTAAAAAAACGCACCTAATTTTTACACCCCTGTAGCTTCGCTTCCGTGCATTGCAGACTCCAAAAAACAGCCAGTACAATGCGCATTGGTTCATTCTATTTCCAACTAGTCTCAAATCACATTTGAATTTTTCAAAAAATATGCGATGTAACAGCACCGAACGCTTTTGTGTCCAAAAAATCGCTTTAACCCCCGTATTTGTGGCCCCTCATATCTTACACCTGCAATACGTACAACTTGCAAAATTTTGCAAAACCTGCACACTTCCAAGCGTCACACAAATCGCTACTGGAGCCCTGTAGTGTACCGTTTTCCAATGTTAAAATTAGCTTAATTTATTGCAGAAAACTATCACTTTGATGTAGATTAAAAATTATAAGCTTTCTTTCAATCATCTAATCAAGTGTGCAATTACTAACTGCAGTATGTTAATTACAAATTGATGATTTATACAATGTAAACCTATCTAAAAAAATTTACAGATATTTATAGTACTTTCCTTAAATTAATTTTCATTGTATTATACAATCTACAAGATGCTGAACAATTGTAAATTAACGCCTTATATTGCGATTTTAAGAGGCACTTTCCGAATAGGCAAGCAATAATAAAAAGAATCTTTGAATTATATTTTTAATAGTGTAACGAGGTTCTATTAATGTAAAAAGTGGCCTAACTGGCAATGTTGTTTAATTTTTAAGTAGATAAAGCTGGATTGTTTTCATTGATATAATAATTAATTAAAATATCTTGTATGTAGATAGGTCTAGCAGTACAATACATCAAATCAAAACATATACATACCTACAACTAAAAAAAAAGTAGGTATTAGCAGCTACAGAAAAAAAAACACTTGGATTATGGAAAGCACTTATCAACTAAAGATGTTCAAAGTTATGGCCTTATGCATCCAAACAATGTTGAACCCTTTTGATTATGTTATTAGCAAGCTTTTGAAGCATACTTTGATTAACTGCTTGAAAAGCTGCTTCAATGTGTTGCACTAAATGAACCCTATTTTGGGTTGGAGTTCGATAGACCACATTTTTTTACTACAAGGAAATAAATCGATTTGGGTCAAGTCTGATCCACTGATTAGGGTAGGTAACTGTTACCGATCTATCTCTGCATTATAGCTGGTGAACCATCTACATGAATACAGGCGTTACTACAGCCAAAGCAATATGGTCAATAAGATTTTTACAGGCATCTCTTAAAAATACAGAAAATCCTCTCGAAGTTGTTCTGGTGTAAAAACAGATCCAGTCACATAGTTTCCGAGTATTTCAGCCCATACCTTAACACTAAAACAATGTTGATGGTTTGCTTCTTATAGGTTGAGTGTGCCATCCCTACTAAAATTACATTCATCAGTGCAGACCTCTCTGCCTAGCTAGAGGAAAGTTGGGTTCAGCTTTTATAATAATAATAATCTCTCTTTATTAAGCCCATATACATATATACTAGTATATATATACATATCGTTTATGCAATTATCTATGATAAATCTACTAATTAATTATACGTTATTCCGAACAATGTTCTTAACAAAATATTAGTTTTCTAAGAAAAAAAAGTACATTCTAAAATGCTTAACGAGGAGAGTGAAAAAAAAGAGGTAGGTATTTCTATGTGTATTAATACAAAGAGTTGGTTTTTCTTTATGTGCCACAAACTGTAAAACAACTGTGTGTAGCTTAGCAAAATATTTATGAAACTGATATTCTCGAAAAATAATATATTTTAAGTTTATTTTTACTGAATCGATATGTCGCACCCACCCCATGAACCGGATTCAGCCCACGAAGTGCATATCCAGCTCATGGGTTTGTGTATTAGATTAGATGCATATTATTCTAAGTATTTTGCATGATAAAAATGGCAACCCAAACGCACCCCATCCAGTGGGGGTGACACACACACTCACACTTTCATAATCTTGTGTGCTACAGTAGAGTAGAAAAAAATATGATATAGCAATCTTATAATTATTAACCTACTTGAATCGTGCTCTTTACAAATAGTTTAGATATTTTGAGAAAATTTCTGTCGTGTAGCGCAATATTACGATTCAGTATAAATGTTTGAAATAAGTTATACGTATGGGGTATGTAGTACGGGCAAGACCTCTGACCAGTGCTTTTCTTTTATCAATGTGGGACAGCATCATTTCTATTTCTAGTATAATACCGGTGTTGATGTGTGGAAATAAACCTAGGAAATTTTTTAATATGTTTTAAGATTTCTAGATAATGTAATTGCGTTAGAAAAAGGACATTTGATTCACGATACAATTTTTCAGTGGGATATAATCGAGGTTTATGTAAAATAGTTTTTAAAATCATATTCTGCACTATTTGAATTCTCCTTCTATAGTAACTAGCTGTCCCACCCCAACCTAAAATTCCATACGAAATTATTGACTGCACCAACCCATAATAAAAGGAAAACAGTTGCTTGGTAGTCAAAATTTGTTTAAATTTTTTCTCAATTTTTTGCATACGTTAACAGTGTGTTTATCCCACCTCATGAACTGGTCAACAATTACTCCCAGATACTTCACTGACGATGATTTATTTATTTTTACACTGCAAGTACAATCATTCCCGATGCATCCTCTTTCATGTATTAGTAGTTCTGTAAAATTTTGTTATTTGTTTTCGTGTATAGAGAAGGTTGTAAATGCACTTTTTATAGCGTTAAGAGACAAAATGTTAGAGTTCAGCCAATTCTTGACAGTACGCAAATCCTGCTGTGCCGCTTCCCTGACCTTATTTCAATTATTTCCTTCAATGATTAGCAGTGTATACAATCAACATTTTGCACTGGTGCAAGGTTTCCAGTTTGCCTTACTCGTTGATCCAAACTTCTGAAGATTTTTTTTTTAGGATGTCTTCTTAATGAATAACGTTGTTGGAACAGTTTAGTAGCTGCCATTGCATTACTATTACATCGACCTAATGTTAAATATATATCTGCGTATTCCTTATTTGAGTATTTTTATAAAAATTAGAAAATTCCTGTATATTCAAGACAAACATGCTGTCTAAAATTGGAAAGTCAAACGAGCAAATAAACTTAATGATCTTTCTTCAAGCAACTTATCAAAGGAATAGTTGTCAAATGAATGCTTGATATTTTGAACACATTTTTTATATTTAATTGTAACAATTATGGAGTTTTTTTTCGTGAATTGGCAGAATTATTTATAGCTAATTATATTCAACTAATTACCTTTAAGTATGTAATATTTTTCCATCATAATACTGGATATTAAAGAAATTAAGAATCAAAATTTAGATTACCATTTCAAAAAATATACTACAATTTTGTTTCCTACTCAAAAAGTGCCCTTTCATAACATAACTAAATAACACACTGTAATAGCACAGAAATAGCCTTGTTATATATCTAGCCCCACTTGAGGTGCCAAATTTATAATATATCACTCTCTTACGGTGTCATTACAATTAATATCAAATTAAATATACCCTTCTACTAACTATTAAAAAGAAGTACTATCAGCTATAGCTCAATTATGTACTTACCTTACTTCTTAATATAATAAATAGGATTTGACGTATCTTATAAATCAATTTGACATTTAGAATTATGTCATGTGATTATAGTTTTTTAAAACCTCGACTAGTCAGTATACAAGCAATGGGCTTCCGGACTCCCAGTTGAATGAGTAAATTTTCAACGAACAACTTTCTCTTGTAGTTAAAGACTGAATTACTTTTAAAATATAATAATTAATTGACTTTGTAAATCAAAAACACGTTTCAGGTACTTCACAAAATTAAATTCATACTTTCAGTTTGTTAGTAGCACATCGAAGCTAGATCTGACATTACAAAAATAATTAGATATTGTCAAAATTAGTTTAATCAATTGTTAAATATCCAAACTTGATTTAAATGGAGTTTCTAAAAAATAACGTAATACCAAAAATGTAAATTTCAAATTATAATGATCGAAAACGTCGAGTACTCAAATAACTATTAAATTTAGAAAATTAATTCTTCTAAATATATTTACAATTATTTTAATAATTTGCCGCACCAAACTTGCTATATAACTTCTTAATATTTCATAGTAAATGAGCTAACTACTACTAACCTTCTAGTGGTCTATCTTGTACCATCTCCCTGGGTTGTTCCCGACCAAAACAAAGCTTGTTGTAGCTCTTTGTAACCTCTATTGTGTGGATAGACAGTTCAACAGCATACCACAACACTCACTTTCACTTTTTTACTGGCTTCGTAGTAAAATACCACGTTAAATATAATCAAAAAACAATCTTGAATTTTATATTTGAATAATATTTGTGACTTATAGTCCAATTTGATGGCAGATAATACTATATTGCCAGTACGTATTAAATCATCAATTACTATTCTTCACAATTAATGGGAATTTAACTCTTAACGTGACTATTTATCGTAGATTATCAATTCAAGATTTTTTTACTACTTGATATAAAAAACCCTGTGGTTGCTCTTTACAACATCACCAGTTAAAACATACAACTGTTACATCACATGATATACATTACATATCTGGATATTATTGTAATTAAATATATCATTCATACGGTATGCTGCATTACAACACGCACTCTGTATTTAGCCCACTATTTATTAAACTAAGTGCTGGTATTCGGACAACAAGGTGTAAGGATTTTCATATCTCACTTTTCAGAAATATCAAAACTTCGGAAGGTTATAACAATAAATTGCTAATGTGAACAGATTAAAATATTTGAAAATTCACTACTACTTCCGAAGTTGGGTTAATAAAAAAACTTTTTTACAGGGAATTAGAAAAAATATATAATGGATAAGATGAGTGCTAAATGCTTTGTTAGCACATTCTATGGAACAATATCATGATTTGCTGCAAATAATGAGACACATTCTTGCAATTCCGCTTCCCTTGGGGGCTATAAAACGCAAGCTATTGCATGATGTATAGAGCCATGTATGCGAAACTCAATATCAGTCGCTATTGAAATTGTGCCAGTTTTATGAAATGAATATTGAGAATTTAATCACAAGAGAAATCAAAATACCTACTAAGATCTTATTTTATAGAAAGTCGGAATGATCTAGTAAACAACTGCAATGAAATAATTGTATGTTAAAATGAATGTTTATTTAATTTTTCTACTTTTCCCCAAGTTTAAATTATTTTCTCATTAAAATTTTTTTATGGGATATACGAGTATTACATTATTATCTAATACCTGCCGCGATGATTGATGCAAATAATGATAATGCCACCCTCTACCTCTGCATGAAAGGAACCAAAGGAGATACGAAAAGTTTGTTCCCCACATTTCGCACCCCACATTTCGTTCCCGAGCGAGCTCAATTTGTCTCCTAGATTACAGGGTGTTGAAAAACAAGTGCAAATGAAAGATATTTTAATTTATTTATTTATTATAATAAACTTATAGGAACAAAATACATTGTATTTATTAAAAATGACGGGTTAATCTAAGTATGTTCCTGATATTTTATATAGGGCCATAATTTCTCATTCTGAACAACTTTTCTCAGTAATATTTTGCCGTATCATAAACAAAACGGGTAGGATACCCGAAAAGAAAATAGTTTTTGCTTAACTGTCAAGGCCGACTTGTTTTTGGAAAACTAAAAATTTTCTTAAAATTCTCTACAAACTAAGCAATTTTAATTCCTATAACATTTTTATATAAAACTAAAAATAAAATTTAATTTCATCTTGTAAACTCAATCCGGCGACATACTGTATATAGTTCTTATAAGTGTATTATAATAAATAAATAATTTAAAATTGGTATTATTGAAGCTAAAAAAAAATCACCCGACACCTGTGTGGTACAAAGGTCATGATTATATATATATATATATAATCTAACTGCATCCGATTGCTGCACTCGTTTTTCAACACCCTGTATTCTAGGAGACAAACTGAGCTCGCTCGGGAACGAAGTTTCAGGGTGCGAGATGTGGATAGACGAAATATCCCGGGAACGAAATGTGTAGTACAAAATGTGGGGAACAAACTTTTCACAAACCCCACACATATGCGGCAGAATTTGCTGTTGAACCTTATATTAGAAAAGGTAAATATTTATTGTCTTGTTTGTGACCCCTATTTACCAAGTTTCATTAATGCTTGTTTTATTAGTATCAATAAAAGAAACGCTGCATATGAGCAAGGCTATCAAATAGCGCAAAGCAGTTTACCAGCTGTTAATTCCACACGACTCAGAATCGTAATTAATTATTCTGCTTTTATCTTTAACATGCAATAAGATCTTCAAAGAGGCTGCCTATTGCTTCTGGATTTACAACCTTTACATTACGTTAACTAAGCATTACAAACATTTAAGTTTTTCTATTTTCTTATCCTACAGGAACTACAAAACTACGAATTAGAGCAGCAAACTGGAGAGGAGATATCTGCCTCAAGCGCCTTTCACATAAAAGAAATTCAGAGCAATTTATCTTTTTTACGCAGAACACTAATGGGAAGATAATCAACAAATGTATTAATTGTATTGCTTTTGATGTATGTATTTACAGATATTTACCGAGTATGCGTATTATAGTTCCAGCAGCAGCGATTCTTAGAGGGCCATCACCAAATGTAATGAAATCATGATTGTGTTCCAAAAATTGCTTTCGAGGCTGTTTGATGAATATAACTTCACATTTGTAATCTATAGGAAAATATATGTTTCACTCTTCACAATAAATTTTTAAAAGTATATGATTTTTTATTTGTCAAGCTTGTGATCAGATCAGAGGCAGGGAAAATATTCCTATAAGCAATTACAAAATAAATAGGAGATTCAAACAACTACTATTTTTAACTATTTTTAAATTATTGGAAAATTAGTCATTATGCATTGATATGAGACAATAGTCTATCTATTCCAATTCGAATAAATTTTATAAAGAATAATTTCAAGTTAAACGTTTGCACATGCGACAAAATCTGCACATTAATTTGGGAACTATAATCTGTAATGAAGTATTTATTTACATTGTAACAAGCTTGCTGATGATTGGTTACAATGTGCGAGTATGGAATGTCGAGATAGAACGACAATGGAAAGGGTAAGTAAGCTGAGTGCTTCTATCACAGAATTCATCAAACAGAATTTATAACCAGTTCTTTCACAACGGCCATAGTACAAATTGAATATATATTTGAACGTTATTATCAGAAATTTATTTTTAATAAATATATTCCTTCAAAGCAGGCACTATAGTTGTAACTATGTAGTTTCTTAGAAGTAATCATTCACAGCTTAAGAGATCTAGTTTTTTCAAAACAGTTGGTATGACTTTCTGAAACTGATAATTCGGAGTTTGTATTACCTCAACCAGCAGTGAAAAGAAAATCAGACACGAAAAAAATTACAAAAATTCTGAATTTATTAAATAAAGTAAGGTTTTGGACAATAAATGTTTAATGAAAATACAGTTTTATTTTAAGTTTATTATGGCATTTTGTCACCTAACCTAGCCCAATAACCTATTCTAAAGTAAAACCTAACCTATTTCATGCTAACTCAGCGTAAATAATTTTTTTTGTTGTTACAAATAATATAACCAGATAGATCAACAGATAACAGATGCTTGTTGCAAACATAAGACGTTAGAAAGACACTATTAAAGCTAGTTTTTATGTTGCAACCATATAAGTAAATTCATGTCACGAGGAATTAATGTTGCTCTTCACAACAACAACTGTCTTCAAAGTATTGTACTAAAAACGCCTCAGCTGATTCTTGCAATGCCTCCAACGCAAGTCGTTGGATGCGTGTTCCAGGTTGTGCGTGTTCAGACAATATTTCATGAATTAACTTTGAGAACGGTAATTTTGGAATAAGCATGTTTCTTTTCAGTTGATATTTTTTAATTTCGCTTAAAATTTTTGCACTAATTTTAAACCTCTTGTTACCTACTAACATCACATAAGCTTTGCTTCTAGATTTTTTCTTGGGAACAGGTGTACGAATAATGCTTTCCTGTAGTTCTGATGACTCGGAGTGAGAAAAAGATCTAGTTGCTCTTTGAACTACCGGTGTAGATTCTGAAGAACGTAGATCAGAGACTGCTTTTTTGCCCTTTGAAAAGCTTTTTTCGGATATGGTTGGTGTCTTTGGCATGGTTGGTTTCTTCTTAGCCGTGTTGAAAGATTCCTAAAAAAAACAGTATTATAAAAATCTAGATATGTAAACTGTATACAAGGTGCCTTTTCCAGTTCCTACATGGAGATCTCACTTTGTCCTAATGTTACAGTAATATTTGCTTGCAATTCATGTAGATAGCTTGGGCAAATGTTATAAATTCTGTCTTTTTTAGTAACTCCTAATAAAACATAGCCAACCACCATACCCAAATGTGTTGGAAATTTGTTCTGAGAAGTATTTTCTTACTAGGCAGTTCTGTTAAAATCATAAATTATTTTTGCGAATGAATGAACTACCACCTATATAATTTAAAAAATTGTTTATCTTACAGTAGCAACTTTTGATACGCGTTATGTAATTATTGTCTAAAAACAGCTATTATTCACGAAGTGACTAAAATGTTTTATTGTCCACTACCACTAGTCCTATGATAGTTGACAGTTTGTACCATGCTTGAACTTTATTTAACAAAAGCCTCTACTGTGAGATAAAACGTCATATATCACATGTGAGTAGAATCCCATTATGAGCTCCTGAGGAGTAAAGTGGATTCGCACTATATGGAAGGTCATAGTCACATTACTTCAAATTGGCGCTCTATTCACACCTTCTGTCTTTTTGTCAACATTACTGTCATGTCAAGCAGTTCTTAAAAACATTTCATGTAAATTTCTGTGGTATTAAATCCTCAGCAATGCCAATAATAATTGGTCAGTTAATGAACTTTCCATGTTTGCCCTCGTTTTTGGTGAGAAAGAGCTACTCACAATAAACTTTAAAAAATGTGGGTGTATAACATATTCGAAACCTGTAAATATGTAGGAGCATACAGTGGTGGCTCGTGGAGAATTTTGATGGTAGGTCCAACCGAATTTAAAATGCACCTTCCACCCCCTCACAGATAAAGACAGATTTCGACATCCCGAGATCTAAATATTTCGCATATTATGGGCTGGTGAATTGGTAAAAGTTAACGTAAGTGAAAGAAATTACCGAACTTTACAAGAGAATAAAATATGATGATCTGATTTAAAAATCTCTCTTTTATTTTTCATTTAAATGCTTAATTCAACAAACAAAACTGCATCTTCACTGTTTGAGAATGAAGTTGATCTTCACATGAAATGAATAAATACGTATACTTAATAATAATGAGAATTTATTGTTAGATTAAATAACTGCATTATTTAAAAGTTTTTATCAAGCGAATATGATGAAAAAGGTTTATTTAAAAGATCGTGGGTTTAGTCATGCTGGATGCCGGATACCTACACATAACACACTCCAACAATTGCATAATAAATCAAGTGTATAGTTAAACCAAGTAATCGTTTAAAGAAAATTAAATGAGAACTATTAATTAATTCAAATAGATGAGATTAAAATAACATGCTTGAGCTTGGAGATTTTGCGCACGAATCTAATTCCTAAATGCCGCGTTTTATGTGCCAAAGTGGAAAGCAACAGCAATAAGTAACTCGAGAGGTGCTCTACCACAGATGCAGTCAAACTGTTTGGGCCATACATGAAGTGCCCCAATTCAGCACTAAATGGCTTATCCTTGCACGTGCCTTGTTCACCACTCTCTGCCCGCTGCACCAAAAACAAGCCAGTGCTTATCAAACAGTTCATGCAATAAAAGCTACTCATGGTGGTTTGTTTAAACTTTAAATGAGAAGAATGGTGAAAAATAAATACAAACAAAAGTTTTTCAGAATAAAATTTTCAGTGACAAGTATCAGTTTTATAGTTTTGGCAAAATATAAATGCAAATACAAAATAAAAATACAACATTTTGAGAAGCAATTATACAGAACAGACACCAGCATGTAAAATCATTCTTCTGGATAATGTCTCCCTGCATGTGGCGGTGACCGATAGTGTGAATATTAACATTATAGTTGCATTTAATGATATTTTAACGTGACGTTGATGCTATGTAACTACAATGCAAAACTTCCTTTACTAAAAAACCCACTGGCGTATGATGACTTATTTCATCTACTGATAATTTCAGTTATCCATAGCAACATTAGTTACTAACAGGCCATATCTTTAAAACAAAGATTAAAATAGTTTTGCACATTGAAAAATAATTGCATAAAACTTCCATTATCAGGCAGATCAGATACATTGGAGCCGATATATTTTAGAAAATATTAAACTGCTTGTTAGTACATATTTATTGGAAATATTTCTTTTGCGTGTGCTAATTATACCTCAGACTTGTTGAGGAGAAAAGCTTTGACAAATATTTGAATATAGGAATGTATTTTTCAAACAAAAGTATGTTTATTTCTATTGTAGGTGAAGTTTAGTTTACCATATAAATAGATGTAACATTCTTTTACCCATAACTACTCTTAGCCTGTTGCCGTTAAAGCAAGTTATTGTTGAAGACGTTAAAGAGAGGCTTATCAGATGCTGAACTGACTAAAATAATAGAACATTTATGGGATATCGATTTTGATTAAAAATTTGACGTTGATTTCGATAGAAATTTTGTTCCTGAAGAAGATCATCTGTCATCTGCGAGTGAAACTGATGATGTGCAAAAAAAAAGTCACAACGATGAGAATGCATAAGTTTCCGTAACCAATATTGCAAATAATATAAAATACGTTGGAAGTCTGACTGGAACAACCAACCTTTTTCAACAGAACGAATGCGATCACATAATATCATCAAAACAAAGTTATATAAAGTTGCTTTGCCACCGAGTAAAGCTATTGAAGATCCTATAGTTTGTTTTTATTTGTCTATTGGTTCAAATGTAGACGATGACATTGCATGTCAAACAAATAAAAAAGGTAAAGAAATTATTATTGCGTAGAAACCATGTGGTGCTACAGAATTGTATGCCTTTTTTGGGTTATTGTTTGTTAAGTGATTTTGACGTCATTAAGCTATCCTTGTTATCAATTCCACGATTGGGTATTATTAGTGCATTTAAGCTGAAATTATTCTATTTAAAATTTTCTGGTACGGCCCTGGATTATAATTTTAAAATGCTGCAGCCAATTCATGCAGTTCAAGCTCAGATATGCCCGCGGTCCTTGAAATTCTCACTAATAAGCATTTCCTCGGAGCCGTATGTAATCTATTGTAGTTACTTCCGCCTAAATCATATTTCTTCGAATTGTGAACATAAGGCATCCTTTGTCTACGTCCCAGCTTAAATCGCTTTGAGTCCCAACCTTCAACTTATTTAAATACTGCTCGAAGTAGTTAAGCTTCTAAGAATATAACAGCTTCATGTCCCTCTTATAAATTATCGTTTAAAGTTCGACAGGATTGACCTTGTAACTTAATATTTTTGGGATCCGCTGTATAGCCAGAAATTCCTTCGAGAACGTTCCTTGATGACCAAGCTTTGTGTAAAAGAAATAAAAATTGATAACTCCTTAGGGAATGATGCATTTAAAAATAGTGGTTTCGGAGTTCTAAACTCTTTTCCGTCGTGTTCTTTACGCAGAGCCCAATTTGAAATTTCAATCAGTATCCGACACTTACAGAAGTCAGTGTGTAAAGTTTTGCACCCCCCCGGCCTTCGGAAGCCGAGGGTTGCGCTGATTTGGGCGAGTGGGGTTTTTTTGTTAAGGCAGTTGAGTTCAGCTTAGACCTTTGGACGATTATTTTACCCTTGTTGGGTGTTTGAACGAACGCGCGCGGTGGGCGATTGAGTTATCGATATTTCAGTGTTGGCAAATAGCCGAGTCATCTCCTTAAGTTGATGTACTTCCCAGGGGAAGATAGTTGCACCATTTGCAGATCCATTTAGAGACGACATCTTTAAGCTTGTGATTAACGGTTTCCCGTACCTTTGTGGGGAAAAACCTTTTGCGTACTGCATTTTTGAATTACCGACGCTGAGTTTATCGAAGTCGACGGGAGGCCCACCGCGTGTCATTGTTGTAGTGCCCTGGTTGCATTATTTGCAAAGTCCGATTGCGTCGTGCCATTCTGAAGCCTGGAATAAAATCAACTCTATCGCTCCGATTCTTCCCAAGGAGGGGCCCACATCATTTTAGGCGCCGCTCTGCGCTAAACAACTATCAGGCCCGCCCCCAGCCCTTTCTGTACCTCCGCAACGCCTTGCCAAGCTTCCCTGAGGACGAGTTTATAGCAGAAACTAGCGACGTGCTTACAGCTACCAGGTAGGAGCTATGTATTACACCAATTGTGTTCGTGTGCCTAATTAAGGTGCGACTATATTTGTTATGTGTTTTCCGGGAGTTCGTAAATATTGCGCCAGTTCACTTAAAGCTTAAACCTATGTTTTGATTTGCTTGTTGTTAACCAGGGGCTTCACCCCTGTTATCTATTTCGTTTTGTCCGTTGTGTAACAACATATTTAGACCATAAGGTAACTTTGCGTGGGAACGCCTTTTATATTCATGTAGGGTGTGCCTTTTCTTTTTACTAAGCTTGAATTCACCTCCGGGTGATTATTATCAATGTAAAGATTTGTGTAAACCTTAATTCTTTAAATAATGAACCCATTAAAGTCAATTTGATTATTTGTTGAGTTCTGAACCCCTTCTGGGTCATTAATTAATCCAGTGTGGCAAAGGCCGAGTGTAATTTGCAATGTAAAGCTGAAAGTACGCCTTTTTGATAAGCAAGCCCCAAGCCATGGGCCATTCAGTGTTTTTTTGTTATTCTTTAGTGACGGTGGCCTTGAAGGTAAGTGATTTAACGACAAGGTCACCCGGCTACTCGGAGGAGGCTTGGTGAACAACAGGCGGGGGTGTTCAGCAACGTACTTGGGGGACTTCTACATAGGCTAAGTGTATTGTTCTTGGTTCTAGACACGTCAGCCACCCCTAATCAGAACCAAGTGGCGCTCAGGCATTTCTTTTTCTGGTAAGCAATCCATCAGGGTAAGTGCCGCCGGTTTTTCTTTGAGCTTTCGAACCACGCCTTCCCGACTGCGTTAAGTGCGAGTAACCGGAGCAACAAAATCTGCTCCAGCACATTAAGATCTGTGTTCTTTTTAGTAAAGCAGGCGAACCCTGTAGTTTGTACCCGTTTTTGAACAATCAATACGACCTATGTCGATATGATGAATTAATACCTAACATGTTATGTAGAGCAATCTAAGTGCCAATGTTTGCAATTACGACGTTCATTGGGATACATTGTATGAATCACCAGCGTTTAGATCAGCAATGGGTTTAAGCAACTGTTATGCTCTATATGATTTGACGCCAGGTCACAAAGCTGAGAAAATATACGAAACAAATGGAATAAATAATAATTTTCGAAAACATTATCTACCAGGAGACAATATTACAGTTGATCGATAGCTCATTCAAGTTTGGGAAAGGTGTCTCTTCCAGCAATGTATGCTATCCAAGCCTGACAAATGTAGTATGAAGGTCTGGTAGGTCTGCAACTCGGAAACTTACTATCTATCCTACGGAATTCCATATGCCAGAAGAAAAAAAACGACGGTTGCTAAGGGACTAGTAAGTGACGTAGTATAATAACTTCGACAATTATTTATAGACTTGTCTTTAGTGCAATCGCTATTGAAAGAAAAACTAACATGCATCAAAACAATGCTCTACGAATTTGCCCAATGAGCATCTTTATTGCCTTCTGTACCAAAATGTAACAAAAGTATAATAATGCATAAAACTACTGATGCTAATCACAATGCCAATAGCTGTCATGATATTAAAGTTAAACTGGAATATACATAACTTTAATCTTCGAGCAACCATCACCAACTTCATTTTTTTAAATACCGCCCTCACTTTCTGATATCAAATTTTAGAAGCCTTTTTTATTCAGAATCAAGAAATGTTTGGACACAGACCTGTGTCCTAGTCCTAGAGCATTTCATACGTTGTTTCAGATTTTGTAATTTAAATAAAGAAGTAATTTATTTTATATTATTATTTACATACAGGGGTACAGAAAGGTACTAGGCCCAAAAAAGTACCACAAAATAACAAAAAAAGTTCTGAATTATAACAAGTTAGAATACACTAACAAAACAATATCAAGAATTATAGGATTATATAAAAATAGTTTTGAAGATATACAGTGTGTTCCCGGATAGGTGAAACGACTCTTGTGAAAGGTAAAAAAATTCTCGATTTAAATTTTCATTTTTTGGGGTTCAGCCCTACTTGATTAAAGACGAATCTCTAACATAAGTTTAGTTTTGAAAAATCAAGTATGCCTTGGAAATTTTTTAAAAACCTATTTTTTTGTAAGGTAAAGTGCCTTTTATGTGGCAAATACGGCAAAAAGTTATTAAAAAAAAGTTGTTTATAATCAACAGCTAGGCCCCTATAACAAATTTCAAAATCTTCGGCCAACTTTGATCTCTCACATTTTCTTTTATGTCCATTTCCCAAAACAAAGAATTTTATTTTTAACCAAGTTTTTTTACTATGAAATAAAAAACTTTGTTAAAAGTATTTGTTTTTCCAAAAAACAAAACTTTATTAAAATGAAAATTCTATAATTTCGGACCTAAACAAATGAAATTTTGAGAAATCAAAGTTGGCCGAGAATTTTGAAATTTGGTATAGGGGTACAGATGTTGGTTCTAAATAACTTTTCTTAATAACTTTTTGTTGTATTTGCCACAAAAAAGGCACTTTACCTTACAGAAAAAGAGGTTTTTAAAACATTTCCAAGGCATACTTGATTTTTCAAAACTGAAATTATGTTAGAAATTCGTCTTTACCCAAGCAGGGCTGAACCCCAAAAAATTAAAATTTAAATCGAGAATTTTTTACCTTTTACAAGAGTCGTTTCACCTATCCGGGGACACACTGTATATAATAATATACCTATTACACAATAATTGCACCTCATGTCTTTACTTTGTAGATGATGAAAGATGATTTCAGAGTTTCTTCGATTAATATCGAGTGGTGTCAGCTTTAACGACGCGCACAAACCAGTTATGTTTTCTGTTTCATATGAACTCGTTATTTTAAAATTTAGAAATCTCACAAATTTATTTTGAATTCTTTGTAAGCGTAGTTTGTGCGCCTCGTAAAAGAGGCTCCATATGATTGAGCATAAACTCAACTTACTTAGAATGTAGGCATTGTAACCGGTCTTAAATGAAGAAATGTTCCGAAATGGCTTACAAGTTCGTACAACAAAACCTAGAAGTTTTTTGCAGGAGTGTATTAAAGTATCGATGTGGCTGATATAGCTTAATTTGGAGTCAAGGATCACACCCAAGTCTTTAATATTTGATACTTTATTTAGTGGGTTATTATTGATGGTGTAATTAAAATGACTAATGATGGTATTTCGTGTGAAAGTAATGGTAAAACATTTAGAAAGATTAAGATGGAGTTTATTTTTTTGACAATATTCGTAAAAAGAATTTAGATCTCGTTGTAGGAGTATATAATCGCTCTTATTTGATATCATATAAAATATTTTTAGATCGTCTGCAAACAGCAAATATTTGACAAATTTAAAACATGATTTTATTAATGAATATTAAAAAGAGGAGGGCCCAATGAGAACCTTGGGGCACTCTCGATGTTAAAGGCAATGGCTTGGATGAATAAGCTTTAGTGGAAAATGAATTGCGATCTATTACTTAGATATGAGGAAAACTAACAGAGTAAGACACCGTGCACACCCATTCCCGCAAGCATCCTCACAAGTATGTTGTGAGAGATCTTGTTGAAAGCTAAAATCAGTGTAAACGGCATCCACTTGAATACGAGCGTCCATGCTTTTAAGGATATAATCTGTAAAGATCAATAAGTTTGATTCAACAGAGCAATGGGGCATAAACCCATGTTGTTCGAAAATGATGCGATTTTTTAGTCTGGAAATCATATGCTTGAAAACCAAACTTTCGAATATTTTGCTGAATATATTTAATTTGTTGATGGGCCTATAGTTTCTGACATCAGATTTGTCGCCGCTTTTAAAAATAGAGACAATAGAAGCAGATTTCCATTGATACGGAAAGATTTGTGTATGTAAAGATTTATGGAAGATAAGGTATAGTGGGTATGATAAAGAAGTAGCACAATTTCTAACAAAATATGAAGGAAGGCCATTAGGCCCAGCACCTTTTGTGCCATCTAGAGAAACAAGTAGATTACAGACATCATCATGGCAAAATTGAATTTTGTTTAAAATCGAGGAGTTCGTGGAATTTTGCACAGGATCGTCTATAAAAAATTCTTGCCGGGTTGGTACGTAAACACTTCGGAAGTATTTACAAAATAGATCACAAATTTTGAAGCCCGTTGAAGCTGATAATCCCTCATAAGACATAGTGCCTGGAATCCCACTTTCCTTATCAATAGAAACAAGATTAAAAAACCTTTTTGGGTCACTAGGTGTGCTATTTTCAAGCGATTGAACGTAGTTTTTATGATCAATATTTATAAGCCGTTTAGTGCAACGCCTTAGTTCACTGAATTTGTTATAATAAGTTAGGTTTCTGAAAGTTCTCCATTATTTATGGTATTTACTTTTTACTTGAATAAGTGAAATAGTGTTTTTAGAATAAAAAATGGGAAACTCTGGGTTTTAATAAAAAACAGGAACATCCGTTTCTAGACACTGATTAATATTATAGTACAAAAAGTCAACACACTCGTCCACATTTTTGTTGAAAAATGTGGAATCCCAATCTATTTCGTTCAAGGTATTGTTTATATTTTCATAGTTTCCTTTTCTAAAATTTTTATTTTGAAACGAGATAGTTGGCAATTGCTTGTATTGGGGAACAGAAACAGTAAATTCAAGAGGCCTATGGTGAGCGTCTTCTTTGACCAGTGGTTCACTACATGGAAATACATTTTTTATGATAAAATCGTTTGCAAAGATAAGATCCAAGAATTTACTACTTCTGTTAGCCACATGATTATATTGACAAAGACTAACGTAGGAGCACAGATCAAGCAGTGTGAATGATCTGGTATCTACACCAGTCGGAGTAAGATAAGTATTATTATCATTTATGACCTACTGCACATTTGTAAAATTAAAGTCGCCACAGTGGAGAATTAAATCTTTTTGAGTGTTTATTTACAATTTTAAGAAGGTTGTTACTAAAACACGAGAGTGCATAATTGTCGTTGGGGGGCAACTATACACAACCAATGTGTAAACGTGTTGGTCCTTGGGACGCAGCTCTATCAGTGAGAACTAGATTCATAGTGACCCATACATCTTCGGCGTCACTCCGCCAATCAGTCTGTAGTGAGCAATCCAAGTGTTTACGCGTGGCTATCAGGACACCACCTCTATCTTTTTTGTCACTCGCGGATGACTCATGATCTCTTCGAAATATATTGTAAGTGTTGAGATCCACCACTTCACAATCGTACACACTATTATTCAACCAGGTTTCAGTAATAAAAATTAAATCAGAGTTGCTGTTATTGCAATTTAGTTTAAATTCTGCACTCTTACGTTTTGGTAAAGTACGGTCAAGTCCATGATTAAGAACGGGAATATATTGAAGTAAATACTAATTTAGTTTATAAATTTATCGATATCTTCGGAATTGAAAATATTGTAAATTTTTTAGTTTTCGCTTTTACGTACCAAGATCTTTCCGTCCTTAATCCACACAAACTTGTAGCTAAATTCTTTGGCAGCATCTCTTACTTCTTTGTAGAGTAATTTTTTCTCAGGGAAAAGGGGATCATTTACGTAAATTGAGTCTGAGACGTCATTAACTGAAAAACTACGGCTGGTGGATGTAGACGAGGAACGACAGTTTTTCACAGCAGCAAGAACACCATCGCGTATTATCCTGGAGTGGAACCTTGCAACGATGCTTTTGGTAGAATCCTTGCTCTTGCTAAAAGGTTGGACTCGGTGAGAAAAATTGATGTCTTTGGCAGCAATGTCGACTCTTAAATCACTACAAATTTTATAAATCTAGGGATTTTTCATTAGGTTTTTCAGGAGTACCCTGGAACTCAAGATTGTTGGCCCTAGCGCGCTGATCTAAATCTTTGACTTTTTGTTTTAGGAAGGTGACTTCCTTTTTTAAACTAAAATTTTCATTATTTAGTTTATTGATTAATTTGACCTGCTCTTAAAAGTTAACAATGATGACTTCAAAATTGCTGATTTTATTAGAAAAGAGCTCAACCGATCTTGTAAGTTCTGCATGTTGCAGCGTTAAGTTCTTTAAAGCTGTAAGAACATCGGGAAGCGTTCCAAGTTCACTCCCAGCTCCTTGGATAGCAAATTGGGAGAACATCCTTGGCATGCTACTAGATGCAGCAAACGAATATTTTTTTATAGTACTCGAATACTCGGTGCATGATGGACATCTCCAAGATAATTCTCTGGAGTTTTTAATAGATGATACCATATCAGCGGACAGGCCAGAGCACTTGTTGTGATAAACGCCGTCGCACCGACTCTGGCATTGAATACCTGTCGCGCGACTTGTTATTGGCTTATTGCATTTTAAACAATTTTCTGACATTTTGACCATACTGCACCGATTAACTTGGAACTTAGATAACTAATCCACAATATTAAGGGTGTAAACTGTGTAAAAGTTTAGCAAAAAAAAGTAATGAGCCACACTGTATGTTTTTAATCTTTAATAATCACAGATGGTCTTAGAATATAAATAATTTTCAATAGAAAGTAATTAATTTATTGATTATTTTTCTTAATTATAAACAAAAATTAAATTAGAAATAAAAACATCCAGTGTGGCTCATTACTTTTTTCTTTAAATTGCAAAAGCTGAAACAATCTTTTTATTCAGAATTCAACAATGTACCAGACATTATAGTTTAATTGCGTTGAAAAATAATCAAGAAACTAATTAATTAAACTATTGAAAATTATTTGCATTCCATAAACATACTTGATTATAAGAATTAAACACATGCAGTATGGCTCATTACTTCTTTCTTTAAATTACAAAAGCGTATGAAATGCTTTAGGACACAAGTCCCTATCCTAAAAATTTGTTGATGATGATAAACAAGGACATGAGACGTAATTAAACAATAACGGGTGATACATTGTTGAATTCAGAATAAAAAGGGCTTCTAAAATTTGACATCAGAAAATAAAGATCACATTCAAAAAAATTAAGTTGATGGTTGCTAGAAGATGAAATGTCGGATAAACAAATTGATAATGTAAATTGATAATGTGGTCTTTAAGTTCATGAAAAGTTGCTGGAAATAAGTTTGGTCAGTTTCGCTCTAGCGTTACTATTAACGCCAAAAAGAAATAGAATAACAGAATTCAAAAATTGGGTATTTTAAGATAACTCAAAAACGAAAAACCATATCAAAAATTCCAAGGTGTCACTTTGTTAGTCCCTTAATTGAGCAACTTTTTTCCCATTTAACTACATTTGTATCTCTTATTAGTATTAATGAGATCCCCATACTGGCCCTCCTTATCTTGGACACACTGTATATCATTGAAATTGGAAAAAAATCTTTCTATTAATACCAGAGCCAACTATGCGTTTCATATAAAAAATACAACTTTATCCTATAACTCGAATTTCGAATATATTTTTGAAAAATTGACTACACCACTGCATTCTTATCAAAAAAGTGCCCGAAGAACGTAGAAATTACTTTTTCTATTTTCATAAATAAGCGAGATATAGCCATACTACGAAAAGTTGAAAAATCGAACTTTTGCTTATAACTCCAAAACAAAAGATAGCCAATTTTAGATTTTGGCATTAATTTAAAAAAAGAGATGTGGACCCCATTTTCTATAGCTTCTGTAGTTAGAGAGATTTCTTATGAAAACATCGAAATTTGGTCACTTTGTACTTGGAACGTATTTTACAACCATACTAGTTGGCTGTGAAAAACGAAATCAACTGTTTAATAGGTTAAAAACAAGTATATTGAACACTACCAGAATGTTAAGATACACTACATTTTCATACAAGACCAGCTGAAACTAACAGAAGGAACGAATACGTCTTGTAACGTCGGCGGATTGTTTATAATACTAAACGTTGGAAACAACAGCAATTGAAATCGGCAATCAATGGCTTGTTCAATAGGTTGTGTTATAAGTTTAGCTATATTTCTCTTTCCTCTATGAAACATATCCTTAAGTTGTAGAAAATGAATACTATAACTTCATTGGCGAAAAGCGTGTACAATAAAAATAAAAGTAATAATAAATTAGTAAGCAACAACTCACCAGTTTCCAACTTCAAAAATGGCTTCTGACGCGTCGCTTGAAAGCCTAGCAGAGGGGGAGCAACGGCCCAGACGCGCGTTATGGCAAAAGCTTATTAGAGGGGTACGCCGTATTTGAAACAACGTTGCCATATTGCGTCACTTTAATTATCCCAAATAAAAATGTCGCCCAACAATTCAAAAACTACTTACTGATATAATTTATTTACCATATATGTAGGTATAGCTATTTCTTTAAAAAACGTAGAAACTCAAATATATATTTTTATTCGGTGTAATTAGACATAATAATCAGTAATGAATTTAGTAAATGTATTATAACATACGAAATCTGGAGTGATAATATATAAGGTTTTTTTTCTTTCCACCATTACCAAAAGTAGATTGTTAATAGAGTTTTGCTTCTACTCAAATTTGAATGATATATTCTGTGTATAATGCATTAAAGTAGTATTTATCAAATTTTAAATTACAATGAAATTATTTCTGTCTGAAATCTGAAGTATTTTTGCAGTTATATTTACTCTAAAACCAATAACATTTATATTATGATTGTTTTTATTTGTCCATGTACAGATCCAGGCCAATGCTTTTTCTTCAAGTCAATAAAGCAATGTAGCCAGCATAATTTATTTCAAGGTAATCCTCTCGAATAAAAAATGTGAGGGTAGATAATTAGAATCTAAACACTAGGTACATCAGAATGTTTGTATGGAACCGACGTGGTGTTCATTTCCAAATCAGAAGACCTACATTACATCTTAATACTGTGTACAAAACAAACAGTAATAATCAACTGTGAAAAGTCTGAAACTATTTTGGTTTCAAGGCAAAAAATAAACCGCCAGACTTAAGTTGGGAATTGCAAACGTCAAAAACAATAAAGGTTAAAGTGGGCCAAACGTTGAGGTCTTTTATCCAAACAATGATACGGTTCAATCTCAAATTTTTTTATTAATAACAACGGCCGTGAAAACCTTCGAAATCACTCTATAATAAATAATAATTCTAGAATCATATAGCAGGTTGTTGCAGTTTTAAGAGTTTGCACTTGGAGACCTTAGAAAAGAATAAAAGCTCTATAAACATATGCCCTATGCGATTGGGACTACATTTTCGAATTATGAACTGCAGTAACATTGGCAACAGTGCATTCCTGTAAAATGCGTACAGGCAGTTGTTTCTGTGCCGACTGGAAAAAGTGTCCCGGCCTGGACGCAATTCTCCGTACATGGTACGGCGCCATGACAGCTCTACGCCAATCGCTAGAAACTTGCCGAAAATATATAGCTCTACGGCGCTTCGCTCTTTATTTTTCTAATATACTACTACACACACATATAAAATCACTAATTTTTATACATACTAAATTAAATGAATATGGACGCTTTCTTAGAAGATCGTAAGATATTTTTTTAAGAAGTCTGGCATTGCAACCGGCAGCCAATGGCGTGTCAAAAGAAGTTTAAGAACTTGTAAGTTATGCAATACGAAACACGTTCTTAAGTTCTAAAAATTAATGAAACGAATTATTATACAAAAAGCAGTTAGATTAAAAAGAAATGATAAAATTCTAGCAATTAATAAGTAAAAACTCACCTGTTATAAAAAGGCGAATGGCGCGTCGCTTACAGGTAGGCTTGGTAACAAATGGCGCAGACTGACAAAAGCGAACGGCGCACTAGATTGAAACAGTGCTGCCAGATTGTATCACTTTGCATTTTACAAATTTTTCTAACGGTTTGCATATTTGAGTTCGCTCGATGCCACAACGCGGACCGGGAATGCCGGGCTCTGATTGGTCGCCAACTTCGTGTCCTTCTTGAATGACGTTTGAATTTGAACCGATGATTCTTATTAGTTTTAATTTTAATGTAATCTTTTTTTTTTTGACTTACGTAAGTGCACTTGTGCATATTAGCACCAATAAATATCTATCTATCTATAGATGAACAGACAAGATTTACCCTGTTTTGGTGTTAAAAAATCATCTTATTCAGAAACTACTTAAGCTGAATTGTATGAAACAATAAATAAGTAGTTATACTTATTTGTTATTTTGAGTTTCGTCGTCTTTTAATACTTGTCGGAGTCGTTGCTTATATTATTTTCTTGCAAAGCTGCTGCAGTTTGTGTTGATGTACTTCAAAAGATCTATGAACATTTATTTTTGTTATAACCTATATTTTGTTTTCAATTGTATTATGTTCATATTATTTTTGAAATGTTACTCAATTTTAAGTTGCAATTAGGTGTTGACAGTAGGTACGTATCAGAGCTAGTCCGGGTGTAAACAAAAGCAGGTATTAGATCTATTGAACAATCATTTTACTTATTGCCTACAGAATTACCTACATAAACGAAAACGAGGCGTTGACCAAGCATTGCGCGGCGCACCACGGACCAATCAGAGTCCGGCATTCACGGACTGCGCTGTAGCATCGAGCGAACTCAAATACGCTAACGGTTTCTTAAAATTTCAAAATGTATTTATTTATATGAAGAAATGTTTCAACAAATAAAGAATTAAAGCGGATTGTGTAATTACTTTTTAAAACATTTGATTAACTATGTTTATTTCTAAAGTTAAAAGAAAACGAAGAAATTAAAATTTCTTTGTGAAATATTTTATATTTAACATATTTAGACAGAATGATTAGCAATGCATTTATTGCATTTATTTTATTATGACGTACGAATCCTATTACACGATAAATCTAATGCCCTTCAATATGTTTGGAATACAGCCTATCGTTTGTTGTAGGGGTCCAGTCTGCTATATGCATACGTTAATCCAAACTGCTGTTCTTTGTGGGTCCTTGAGAGGAAGCCTAAAACAGTACATGTATTGCATCAGTTAATGTTAACATTAATTGCATATTACATTAAGGATTACCTTAATGTTAAGTTAATAGTAGTGGTACTTTGCTTCCTATCTGGTCATGTGAACATTTTCCTTTACTTTGCTTACGGAGATGAAGAAACAGATAAAAAGGTGGCATTTCCATATTCATTTCAAATTTAAGCGTATTTTTTTAAATGTAACATTACTTAAACTTAATAAAAACAATTTTTATAACTGCTTATTTTCATAGTTTGTTCTAAAATATGATAAAACACCTGTCTCTTGAGTACATATTTTCATATGTTACATTACCAGAACATTACGTGATTTCCAATCGGTAATAATTCCATTAAAATTATATTGGTCAATATTGTAAAGAGAAACAATTGTTCGGACGTCACTAAACAATGTGTTTGCCCTCAGTCCCGTTTAAAACGTTATCCCATGCAAAGTAAGTAGGTAAAGATATTTATTCAAACCAGGTACTTTATTTAAAACTTTATTTAACTTA
Source organism: Agriotes lineatus (assembly GCA_940337035.1). Classification (NCBI taxonomy): domain Eukaryota; kingdom Metazoa; phylum Arthropoda; class Insecta; order Coleoptera; family Elateridae; genus Agriotes; species Agriotes lineatus. The sequence continues at coordinate 69,772 of CALNHX010001800.1, read as the reverse complement.
CTCTGAAGAAATTGGTTCGATTAAACAATTAACAACGCTAATGTATTGTAAATTATCAAACATACTCATACTGTTAATGAAATATTTTACCTGTGAAATGTAATTCCTGGCTCTTTCCTTTCACTACGATTTTTGCAACCGAAGGCAGAATAATTCACCATGTTATCACTATTAAAAACCACCGTCTTAAATTCACTTTTCACTTTAAAATGCAGAAATTATATGTAGTGGAACCTCCACTACCTGCCACCAAAAAATAACAGGTCATCCAATTTTGATCACACTTTGCTACTATTGCGCTTATAGCATATACGTATTACTTCAGGGTCTTCGTGCACCGCTGGTACAGCTGTGTCGTCGGTATATGTGACTGTGCAGGTGTTCACTATAGTTGGGAATGTTGGGATGTCTGCCGTGTAGATCAAGTAAAGGATCGGGTCAAGAACACTCCCTTGCGGTACTCCGAACTGGATCGGGTAGAGTTCAGTAAGTTCTTCTAGGTATTTTACTTGAAAGTATCTTTCAGTTACGTACAACTTTAGGACTTTATAAGATGGGTGTGGTAGCTTAATCTTTAGTTTATATCAGAATTCCTGGTGCTATACCCTACCAAAGGCCTAAGTAAGGTCCAAAACTGCCACAAAACAGTATTTTTTCTCTTCGAAGGCTTTGTGTATGGCTTCTACCACCTGATATATTTGCTCTACGGTGGCGTGCTGTTCCCTAAACCCGAACTGATGTTCAGGGATAATTGCACGTTCTACTAGTATGGGTTTGAGCCTAATCATGAATTTTTTTTCGAAGAGTTTAGTTAGAATCGGAAGCAACTGATTGGGTGGTAAGATTTTACTTCTTCCGTCGGCTTACTGGGTTTTTGGGATGAAGATTATTTGTGGTGCTTTCCATTCGAACTGGAAGTAGTCAGTCCTCATGATGGCATTAAAGATGTACATCAGGTGTTTAAGAGCTTTTTCTAGTAGCTCCTCGTAATGCTTCCTGGACCCTAAATGGATCAGGTTCGTTTTCTATATATAGCTGGACTGATTTAAAGAAGATACTTCAACGTAAATAACATTTATTGTCGACTATATACAGTTATGTTTCAAATATAAAATAAATAAATATGAAACTCCTAAGTATATAAAAAAAAAGTAAATTAAGTTAACAATTCTATTCGGTATGCGGGCGGGAAGATAGGCCACACTAATTGCAGGTATGCTTTACAGAGCTCGACTGTTTGGTGGTCGCTAGAACCAATAGGGTATTTTACTAGCGTTGGTAGACCTGTGAATTCAGAAATTGATTATTTTAACTGTCGGCTGTCGGTAAAGTAAATAAACTTGAGTAATTGTAGAGTCTGTTTAAACCGTTCATGCCGTTTGGCTTGATAGGGGCTCCATCTGGGTTGGGCTTTCCAGGTAGGTTAGTATTGCTTGCTCTTGTTCTGGGGTTGTGCCTGAGGGGAAAGGTTGAAATAAGTTTGCTTAGTGTTCTGCGACAGTTTTTGCCTTTTTCATGTTATTTTTTGCTCATATTTCGTTAGTCCTTCTAATTGGTGGGACATTTGCTTGTGCTTGCTGTTTAAGGTTCTTGGTAGCTTTCCACAAGAAGTGTTCATTAACGTCATTGGGTGCTAAGTTTACTTGATATTCGCGGATAGCCCTGTTTCTTTGCTCGCTAAGCAGCTTTTTGAGATCTTCAACTGCTTTGTTATATCTTGCCTTATCTTGGAGAGCTTTAGTTTCCATCCATATTTCTTTGATGTTTTGTGGTTGGCAAGTTGGTCTCTGATGTGGATTCCCATGCGGCATTTGAATGATACTGGTCAGATTTTGGAGTGCTTCTTCTATTTCTTCCTTGTTCTTGAGAGAGATATTCATGCCAAGTTTCTCTTCAATGGTTTCTCTGCAAAGGTCCCAGTTCGTTGTCTTGCTAGTTAAAGAAGGTGGTTGTTGTCTGTCAATAATGCGGGTACTGATCGTGATCATAATTGGTGTGTGGTCAGATGACAACTCGAAGTTTGGTTTCGCTCTCAGGTAGTTTAAAGAAATTACTTTTGTGACTCCGAAGTCTATTACGTCCGGAATCTGATCTATATCTGTCGGCCAATAGGTCGGCTTTCCGGTTGAGATACAGCACAGGTTGTTCTTGTTCATGTATTTTACCAATTCCCTGCCTCTACAAGTAAACAACCGAGATCCCCACTTTTGGTGTTTTGCATTGTAGTCACTGGAAACTACAAACCTTGGTCCCAAAGTATTAAAGAAAGCAGTAAAATGCTCTTCTTTGATATTATTTCTTGGAGGGCAGTAGATCGCAGTTATGGTAATTGGCCCAGTCCAGTCCTTTACCGTTACGTTTGTTGCTTGAATATGCTGCCGTTGGTATTTATCATTTTCATGATGTTTAATGATATTTCTGATAATAACAGCAGTTCCTCCTTGAGCTCTTCTGACTGGGTGCATAGTATTGTAGATGTTGTAATTTGGTATGCGAATGTAACTCTTTGCAGTAAAGTGAGTCTCCGAGATTAAAACTATGTCGAGTTAAAATTACGTCGAGTTGGTAAAGATTGTTGAATGTGATTAACTCATTTATGTGTTGTTGTAGCCCATTGGCATTACATACCGCTATTTTGAGTAATTGTGCAATTATTTTTTCCCTGATACCATTTGTTTTATGAGATTCTGTAATTCTCATAGCTCTTTACTCATACTGTTTATTTGTTGCTCTAACTTACCGATTTTACTCATTGGCTGTTACAATTTGGCATCGATTTCGTTGTTGAGGTTGAGGTTTTCTTTGTTGCGCGTCCTGCCACATTTTGCTCATAGGAAATGCCCGGAGTGGCTTTGCTACTTTTGAACATCGCGCGGCTTGTTGTGGGAAGAAATTTGCGAGTCTGCATCTCCTTACACATTCTACATCCTTTGTAGTTGGTGGGATGTTGTTCATTGCATAATGCGTACTTGGGTTTACACTTTACTTACATGATTCCCAGCACAACGTATACATCTTGGGCTTTTAAAACAGAACTTTTCAGTATGGTCCAATTTTTGGCAGTTGGCACATTGTACTATTTCTTTGAATTTTCTCAGAGATTGGTGTTTAGGAATTTAACATCGTAGATCTCTTTGTTTCTTGGATTTGGTTTTAACTTAATGAAGAACATAGACAGAGGTTTGTTAGTTCTTTTGCTTTTTGGGTTATGAATGTTTTCTACTTTAAGTACAGAGCATGTCTTAATTTCAGCTTTTAACTCGTTTGGGGTCAATTGAGTGGTGCGTATTTTTTAGTCTGACACGAAAGTTTCTTTTTTTTTTTTAGCTGAAATGTGTGGTGCTGTATACTTACCTCATTAGTTTTTAATGTTTGATTTTTGCATCTTTTCCTGTTAGTTTGACAACGAATCCTTTCTCTGTCACCGCATCTCGAATTATATTGTGAAAAACATTGTAATATTCTATATTATCCACAAAGATCGGCGGTGCTTTGTGTTCCTTTACCTGGTTTGCCGTTTTTGTTCGTTATCATTGGTTTGTTCGGTTTGCAACGCCTGCAATTTATTTTTGGCAATTACCCGGACCGCCTACGAGTATTTGGTGATAAGTCGCTGCTTGGTGCGGCGTGATTGTTCAGGATTTGATCTTTGTTCTGTACAGGTTACTGGCGGTTCTCCAACCCGCTTCTTGCTCAGCCTTAAGCTTGGTGCCGTATCCTGCTATAAATTTCGCAATAGCTTCGTTAGCTATTTTCTGTGCTCGAAGTACGATTATATTTTCGAGTCCAGTTTGTCACTTATTTTTTCTAATTCAACGTCTAAGTTAGCCTCTGCTTGCATTTCGGCGTACGATGTTGGCCCAAGGGCGAACCAAGTATTGGAAAATATAATTTACATGCACAGTGTATGTTGCAGGATAAGAACATGTAAAAGGTAAGCACTTTTTTAACATTTGCTATTAGTCTGAAAGCAGCGCTGCCAATACGTCCTTGCTCTGCGAGAGCTGGCATAAAGTCTATATGCAACCCCCACCAACAGCAGAAGTATGGCAAGAAGCAAGAGTAAAAAACAAATTAAGTTCGAGGTCATATGAAGTAGGAAAGCATGGTACAACGTATCGCTGGAGCAGAAATCATTTAAAAGAAATAGATGGAGATAAAGCTCAGAAAGAAAACCAAATGACAGACATACAAAATACACCAATAAGACAATCTATAATAATGGAAGATGAAGAAGACATAACAAAACCAAACGACATGGAAGATTAAAGAAAACCTAGATGCCAATCACCAGACTCTGGAAAGACAATCGAAATAGATTCAACCAGGATGACATCAAGAAGAGGTCGAGTGGTGAGGAGGCCGGCTCGATATTTAGATTAGAATGCTTATATTTTGTTTATTTTTTAAGAATTATGTAGTTATTAGCCTATAAAGTAAAAGATATTATAAGTAGTAGATTAGATAATACTAGCAGTTTATGTAACATATATCATAGGGCATTGAATAAAGAGCATTATTCATAGCACACAACAATAGGGTAGCATTTACTACTAGGTACAGATAAAACTAGCAGTTTATGTAACATATATCATAGGGCATTGAATAAAGAGCATTATTCATAGCACACAACAATAGGGTAGCATTTACTACTACTACTATTAAATATTAGTCATTTGTATACCAAGGCACTAAAGTTTAACTTTTTATCACGAATGTGAATTTTGTTGCAGAGGTCCGTAGGAGCGAGGCAAATAAATCAAATGAGGGATAAACAAGAACTTCAGTGCAGAGGTGCACCCTTATAGGTTATGTTGACGTTCTCTGTCACTCCTCCAGCTGAAAAAGTAAAACAATGGATTATTTCACTGCCGATTTCTCGTATTTTAATGACGATTTGGACGTTCTCCTTGCCGATTTGAAACGATTACTAATTCTGTATTATTATTTTTGCATCAGAACTTAATATACTCAATATATACCTACGACAGATTTCAAACAAAGGCGTGAGGAGGTGTTAGCAATATAAATCACTACTACCCTTTAGGTTGATAAACAGTTTCCTTTATGCTACAGTTTTCTTTTCAAAATATAGTTGTTTATTTATGTACGGCGTGTCGCAAAAAAGTAAAAATGTGAGCAATGTTGCCAGATAGTCACCTTTCAAAGTGGGACGTTGGAATGTAATATCGCGACTTTTAGTATGGTGTTTTGAACTTCCCAAATGAAGGCTCACTTATAATTTTGACAAGACGTGAAAGCCAGATTACTTGCCCTTTTAAATGGGTAGCTGCAGTGGGCCAGGGTCCTTTTAAACAGTTCTTCTTCTACTTTCCGTTTAGACCAACTAAGGACCATGTGGCTCGTCTAACTCTTGCGGATGGCCTTCTTTAATTCTATTATTCTGTTATATACACAAATAAAAATTCTGTAAACTTTATACAATTTATTTACAAGATTTCTAAATAAATCACTCCTTTGGTCCTGGCTGATATACAACCAATTCGACAGCACTGTCAAGTCGATCAGCCGCTGGTTTGGCGAATTCTGGACGGTAATCTTGAAATGGATAGAGCATCGGGATCTGCTTTATGGATCTGGTCGGGAAATAAGGCAGATATCTGTAATTGAACAAAACTGCGTTATTTGATAGATTCAGTTTATAAACAGTTCAAGATTTCTGTGCAATTTTTAAGCTTTCTAAACAACCCCAGGGTGAAATATAAACGTTTAATGGGTTGGTGCTAGTGCATGAAAGTGCAAGGTACCTTTTGACCAGGTAAGTGGCTGTCTGGAGCTCGATTCGCAGAATATGACAACAGAACCGTGCTTCCGTCTTGATTTGGCGGTGGAGGTGAATAATCCGGGCATTAGAGGGGAGGAATATTGTTTTGCGGTCTGATAGCCGGGCACGCAGAGAAGGTACAGTCGATACAGAGTATTGCATTGACAACGCAACCAGGAGTGGAAACTTCGTGACAGAATTCTGTCTAATAAAGCTTTCCGTCAAGGTTTGAATTTGACAAGTGAGAATTGGCTGCGATTCGGAGCTTAAAAAATAAGTCGTAACAGCGGGGACGCGGCGGTCGGAGAGAGCTTGAGTTTGCTGGAGGCCCTGAAGCCAGGATGCCGGAAGAAGTTCAGTCCATCAGTCTCCTATAGGCTAATGGTGAAACTGCTATTTATACTTATTGTTATCTGGTAGGTGAACTTGAGGGAAAGACTGGAATTCTCGAAACAAGCAGTGCTGGACTACGGGCGTTATGAACATTTTGCACAGGAATGTTGCTTCAAATCTACGGTTATCAAGGGTTCTACATTGCTGTGAAATATTATCAACAAGGTGAGCTTCAAAAACACCAAATGTGACAAGAAATTAGGTATGCTCAAATATTAAATGCATTAATTGCCTTTCTTAATTAGATTTGCGTCAGCATAACATCACTTCTAGAGGCACTAAGCTATCAAATGTAAAAATTTAGAAAAAAGTTATATCTTGAGAGAACGGGGCTTACTATCTTGCATTTAAAAACTAACATACGATGTATATTAATTTACATAGCAATAAATACTGGAAGTTCAATTTTTTGTTTTTGCCATAACTTTTTAAAGTTTTTATTAACGTAATTGTAATTTGTCGAACGCACTAAAGCGCTGATGGCTATCGCATAGCTAGGTTTCATTTAATGATAAATTGGCAAGTTTTAGAGCACTAAAGATTAAGTAACAAACTACTTCCGAGATTGGACAGTGTCATTATTGAGGTCGAAAAACTCAACGTTTCGGTCACTTTCGTAAGGGGATTCATCAGAAAGAAAAGTAAAAGAGCACGGTAACTCAACGTGTAAACCACGCCAGAGGCGAGGAATGCTCTTAACACCAATGTCTCCAACTCAGTTTTGTCTGCTGATAAAGGTTATGTACACCACTAAGGTTAAGTCTTTACTTTAAGATTCTTCTTATGCCCCACTTTCTCGCAACCCAACTTCCAAAATCGAACGGTGAATCACTTCTCTCATAAAATATTCAGCTCTTTCTACTGATATTCAACGGAGGTTGATTTCTTGCGCTTCAAAGCCTCCTCAGCTCTATGGTCTTCCCAAAATGCATATACAAGACATTGCCCTCTGGCCCATTGTCAGTACCATAGATTTCCCTACCTACTCGTTAGCTAAATACCTAACCACTATTCTCAGAAAGTCTACTGGTCAGTTTCCCTTGTATGTTCGCAATTCAGCCCATTTCGTTGAACTTATATCCAATATAAGCGTTGAACCTGAAAATTTGCTTGTGAGTTTCGATGTCACTTCCCTTTTTACTAAAGTTCCTATTTCCGACTCCACAGTGATAATCCAAAACTTGTTATCAGAGCATGGGGAGACGTCTTCAAGTCTACCTGCCCTTATAGAAAATGCCTCTTTTCCACTTATTTCCGATTTCAAGGCCAGTTCTTTAAACAAATCTCTGGTGCGGTCATGGGTTCTCCTCTTTCACCTGTCATTGCCAATATCTTCATGAAAGCTTTCGAAACCGTAGCTCTGGAATCTTCAGAATTGAAACCCAAAGTTTGGTTCTGATACGTTGATGATACCTTTATTATATATAGTGCTCGTAATTACTTAACTTGGGAAGATCAACAATAGATGCCATCCAGATCCTTAGTCAAATAATTGAAAAATGCTACGAACATGATATCCGAGCACAAATACTATTCGTCGACTTTAAACAAGCGTTCGATAGTCTAAATAGAAAACAAATAAAAATCGACATGCAAGGAATGAAAATACCAAAGAAAATAATAAAACTAGTGGAAATGACAATGGAGAATACGAAAGCAGCGATAATAACGGACGAAGGCATATCGAAGGAGTTCAAGACCAATACGGGAGTAAGACAAGGAGACGGACTATCCGCAACTATTTTCAATATAGCAATGGATGCAATTATAAAGGACTGCGACGTAACAGGAACAATAAGGAATAAAGCAGTTCAAGTAGTGGCATACGCGGACGACGTGGCAATTATAGCAAGAGATAAGAAAAGTTTAGGTGAGACACTACTACAACTTATCGGAAACGCCAAGAAGAGAGGACTACTAATTAATGAAGAAAAGACGAAATTTATGGAGATACAGGGAAGAAGTAAAGACAAGGAAACGAAACAAATAGTAATCGATAAATACATATTTGAGGTGGTGAAGAATTTCAGATACCTTGGAAAAAATATCAATTACAAAAATGACAAAAAGGATGAAATAGCACAGCGAATACAGGCGGGACATCGAGCTTACCATAAATACAAACAAATAATACAAAGCAAAACTATAAAAAGGGAAACAAAAATGAAAATATACAAGACAGCAATCAGGCCAGTAGTCACGTACGCGGCTGAAACTACAACAATGACAAGTGGAGAAGAGGAAAAACTAAAAATTTTCGAAAGAAACATGATAAGAAAAATATATGGTCCAAAGAAAATAAGAGAGAGGGAGTACCAAAGATTAATGAATTTTGAAATAGAGGAGATACTTCAGAATGAAAATATAGTAAGAACAGTAAAAGCGTCAAGACTGAAATGGTATGGACACATAAAAAGGATGAAGGATAGCAGCGATGTTAAGAAGATTACAGACTGGAAACCAGATGCAAGCAGACCAAAAGGAAGACCGAAGAACAGATGGAACGACCAAATCGAGAAAGACCTAAAGATAATGGGAATTACAGATTGGGGAAGAAAAATACAGGACAGGAAAAAGTGGAAGAAAATAGCAGAGGTGGCCAAGAAAAACAAAAAATTATAGAAGGACATGTGAAGAAAAAAGAAAAGTGGAGTGACGCACCACAAAAACAAATGCGTCTGAGAGCCTCAATGAAGAGGTGGTTACTATTCCGTAATGGAATGTACAACATTTTTTTTTTTTTTTTTTTTTAATTTGAAATTAAAGTGCTTCGACTACAAGGTCATTAGCACTATGTAAACTTGTGTGGTACAATAGATTGGTAGCTTACATTGGTATTACAATAAGTTAATTAATTTACTTTGTTTGAAAAATGTTATAACGTTTGTCGGGTTTTTGAAGGCTTCTGTGGCTGATGGTGGGATTTTACACTGTCTTCTTTGCTCGTCGTAGTTTAGACAGTCTAACAGAATATGGTCCGTGGTTAGGGGTGTATCACAATTGTTGCAATTTGGGCGTTCAGTGTTTTGCAGCAAGTAAGAATGGGTAAGGCGGCTATGTCCAATAATAAGCCTGGAGAGTATAACCTGGTGTCTTCTATCAGTAAGTTCTGGACTTGATGATTCCTTGTGATGGCTTATTGGTCGGTTTCCACATATTCGAACTTGTTCGTTTCGATGTAAATCTGAGATTTGGCGTTTGAGGTGGTTTTTTATGTCGTATGGGGTCACGTTGTTTAGGTGAATAGCATCTTCGGATAATGTCGCTTCTTTTGCGTACTTATCTGCTTTTTCATTTCCTGGTATACCTGTGTGTGAAGGCACCCACATGAATACCAGTTTCTTTCTTGACCGAGTGATGGAGGTTACTAACGTTTGCGTTTGTTGGATTAATGGGTCGGTGTGGTACGGATTCTGCATGGCTTCTAAAACGCTTTTGGAGTCTGTACATATAACAAAGTTATTGTTTTGATGTGTTTGTGTCCATTCTAGTGCTTTGAGAATAGCGGTGGTTTCTGCAGTAAAAATGTACAACCTTGTATATATAATTACTTAACTTTAAGTACAACTTTTTGTTCGTCATTTCATGTATTTATACCACTGCAATCAATATTCAAAGTATAAAACCGCACTTCATTGTCTAACACTTTAAAATTCCAACCTGACACATATTTAACTTTATTTCAAAACTTTAAATTTATTTATATTGTAATTTATTTACTTCCTAACTTGTACACAGACTACCAAGCACAAGTATGCCGGAAAATTTCAAACTTGACTGTAAAGAGCTTTTTGTCAGAAGTACTGTTATCCCTGGTCCTATTTTAACTATCACTAAAATACTAAAATACTAAAATACTAATTCAGGCAGCATTGAAATTGATAATTCGGGTTGCATACTCCATTCTATTTGGTCGCTGCGGCAGGTACAGTAATGCCTATGGTCGAAAACACAAATGAATAACAAAAATTGTAAAGGGGATTACACGAAACTTTCCTCGCTCGAATTACATCAATTTGAAAATAAAAAAAAATTCATTCGCCGAGAATCGAACTCACGCTCCCAGGTGGTCACCCAAGCGGAATCCGATGACTAATTGGTAGTCCGCCACTAACCGCTAGCCAGCGCTGGCACAGCAGTTGGATTCGCTTTTGGCTGTATTCTAAAAGACGATTTGTTCGCTGCACTTTTATGTCCCTTTTACGATATTCACCTTGTGTATCTGCTGGTTTTCATTTTCATTAAAGGTAAAAACTTAAACTATGTGCAAATCATTACTTTTATCTATTCCTGGTTTAAACCAAAAGTATTTCTGGTTTTGAGCCAAGTGGACACATAATCCGCATGCAAAATATCGTCTTACTCTAACAAATAGTTTTTGACCTATACCGTCAACAGAAACACGGACAAACAGAATTCAGAAAACATGGTTTTTGTCATTTAGAAACTGTGAAACGTGAAGATCTGAAGAAATTTCGGAAGATGATTTTTTCACTATTACAATACTTCCTTTCGTCTTTTAGATGAGTGAAGTAAAAAATGCAGTCGTCCATCTTTTATACCGATAAGATGTTAGGAGAAATAGAAATCGCCGTAGCAATGGGCATTGCTTAAGGTAGGCATGCAGGCAACCAAATATTCACAAATGAAAATACAGATGATAATTTTTTTTAATCGGCAATGAAGAACCCCGAAATCGTCATTAAAATACGAGAAGTCGGCCGTGAGGTAATCCATTGTCTTGCGACTTTATGCAGTTGGCGGCGTGACAGATGTGCGACAGAAAATGTCAACATAACCTATAAGAGTTTGTAAAAATGCAAATTTTACGCTTTCTTGATTAAAAAAACATAATGTGCGCATCGGCACTGAAGTTCCGTTTTATCCCACTTGTGATTTATTTGCCTCGGCCCTACGGGTCTCTCCAACTAAATTTATATTCGTGATAAAATGTTAAACTTCACAGTGTGTTGGTATGCAAATAACTATTTATTTATCATATTTTCTATAGATAAATCACTAACTGTTATTTACTCCGCAGATGAGAAATTTTATGTTTTTTTAATTTTAAACAATTCTTAATTATTCAAATCTTTTTTATCCAAATTTAATTTTTTTTATTCTCCTTTCTATTCAATTGATTCCATTATACTTGGTAGCAAATGGTAAAAGAATTAGCTAGTTTTTGTAGGATTTTTATCGCCGGCTATTTGTATGACATTCTGCCACCGGTTGCGGCATTCCGCTACATGTGGCAACACTGTCATACATGAAAGCGACTGTTTTTTGTTCGACAGCTGACTTTTATTAGTTTTTAAATTGTTTTGAAGGATGCAGGGTGTTTTTACTTTTCAGGGTAAGTATTTGATATTAATTGCTATAACAGGTAGATATTTTGTAATTTAACTGGTAGTTTACTGTTTTAAAGCTTAAAGCACAATCGTGTATCTACTATTTAAAAGTTTAAAAATGAAATTCTTGGTTACATGTTGTAGTGTTCAGGGACAATAAATTAGTTTAGAAACACTTAACATTTATTGTTATTCAGGATGTAGTAAGTTACATAATTTTTATTTTAATAGTGATTCATCATCACCATCATTTCCAGCATTCATGTATTCCATTTCTGGACATATGCCTCCCTGAATGTTTTCCATTCTTTTCTGTCGGTTGCCTTGTTAATCCATTGTACTCCAGCGACTTTTTGGATGTCATCTCTCCATCTAGTTTTCTAGTTCTTGCCACTTCAGTCTTGCAATTCTCTCCGCTATCTCGGTGCATTTTGTTTTATTTCTGATCCACTCATTGGTTTTTCTATTCAACAATTTCAGTCCCATCATGCTTGTTTCCATCTTTCTTTGTGTGATTTGCAGTTTTCGGATCATTATTGTTATTAGTGTTCAAGTTTCTGATGCGTACGTGATGGTAGGGAGTAGGTACCCAATGGTTGAACACTCTTGTTTTCAAGTGTTGAGGCATTTTTACTTGAATACGTGACATAGTTTCCCTTAAGATGACCAACCCAATTAGATTCGTTTCTCAATCTCTGCTTGTTATGTGTCTTTTGTGATCGAAAGCTGCTGCCCCAGATAGATGTACTTATTCTTCGATGACGACTATGTGGTCGCCGTTGTCAAATGAAATTGGCATGCTGTCTTCCATGCTGGACATGATTTTTGTCTTACCGATGTTCATTTTAAATTCTGTTGTTTCTGCAGCTATGTTTAGTTCTATTATCATTTTGCGTAGATCCTCCATATTGTCTGACAAGAGAGCAATATCATAGGCAAATCTCAAACAGCTGAGAAGTTCTCCATTTATTTTGATTCCCTTCTGCTCCCAATTTAGATCTTTAAAAATGTCTTCCAGGGCATTGGTAAACAGTTTGGGAGAGATGGTGTCTCCCTGCCTGATTCCCCGTTGCGCTTTTATCGGGTCAGTCTTATCAAATACTTGGACAGTCATTGTGGCATCCTCGCATAGTGCTTCGATTAGGATTATGTATCAGAAGTAAATTCTGCATCCCTTTAAGGCGTCGATCAATGCCCATTTTTCAATCGAATCGAAGGCCTTCTCTAAATCAATGAAGACTATATACAAAGGCAGGTTGTACTCTTGGGTTTTTTCTAATACTTGGCACAAGGTATGTATGTGGTCTATGGTACTCGGCCCCTTCCGAAATCCTGTTTGCTCCGGGGGTTGGAATTCGTCCAGTCTTCTGGCAACTCCCCATCCTTGCTGCTTTTCTTTGAGAAGAGCTAAATGGTAAAAACCAAAATTGGCTATTGTCTTTTGTTTTCGATTTATAAACGAAAGTTCGATTTTTCGTTTTGTGGCTATATCTCGCTTATTTATGAATATAGAGAAAAATGATTTTTAGGTGCTTTAGGAACTTTTTTGATACGAATGCAGTGGCGTAGTCAGTTTTGCAAAACAAGTTTTAAATTTCGAATTATACCATGAAGTTGTATTTTTTTATATGAACTTATAGTTAACTGTGGCATCGTGAGAAAGAGAATTTTTTTTCCATTTGAGTGATATACATATACAGTGCGTCCCAGGATTGATGTTACAAGAGGTGAGATAGACTAAAAATTTTTGAATTTTATTTTAAGGTTCTGGGATTCGGTCCTGCTTGGTTTGAAAAGAATTTTAAGAATATTTTCAGTTTTTGAAAATCAAGTAGGCCGTGACAGGGAAACGAAAACTATTTTATTTTCAGGTAAACTACCCTTTTTGTTCATGATACGGCAAAATTTTATGAATAAAAGTTGTTCATAATTATAAATTATGGCCCTATGCAGAATATCAGAAAGATCTGTCAAATTAGAAAAAACCGGTATTTTTTAGAAAATTGTATTTTATTTTCAGGTAAAATACCCTTTTTGTTTATGATACGGCAAAATTATATTAAGAAAAGTTGTTCATAATGAGAAATTATGACCATATACAAAATTTCATAAAGATATGTTGACTTAGATTAAACCGTAATCATAACTCTATAATAAAGCAGAACACTTCCCAAGGTCAAACATTTCAACTCGTGGTCTATGCGTAGTTAGGTATTGTGGGCGTGGTCTTGATATTTTCTAAGAGCCAGTAATATGGAAGGAGAGAACAATTAATGCTCTTGTTAGGGCCTACACACATTTTTTACATTACACAGGAATGTTTGTACTATGTACACATAAATATTAAATCTGCAAATAACCTAAATTCGGAGCTTTGTACAAAAATATGGTTATAAACTTTTTGCAAGTGGACTTTACTACCTCTAGGAAGAAAAGGCGTCGTGCATCACGTGACCACAATTCGAGGTTGGAGGCAGTGATGCCAGATATACCGTTTTAGCGGTATATCTACCGCTTTCGCTTCTCAAATACCGCCCTACCGTTATGTATTAAATATCTACCGTGTTTTCTAGAATCGTAAACCAAGTATGGTACAATCGTATCTACACCATAATTAATTTTATGGACTGCAAACTTAGCAAATTCTTTTAGAACTTATTAATACGGTCATCTAAAAATTTTTAATGTTTTTGATTAACCTGCTGGGGGTTTCCCAGCGAATTCTGAGCATTGGAGATTATTCCTTCGCCGCAAATTGCGTACAACGAAGAGCAACATCGTACAGGTTGCATGAGAACTTTTGTGGTGTTTGAGCATTGCTATCTTTTAAATGAAATACGTTGAAATATAATTATATTTTGAGGCGAGGTAAATCTGATAACATGGGATTTAGACATAATTTAATTGTGTTATTAACGAATATTCTAGTTCGAGTGATTCGTACAAAACAGATAAAGAAGCCTACGTTTTGATAAAGAAAAGAAAAATCGTATATATCGTATTGTGGTACTTTTACACAGCAACAATTTTTAGGGAGCAATAAGACGCCATAAATCTAGCAATTACAAGCAATCGGAATCGCTTTCCGATTGTGATGTAGATTCAGATTGATTGGTTTTTATTTTGCTCATATATCTACCTAATGTCATTGTCATTGTAGAAGAAAATGTTAAAAGTAACTTTTTACGATATAAAAATCAGTACAAATTTTTGTGTTTTGTGTCATTTGGTTTTTATTTGTATTGGGACCCCCCCCCCCCCAAATTATTCTACCGTTTCCAAGTTCAAATCTCCCGCTTTTTTAATGATGATTCTACCGCCTCTTTCACTGAACGTCTGGCAACACTGGTTGGAGGTAAAATAACCTAAAATTGTAATGTAAACATTACGGTAACCGTAGTTTCGGAGTGCTGTACTTGCAAAAATATTTAGTTTTTTAATTAGAATTGGCTGCCAAAGGATTATTTAATAGTAATTTATTATACAAGACGATAAAGTTAAATTTTATCCACGAGTGAATCGTTTAACGTCGAGACGAAGTCGAGACGTTATTGATTCAAGAGTGGATAGAAATAACTTTATCGTCGTGTATAATACAATATTTTTTTCTATAGCAAGAACTTTAACAATTTCAAAAGAAAATAATGACAGTCAATCACATTTCAAAATGTCAGTAGTTAGATTGGGTTGCTACGATAATACGAAGCTGTCATATTTAATTTCAACAAAAGTTAGAAAATTAAATTACTTTATCTATCCTTGATGTTAAAGTGCTACTTTATCTACCCTTGCTGTTAAAGTAAAACTTGACCTTTTGTTTTGAGTTGATAAAAGCACACTTTAACATGTGCTATAGAAAAAATATTTTTATTGCCATAAGTGTTTATTTGTTCAGTTTTTAAAATGCCTTCGTTCTGTATGGTGGTAAAGTGTGGTAGTAATGCAGCCAGGGATGCACCATTGATTCGTTTCTTTAGGTAAATAAGTATATAAATTAAATAGTTTATTTCACGATCTGTATTGTTTTCTTTATTATGATTTGATATTTTTTACAGAATTCCTTCAATTTTCACCAGTGGCAGAAAAGTTTCCAAACTCTTGCAGTTACGGAGAAAAAAATGGATTGCTGCAGTCAAGAGAGACGATTTGACAGAATCAAAACTTAAATAAGGTCGTGTATGTTCACTCCATTTTCATTCTGGTAAGAAATAGTGAGTAGTAGCAAAAAATTTCGAATTTGTAATTTAAATGACTTCCTCTTCAGAAAAACCGGCTTCTTTGTTTGACCAAGACAACCCCGATTGGGTACCCACAAAATGTATGGGCCACACAACATCCCTCCAGGTGAAATCAACAGTTAGATTTAAAAGACTGAAAGATCGTGATGCTAAGGTATGTATCGATTGATTTTAGTGCTCGATTTTGTGCATGTTAGTACTGAATCTGAATGCTATACTTTTTATATTTGAAAGTAGGTATTACAGTTTTAATTGATTACAGACTAAACAAATACCTATTAATCCACCAGAAGACGTAGAAGAAAGTATGGATGTTGATGTTCCAGCGGAGATCACCCACGAGCAGCTTCAATTTGGGCTTCGTAAAACAAATGAAGAAATTGATTCGTTAAGGGAGGAATTAAAAAAATATAAGTTGGACCAAGACTATTTCAAAAATAGTGATAGTAATACATTATATTATACAGGATTTCCTGAATATGTATATTTAGAAAATGTCTATAAAGTAGTAGAGCCTTACCTTTCAGGACAAGGCAGTTTGACAAAATTTCAACAATTAGTGTTAGGTTTAATGAAATTAAGGCTAAATTTAGCGTTTACTGATCTGGGCAATAGATTTCAGTGCCACCGTACAACAGCGGCACAAACATTTGAAAGGGTTGTCGAAATTCTTTATTGCAGACTAAAGTGTTTTATACAATGGCCAAGCAGAGAGGATATACAAATGAACATGCCCAGTTCATTTAAAAATGTTTTTAAGTTACGCACTACAGTGATAATTGATTGTTTCGAGGTTTTTATTGAGAAACCCTCAAATCTAGAGGCAGCTGCAAAAACTTGGTCTCATAAGCACCATCACACGATGAAATTTTTAATAGGCATTACTCCGCAAGGAGTTATAATGTTTATTTCAAATGCGTATGGGGGTCGCGCAAGTGATAAGTTTATCACTGAAACCTGTGGCTTTCTCGACAAATTAATGCCAGGCGACTTAGTCGTAGCTCATCGAGGTTTTGCCATAGAAGATTCAGTTAAAATCTATTGTGCAGAAGTACAGTGCCCTGCTTTTTAAAAAAAAAGAAAACAGTTGAATGCTCTAGAGGTAGAATCGACAAGGAAATTAGCAAGCGTACGAATTCACATCGAGAGAGTGATAGGGCTTTTGAAATTAAAATTTAAAATATTGCACGAAATTTTCCCTTTAGTAGCCCTGAAAAAGGGGGACGATGATTTTGCATTTATTGATAAAATAGTAGTGGTTTGTTCAGTATTATTAAATTTGTGTCCTGGAATTGTTCCACTTGACTAAATATTTCAAATAAAAAACTGTTAAAAGCAAATTATTTTTATTTAATTCCAACAAATAAATACTAATATAATAGCTATTATAATACCTTACATATTACTTAGCTCACAAAAAAGCATTACATTTCATAAAATTTGTATGTTAAACCTACAGAAAGAGTTATAAATGTTTGTTTGCAAAACTTGCAAATCCACGGATTATTATCAGGTGTTGTTTTTAAACCTAGGCAACTCAAATGGTACCATTCGATTTTGCAGAACCCGGAGTCGCACCCTATCATTGGTGTTTTCTCATCGTCTTCTTGCCGACACACACAATACAAAACTTTATTTGGATCGGCTTGTAGCAATTCTGCAGCACCATTTGTTTCGTCCTCTGATGTTGTTAGAACAACTTCATCATATAACTCTACAGGACATCTTGCATCTTCCCAGTCATTGTCCTGCTTTTCTACTTCTGCTTCGTGTGCTTTTGTTTCCGCTTTTGTAAAATACTTTCCCAGTACCTCAGGAAAAAGTACTTTAAAAAACAGATTTTTTGCTTTTTCGCTTTCACGTTCCCAAAATACGCTGTTGAATTGGATTTTGGTGAAAGTACAGTTTTCCTTACTCCACGCAAGTAAATAGCAATAGTCTACTTTCGTAAGAGCAAGTTGCATTTGCACCTGATAATAATAGGCATGGTCTTCTGAAACTGTCACTTCACCATCCTTAAACTTCAAAAAAAAATTCTTTTTCTCTTCCATCAATTCAATTACACCACTATGTCTTGCACAATATAGGCATTTCACCTCGAGAAGACCCATACCACAACAATCGCATTGTACAACTGCATCTGGAGATGCACCAAAATATGGGTAATTGGAATTTATGAACAAACCCATCTTGTCCGCTCCAAAATTTTCATGCGTCTCCTGCATTTTTTTAGTAAAATCAGCAACGGCTTGCACCTCATGTTCGCATCCATACTCTAGGGCCTTCACCTTTAATTTATATTGAGAGGGATAGCAGATGGACTTGATTACTGACATGGATGGCTTATCCACGGAGGTCCTGCAACAGCTTTTAAATTTAGAAGCTGTCACTCTTCCAGCTCGATACAAAAACCAAGCTCTTGATTTGGACTGCAGTCGTGTTTCCTTTTCAATATTTCTGCAGTCTAGGTTGGGTACCGACAGATCTGCGGACAAACCTGAAAATTGTTACATTAGGTAAATGTTATTCTCATTAAATTTAATTAAATTACAGACAAAAAATGTATTTAACTATAATTACCTATTTCTTGCAGTTCACGTAGGCCTAGTTGTATAAAGCCTTGTTAACTTTGACATAGAGTTAGCATAATGTTAACTCAGAGTTGACGGTGGTAAGTGTTTTATAAAAAATAACTGCACCAACTTGACATATTGCTAACTAACTCTGTGTTAAACTCATGTTAATCGGATAATTGGGTTGTATAAAGCCAGTGTCAACGTTAACACTGTGTCAAACCAGTGCTAAGTTGTTTGTTAACTAATCATAGCACTACCTTGAATTAGCTCAGTGTTAAATTGGTTTTTGTTACATTTTTCAATTAAAAATAAGGTAAGAGAGATTTATATGATATTTTATAATATTTCAACATTTACATTACATTATGATTCTAGAAAATGTCAATATCAAGTCTATCTTCATTAGAGCTTGAAGTACCAGAAGAAGTAGTTCGTCGGCCCAGGCGTCTTCGTCGTCCAAGACATTTCTTTGTTAGGCAAGATGCTTACGAGAAATACAGTGATGACGAGTTTAAAATAAGATACAGAGTGGCTAAAGATACGTTCAATGAATTATATTTATTATTGGATGACCTATTAAAACCTCGCACGCAAAGAAATCAATCCATTTCATCTAGGCTGCAACTTCTTATGACACTTCGTTTCTTTGCAACTGGATCATTTCAACAAGTGCTTGCAGACAATATTGGCATACACAAATCAACTGCAAGTAGAGTCATTGCTAAGGTATGTTACCAAATAGCAACTCTGAAGCCCCATTATATATATATGCCCAGAAACGAACTTCAAAGACCTGAAATTAAAACCCAGTTTCATAATATTAGAGGTTTTCCAAAGGTAATAGGTGCAATTGATTGCACCCATATTAAAATACGGTCTCCAGGGGGTGAAAATGCAGAACTATTCAGAAATCGCAAGAGCTACTTCTCCCTAAATGTTCAAATGGTTTGTGATGCTAACCTGAAAATAAGGAACATTATTGCTCGATGGCCAGGCTCTGTTCATGACTCGACAATTTTTAACGACTCACCATTGTGTGCTGACTTAGCTGCTGGAAATTATGGAACAGATATTATATTAGGTGATAATGGATATGCATGCAGAAGATACTTGTTGACACCTCTTCTAAATCCAAGGACTCCTGGAGAAAGAGCTTATAATGGAGCACATAAAACGACGAGAAACTGTATTGAACGCTGTTTTGGAGTTCTAAAACGACGATTTCCTTGTCTGTATAAAGGTTTAGACATAAAACTGCAAACATCACTGCACGTTATCATTGCCTGTTCAGTTCTACACAACATATGCATCTTGCAAAATGATGAAATCCATGTTGATAAACATGATGGTATAATGGATGAAGAGCCAGAGCTGCAAATTCAAAACAATGAAAACACTGCAGTTCGAACTGCATTAATTAATGAAGTTTTTAATTTAAATTCAAAGAAGAGTTTTGTTTTGTTTATTGTAAATAATAGTATATTATGTATCAAGTTTTATAAACGTAATTTTAGTCACGAGTTAATAACGAGCGAAGCGCAGCGGAGCGAGTGTTTAATAAAATGAGTGACTAATAAGTTTATAAAACGAGTTGCATACTATACTTTTTCTACGACACAAATTTAGACAATTTAACATTATTTCATTAAGATTTTAAAAATTATGTTAGGTTAAATTATGCTTGACAAATGTCAAGGAATAGAAAAATAACTTTTTCTACTCCTGTAACTAAAATACCATTTATGGTATATGTTTCCATGACGCTAAGTAATCTTTTAAACACACCTTCACAAGCCGTGGGTTCGTGCGTTTTAGTCACGGACTGAACTTTTTAATGGCAAAACTCAAGTTAGTTTTCAACTTTCAACAGTCAACGTTGATGTTTGTCAAGCATAATTTAACCTAACATAATTTTCAAAATCTTGATGAAATAATGTTAAATTGTCTAAATTTGTGTCATAGAAAAAGTATAGTATGCAACTCCTTTTATAAACTTATTAGTCACTCATTTTATTAAACACTCGCTCCACTGCGCTTCGCTCGTGATTAATAAAACTCGTGACTAAAATGACGTTTATAAAACTTGATACATAATATTCTATATTAATACATGTTCTTAAAGTATGGTTAATTTGTACAGTTTGTTAATTTTGTTTTAATAAGACGAACTTCAAGATTATGTAAATTTTTTTTTATTTTAATTCAAAACAAGCTATTTCGTATTTTTTTTTTAAATATAATTGTTTGTAATTAATAGATTGTTTTTTTTTAGTCAGCTTCTTTGGACGGGCAAGTTTGTGCGCAGGTTTAGGTCCTAAAGGTTCGGGCTCAGAAGGTTCAGGTTCGGAAGGAGGCACTACTACAGGATCAAGGTTAAATTCTATAGGAACTAAAATAAGAGCATAGTTATTGAAATTCAAACAGTGGGATAGGAAAATATTACTATCGTTAAAGTAATCAGTCGCATCATCAAATTGATTTGGCAGTGGCTGGATTTGATCCCCTACGATTGCCAACACCTGAGCCCCCATATCATCTAAAACAGGAGTATAGCTTCCTCCCCCTGTTTTATTAACTTCTCTACGGTCTTCCTGTTCAGCTACTTTGGCTTTTAAATATTGTAGCTTCTGTTAAGAATAAAATTTAGTAATTGGACAATTTATTACTTTTCTATTTTACATGTTCTTCTGCCACGTCCTTCCGTGTTTTGCGTTTTAAATTAACATATAAGAAGCGCAATTGTTTGGCATTTCTGAGGGTTTCCGTTTCAGAATTGTATTCTTCAGTAACCAACTTCCAGGCTTCGTTCTTTTCATGTAAGATTGTGGCAGATGTTCCCTTATTCTCAATTACTGATTTATATCTACACAGGCAAAGATAAGGACGGGATCAATAGGATTAAGAGAAGGATTAAGCTTGCAAAGCTTTGCAGCAACGTTTAGGAAATTTGAAATTTATACATATTTAAGAAGGTATGCGATTTACCGATTTAAAACTAGGTACTTACTTTTCTACGATGTTCAGTAACGTTTGTTTTTCTGTAAATGTAAAATTAGCGCTCCGCTTATTAATAGAGCTGTCCATGTCTTATCACACACGAAATGCAAGTAAACAGTAAACCTTCAAACATATATGTTCGACGAAGTAAACAAATAATCGCTGTCAAATTAAAATTTGTCAGACGGCAGTGCCAACCGCAAATCTGTAAACGAAAAAAACCCGTACGTGCTCGTGCTAACTTCGTGTAAAACTCGTGTCACCTGACAACAACCTGGCAATGGTTTATAAAACTGCTGTAAGGATAACCTGATGTTAAATCAGTGTCAAAGTTAGCACATTGCTAACTAACACGTAACTTAACATCGCTTTATACAACTGGGCCTTAATGTTTTGTTCTCGTGCTCCTCCTTATAATGTACCATAATCGTAAATTTTTTCTTGTATTCAATTTCAGCATAAATCCGCTCAGAAAAGGGCTTCGTGACGGTATGCAGTACCGAACCTTGAGAAGTGTTTGCCAAATTTCGAAGTAAATCGAATTTCTCATCTTCAGTCATAGAGGGTACAACTGTTCTCTCCTTGTCTCTACATCGCAGAGGTTGATCGTGCCCAACTTTCTTCTTTTTTGCAGTTGCAAAGTCCAAGTCCACCCCACGACTTGGATCGGCAGGCTTATTTGTTGGGGGCATCCAATATGCCGTTTTACCCGTGCAACTAACTTGCTCCAACTTCCTCACAGCTTCCTCTAGACAAAATAGCACTGCTGCCACATGTGTACAGCTTTCACCAAGCCCAGCAACTCAGTCGCAATGCGCAGACACAATTTCACCGTCCTTCTTCGCAATTATCCACGGCAATAGCAACTTCTCTCTTAGACGTTGAGAGTGCAACACCTACAACAAACAATATAGTTAAGTACATAATTATCATTATAATATATTAAATTCTTACGTTTCCTAATACAAGCACGCAACACCCAAAGGTTTTCACGCAAATCTTTACCCAGCCACAAGCTGCTTGATTATATGCCTCGAGACTTTTGTAGGCTTTCATTTGTTCACATGTATATGCACTTTTGGCGTACACTAAATAATTAAATAAATCCGGATAAAAAACTTTCGGGAAACTTTCAATCTCGGTCGAGCAATCTTCTAATGCGATTAAGTAAGGATCAACTTCAATTGTTGATATTTTCGACATGTATCTATCTCGGTGTGCTTCCTCGAGGGTTAAATAATAATTGCTCAGCTCCATTTTCTTCCCCTTTCAAAAAATTGCGTTTATTTAAAATAGAAGTTGGCCATGTATGCTGGAGAATACCTACCCACTAATAATCTCTTTCTTCAATAACAACACCTTAGTTCTTAAACAATAATGTCACTATATAATATTTCTAACACTACTAACCACTATTAACTACACTTAAAACTGTTAAAATAACTTTAAAAACGCTAAATCAACAAACAAAACAGTACCACGCGACGCAACTCCAGGCATAAAAATCAGGTGTGATACACTCACACAACTTCCTTTTACAGTGTTCTTATAATTAGTAAAAAATTTCATTTTTAATTTTTAGCCATTTGTCAAAAATTACAAATACTACAAAAACGGTACAAAATAGAGCGTTAGTTGAAGAGACAAATTTTCTCTAGAATTTTAAGGTGAATTCAAAAATGTAATAATATACCGGGTGTTGTATTTAAAATGAGAGTTAATAAAAAAAATTGCAAAAAAAAACAAAAGAAACCCACTTTAGAAGTATTCAACTGGAAAATCACCTATTTCACATCAATACACATTAAAAATGTAGTAAAAATGTAAAGTTTAAAAAAAATCGTTGGAGGTATTCAACTGGAAAATCACCTATCTTTCATCAATATAAATTAAAAATGTAATAAACATGTAAAGTTTGAAAAAAAATCGTTTTAAGAGTTGTTTTTGAAAAATTTTCTTCAAAAGCTTGCTGTCGCATCTAGATAGTACACAAAACTTATTTATGAAGTTTCAACGCCATACCTCTTTTCGTTTTTGAGATATTCTGTTCACAGACAGACAGACACACATACACAGACAGAATGACAGACCAATGAACAAAAATATGTATTTTGGGTTCAGGGGACTTGAAATCTGTGGAAAACTCAATTTAGAATTTTTGGGGTGAACCCAATACTTCCTTTCGTAAGAGGAAGTAAAAATCTTAAAATCTTGGACAATGTGCAGCTAAGAGTTTATCATTTTCGAGAGATAGTATTTTAAAGACGGAGTTCTGTTTTCCAAAATTTACGGCTGCATTATCTGCAGACAATGCTGATATTCTATTACTTGGAAGATTGTGCTTTTTCAAAGAGCTAAAAAATTTTGTCAGCTATTGCTTTTGCTGACGAAATGAAGTCGTAATACATGAAATAAAGGGGGGAAATAAATTTACCCTCTATCGGGAAATGTTATGTCCCGGGCGATACCAACTCGGGACCGGAACATTGGTCATCAAACACGGGACTGTCCTGGGTAAATCGGGACGGGTGGTCGCCCTAATGTTGATTCACACACCACTTATAAGAACAAGACACCAAGCCAAATAAACAATATACCAAGACAAAATTACAAAAGCGACTGAACACCAAGAACTTTAAGCAATAATGTTGCTGATATCAGGTTGTTTTACAAGTGGGGTTGATTACCTGAGTTTTTGGAATAGGAATTAGACACTTAAATACGTATACAAATTATCCATCATAACAATAAAACATAATATTTCCTTTATATTTGGGATATTCCAAAAGCAGATAAGTACTTAATTGTCCCTATTTTCAGAAAATTGTAGGTTTGTCTAAATATAGTGCTTTTAGAGATCAGCAAATTCCAGAAATTTAGTTTTTAGAAACTGTCCCAGTGACATTTCCACTAACTGGATTTATAGCATTGTAACAATAATTAGCATTTAATCCTAGAGAAATAATAAACCGTTGGTATAGAATGAAAACAGTATGGGTAAAAGTGAGGACAGTCATGGTTGCTCAAAGAGCCGCACTTCCCGGCCGATCAGATGGCGCCACTTGTAGAGTTTGCCTTGCAGTGATCTATATTATTTACCGGACATCGCTCTCCTGTCAGTCATTATTCTTACCCCTAAAGAAATAAGACTTGGTTTATTATTTCTCCAGGTTCTTAACCAATTTAAAATGGTTAAAATTAACTGCTGCGTGCCAAACTGCATCCCTGAGAGGAACCACGGTCGACATCGATTTATACATCCTGAAAAAAACCCTGAATTATACTCCAAGTGGTTGCATGCAATTGGTAACAGAAAGCTTTTTACCCTCAATAAAAGCTATGTTTACGATAACTTTCGGGTATGCGACAAACATTTTGTCAAAGAAGATTTTGGCCCAAATAATGTTGTAAAAAGAACAGCGTTACCAAAACTATTTTTGCCAGTTAGGTAGGTGTATACATAACGCATGTAGGTAGTTTTTTTGGGGTAGTTGCAGAGCAACAAAGTTCATCCCTGATAGAAGTGGCACAACATCTTACTGCAGATTTTTCAACCAGTATGCCAGGTGAGTTAAGGTTATTTTTTTAAGTAGCTGAATGTGGCATGCTATTTTTTCCTAGCAGTTATGCCCCAGATCGAACGAGAATATTCACATAGCATCCCGCAGGGTGAAATTCTTGAGCCCCAGCTAGGGGCAAGGCCTACGGCAGTACTTCGATTAGAGCATCCTGGGGAAACTATGGAGTTTGCTTGTATTACACCAGGTGCAGTATTGAACACTGAGGCAGAGAGTATAACACCTCGTCCTCAAACACCAATATTACAAACAGGTAAATTTGCAACAGTTTGAGACAAAATACAGCTTACCTCAAAATGTTGGGAAACTCTTGACCTTAGTTTACCTACGATAAAATATGCTGCTTTAAGTCAGCTTATGTAGTACGAGGATGTGCTGAAAAGTTCCAGGCTTTAAATAGAAAGAAACGTGCTAGCGAAATATGAAACATTTTATTCAACGTACTCCCCCTCAAGCTAACACATTTAGCACAACGCTTCTCCAGTTTTCTTAACCCCTCCAAATAGAAGTGGGACGGTTGTCCCTCCAAAAACGCCTCCGTAGCTGCGATGACTTCCTCATTGGAGCCAAACTTGTTATGCCTAAATTTATATATTTATACCTATTATTTGTGCACCAAATTATGTAATTATTTTTGTAGTTGTTAAGTGTCCTATAAATGGAGATTTTTTTGTTGGACAATAAATCAACTATTATATTATGTCGTTTTTTTTTTCTTTTGTTGACTGTTAGCCCAAGAATAGCGTCGAGTAATTATACCTTGGTCACAAATTGTTAATATCAGTACCCAAGGAAGTGAAAACCAAAGCTGCCATGTGAAAACGATCTTGATAAACCAGCATGGACCAATACGATAATTTATGGATTTCTATGATTATCACTGATTGTCTCATGCTAGGTTATCAAATATCAAATTTCAATAAACAGTATAGTAAAATATTACCAGAAATGTATTTTCAATTTCCCGCCAAAATGAACTTCCTGGCCACTAGAGGCGCTGACATTCAGTTCTCTTTCTGTCTTAGGGACATTTCATTCTATACCAACGGTTTATTATTTCTCTAGGCATTTAATACTGAACAGAAAAAATTTGGTGTGATACACTCACACAACTTCCTTTTACAGTGATCATATAATTAGTCAAAAATTTAATTTTTAATTTTTAAGCATTTGTCAAAAATTTTCAAAAATTACGAATTCTACAAAAACGGTACAAAATAGAGCGTTAGTTGAAGAGACGAATTTTCTCTAAAATCTTAAGCAGAGTTCAAAAATGTAATAATATACCGGGTGTTCCATTTAAAATAGGAGTTAATAAAAAAAATTAAAAAAAACAAAAGAAACCCACTTTAGAAGTTTTCAACTGGAAAATCATTTCACGTCAATGCACATTAAAAATGTAATAAAAATGTAAAGTTTGAAAAAAATCGTTAGAGCCGTTTTTGAAAAAATCGGAAAAAACTGAAAAATCACAAGAGTAAACACCTACTTCCGGTTATGCGATTTTCTTCAAAAGCTTGCTGTCTCATCTACATAGTACACAAAACTTATATATAAAGTTTCAACGCCATACCTCTTTTCGTTTTTGAGATATTCTGTTCACAGACAGACAGACACACAGACAGACAGACACACAGACCAATGAAAAAAAATATGTTTTTTGGGATCAGGGGACCCTAAAACGTGAAGATCTGTTGAAAACTCAATTTCGAATTTTTGGGGTGAATCCAATACTTCCTTTATCGTAAAAGGAAGTAAAAAGAAGACACTATTCAATTCAGCAGTATCGGTCTATCCAATATGTAGGAAGAAAGTGGCCTGGAGGCTATCCAAATATTTCCAATCTGTAACGTGCTTTTAAAACTTTCTTTAGTGCAACAAAAGTTATTAGATTCGTCGTATATTTTAAATGCGGCATATGCCGCGGGTTTCAGCTAGTTTTTAATAATGCAATTTGTTCGATCTAAAAAATAACGGTTTAATCTAAGTCGACATATCATTCTGAAATTTTGTATAGGGCAATAATTTCTTATTCTGAGCCACTTTTCTCAATAAAATTTTGCCGTATCATAAACAAAAAGAGTAGTTGACCTGAAAATAGAATACAATTATCAAAAAAATACGGTTTTTATAAGTCGACAAATCTGTCTGAAATTTTGTATAGGACCATAATTTATTATTCTAAACAACTTTTTTTTATAAAATTTTGCCGTATCATGAACAAAAAAGGTAGTTTACCTGAAAATAAAATAGTTTTCGCTTCCCTATCAAGGCCTACTTGCTTTTCAAAAACTTAAAATATTCTTAAAATTTTTTTCAAACCAAACAGGACCGAATCCGAGAACTTCAAAATAAAATTCAAAAATTTTTAGACCATCTTGCCTCTTGTAAAATCAATCCTAGGACACACTGTATACCGATTGAATGATTTAGTGAGGTCTTCGGACCGGTACGCGGTGGCGTTTCGACGTCGCCGATGCTGCTGGGAAGATGACCAAACTTGATCATTTAGAGGAAGTAAAAGTCGTAAGTCAATTTAATGAAATACTAAACGTAAATAACAGAATACTTGATCTGGTTGTGGCTAGACGGACGGTGCTGGTAGAGAGGTATATTTTACCACTTGTTAGTGAGGATGCTCACCATCCTGCCTTGTTTTGTAAAATTGAATATGTAAAAATCAATCGGAATCTTCAGCCCGTAAGTTTCTCTAATGCTCAATATAACTTCAATTTTAAAAGAGCAAATTTTCTTCAATTGCATAATGAAATACGTAACATAGACTGGAATTTTGGTGAAACTGCTGAAGTTGAAGGTATAATTAAAATTTTTTATAATAAACTTTACGCTGCCTTTTTTTTTTTTTTTTTTTTTTTTCCCTAAGCTCTTCTACCGTTCCCCCCTGGAACCGCTTTTCGCATTACATCAGGGGGGTGCGGGCGTCACTTAACCTATCATGCCTTAAACTAAGTGAGAACTGGAGCGCCCCGACCGGGAGTCGAACTCTCTACCGAGCGCTCGAGTTCCCACTGTGACCTCGACTGCGAGCGGCGGGACCGCTCGCCCATTGAGGCCCCTTACGCTGTCTTAGATAGATGTGTGCCTAGATCTTCATTTAAGAAAAACAATTGTCCTCCTTGGTTTACTGTTGAATTTAAAAAACTTTTAAGACGAAAGGATAAATACAGAAAACAACTCAAAAGGCAGGAAAATATTTTTACCCGCCAAAACTTCAATTATTTAAGAAGCAAAATAAAAGTTAAAGTCAGAGATGCTTCTTGCGATTATGTAAATAACATAGAAAATAATTTGCAGGGAGACCCCAGATTATTCTGGTCCTTCTTGAAATCGGTCAAAAGATCTAATACCTTAGATAATATTATGACTTACGATAATAGGTGGCTTGAAACTACTAATGATATAGTTAATGCTTTTGCTAGTCATTTCAGCTCAGTTTTTCTAAACACTCCATCCAATTATAACATAGATTTTGATCTTGAACCATCTTTGCAACGCGAAATATTAAATATTCCATTTATTACTGAGAGTGATGTTAAGGAAGGTTTAAAGGCACTAGCTCCAAAACATTCAGTGGGTCCTGATGGAATACCTGCTTATATTTATAAAGCATGTTCCGAATACTTTGTTTATCCACTTATGGTCATATTCAACTGTATTCTGCGGACATCTCACTTCCCGGGTTGCTGGAAAATTACTAAAGTGTGTCCAGTGCCAAAGGATGGCAGTAAATATGATTGCAAAAACTATAGACCAATAGCTTTACTTTCAGTACCTTGTAAAATATTTGAAAGCATTCTGCATAAGTACATTTTTTCTCATGTTAGGCCATATATATCTCCATATCAACACGGATTTCTGCCAAAACGTTCCACAATGACTAATCTTTTAAGTTTTACTCAAACGGTGACTGAATCAATGAGTAAAGGTGACCAAGTAGATACAATTTATACTGACTTTGCAAAAGCTTTTGATACAGTCCATCACGATACCCTTCTCTATAAACTGCATTTATTTGCTATTTCAAGAAATCTCTTAAAATTATTCACGTCATATCTACGAGAGCGTAAGCAATATGTAGTTTTTCGTGGTTGTTCATCTATAGAATACCATGCTTCATCCGGAGTTCCACAAGGATCGAATTTGGGACCGCTACTATTTTTAATCTTAATTAATGACTTGCCGGAATGCATAAAAAACTCAGAATACCAAATTTTTGCTGATGATTTCAAATTATATAAGTCAATAACAGAAGCTGATGATTGTTTAAAACTACAAGAGGATCTAAATCGTGTTGTGACATGGAGCAAACAAAATCACCTACGTCTAAATATTAAAAAATGTAGTTGCATGTCATATACGCGTAAGCCACAATTCATTGTTTAGGTTTAGGTATGTGTTTCGATTTAATTTATTCTACTGCTAGACTTATCTACATACAAGATGTTTTAATTAATTATTATCAGATACACAGAGGATACACTGAGGAAAGATGGTCCAACAACATACTAAAGTGGTGTCCCTACTTAGGAAAAAGTTCCAGAGGACGACTTCCAATGCGATGGACGGACGATCCGAAACGAACAGCGGGGTTCAACTGGATACGTGAAGCTAAAAATAGAAGCTGGTGGCAAAACATGAAGGAGGCAGATGTCCAGAAATGGACCAACTTAAAAATTAAACAACACTGCCAGTTAGGGCACTTTTTACATTAATAAAACCTTGTTACACTTTTAAAAATATAATTCAAAGATTCTTTTTATTATTACTTGCCTACTCAGAAACTGCCCCTTAATATCGCAATATGGAGTCAATCTGCAAATTTTTTAACAGCCTGTAGATTGTATAATACCACGAAAATTGATTTAGCTGCAGTAAGTATCTGTTAATCTTTTTAGAAAGATTTCATTATATAAATCACCAGTTTACAATTAGGTAGGACTCTGACAGAAAACTGAATTAATTGAGTTAATTTAAAGAAAACCTAACACGAGATACGAAGACACAAAAGGGCTAATAGCCACAGAAGCTGATGCCCTTAACAAAAAAAAAAGTTTTATTATATAAATCACCAGTTTACAATTAGGATACTGCAGTTAGTGATTACACACTTGATTAGATGATTGAAAAAAAGATTATAATTTTGAATCTACATCAAAGCGATAGTTTTCTATACTAAATTAAGCTAATTTTTTATGCCCAAACATTTATGTTCCTGGAGTGTCTATATCTATGAGATGCCACTGTACGAAAGAACATAGATTAGATTCACAAAATTAACAGTCACTTAATAATTGCCCATTATTAACAATCTGCAAAATACTCTTGATTGATTGCTCATAATACTTTAATGTAGGTACCATTGAGAGATAAATAATTGGTACGACTGTGTTATAACGTAGGCTAAATTTAAGAAACTTTGACGTATTGAAGTCCTCTTGAATGTTAAATTTAATAACTATGATGTATTTGAGAAGGGCACGTGACTTTTTCTTTACTACTTTGATAATAAAAAAAGTAGGAGGGTAAAAACAGCAATATTTAGTAATGCATTGGCAAACTCTGCCCTTCTCAATCTATTTTCTTTTGATAGAAGAGGTTTCTGTGCTGCTGTCAAGTTCCGTAAGCCTGATTCTTTTAAATGTTTTCTTACGGTATGGGCTTCAACGGGGAAATTGGTTCCTTGTTTAGCATACATATGCAAGGTAAGTATTGGAGCTTTGTCTTGATTATGGTTGTTTCCTGTTTACGACTGGTATCAGGAACACAAGCCATTGAATACGTTTCCTCCCATTTCCAATTGAGGTTCTGTATAGTCGATTTCCCTGACCCAAGCAAATTATCTGCCACTCCATTCAAAGACAATCTCTCCTCCAGTTTGGCAATGGTAACTAGTCTTTCTGCCTCCGAAAGAATGGTATGGCATCTTGATTATTTACACCGATTTTGAGAGTGACCATTACAAATTTAATTTGTAATCACAATTTTTTTACCCTTTCGAGTGTCAAGGTGCATTCATTCTATTACGAAATCATACCAGCCACTGATGAAAGCGTATTAATATAGGAAAACACTGCAGTACCAATTATTTGTCTCGCAATAGTATCTAGATTTACAACTTTTGTTGGCTAATGAATCAGGCGGAAGTTATTTGTACTATCAAAACTCACAATTTAAAAGCCTATTGGGGCACAAGTAAGATAACTCAATAACTATCGGATATATGGAAAAGTTAACCCCTCATCCTCGATCTCTTTTTTCGGAAAAGCTTAATGGTGAAAACCAAAATTTGGCTATCGTTGTTTGTTTTCTAGTTATAAACAAAAGTTAGATTTTTCTACTTTTCGTTTTGAGGCCTATCTCGCTTATTTATAAATATAGGAAAAATTATTTTTAGGTTCTTCGGGCACTTTTTTGATCAGAATGCAGTATCAGGTTTTCAGAAAAGGTTGTTAATTTCGAGTTATACCACAAAGTTGTATTTTTTTATATCGAATTCATAGTTGGCTATGGCATCATAAGAAAGAGGATATCTTTCTCATTACAGTGATGTAGCCTATATCAGTGTCAGTCATAAATTTGGACACATATGAAATTGTTTTATTATCCTTTTATCATAAAATTTTATTCTTGATAAATGTTTCTGCATCTTCTAAAACTAAAAATGCATTTGCCAAAATTTAAATATCTCCTTTCTGATAAATGGATAATAAAACAATTTTCCATATGTCTCCAAATTTTTGACAGGCACTGTAAAATATTATAAGCAACAATCAAATGTAAATAATTCTGTCAATCAAATGGTCGGTATTGTATCAACGCAGTGACATATACTTTGTTTAATCAGGTATATTCTAAATGACAAGCCTTTAATTAGAAAACAAAGAAATATTAAAAACAACTTTGAAAGTTGTTAAGTTTTGGTATAATATACCGAAAATGAATAAATCGGTCCCAAATGATATATTTATTTATTTAATATGTCGCTAACAGGCCGAAGCCCAATAACAAGCAACAATCAACAATAATACACATATGCAGACAATGACAAGAAATTCAAAATGATAAATTATACAATTATAAAATAAGCAAGCAATCATCTCATTAACATAATACAAATTAACCATACACATTTTGGTCTTGTATACTCCTCTGAGTTTCATCAAGAATCTTCACAATCTGTGTCTTAAATTGATTTATAGACATAAAAAATATATCCACGTATTCACAAGAATTTATAAAATGCATCATCCTATATACAGGTGAATTGATCAAATAATTGGTTCGTATAACAGGAATAAAAAATGTTAGAACTGACCTATGCTGATAAGAAGGTATATTAAATTTAAGGAGCTGCAACAGTTGTGGTGAATCTATTAGAGAACTTACAATTTTATACAAACATATAGAATCGCTTACACATCTTCTAGTTTCTAATGTTCGAAAGTTGAAATCACTAAGTAATAGAAGGTACGGCCTGGTAGTCGGGTATATTCTATGCTCTTTGTAATATAGATATCCTAGGAATTTTTTTTGAACTTTTTCTATCTCGTTTTTAAGATAATTGTAGTAGGGAGACCATATAATGGAACCGTATTCTAAGTGACATCTAACACACACATTGTACAAGTAAATAAACGATGATATCTGGTTGAATCCTGCTGAATTACGCAGTATAAATCCGAGCATTTGGTAAGCCTTTTTAACACATTGGAATATATGGTGATTAAATGTCAATTTTGTATCAAACCAAATGTCCAAATCCTTTGTAGTAGTCACCCTTTCTAAGTTCTCCCCTTCAATTGCATAACTATAAACAATGAATTGTGGCTTACGCGTATATGACATGCAACTACATTTTTTAATATTTAGACGTAGGTGATTTTGTTTGCTCCATGTCACAACACGATTTAGATCCTCTTGTAGTTTTAAACAATCATCAGCTTCTGTTATTGACTTATATAATTTGAAATCATCAGCAAAAATTTGGTATTCTGAGTTTTTTATGCATTCCGGCAAGTCATTAATTAAGATTAAAAATAGTAGCGGTCCCAAATTCGATCCTTGTGGAACTCCGGATGAAGCATGGTATTCTATAGATGAACAACCACGAAAAACTACATATTGCTTACGCTCTCGTAGATATGACGTGAATAATTTTAAGAGATTTCTTGAAATAGCAAATAAATGCAGTTTATAGAGAAGGGTATCGTGATGGACTGTATCAAAAGCTTTTGCAAAGTCAGTATAAATTGTATCTACTTGGTCACCTTTACTCATTGATTCAGTCACCGTTTGAGTAAAACTTAAAAGATTAGTCATTGTGGAACGTTTTGGCAGAAATCCGTGTTGATATGGAGATATATATGGCCTAACATGAGAAAAAATGTACTTATGCAGAATGCTTTCAAATATTTTACAAGGTACTGAAAGTAAAGCTATTGGTCTATAGTTTTTGCAATCATATTTACTGCCATCCTTTGGCACTGGACACACTTTAGTAATTTTCCAGCAACCCGGGAAGTGAGATGTCCGCAGAATACAGTTGAATATGACCATAAGTGGATAAACAAAGTATTCGGAACATGCTTTATAAATATAAGCAGGTATTCCATCAGGACCCACTGAATGTTTTGGAGCTAGTGCCTTTAAACCTTCCTTAACATCACTCTCAGTAATAAATGGAATATTTAATATTTCGCGTTGCAAAGATGGTTCAAGATCAAAATCTATGTTATAATTGGATGGAGTGTTTAGAAAAACTGAGCTGAAATGACTAGCAAAAGCATTAACTATATCATTAGTAGTTTCAAGCCACCTATTATCGTAAGTCATAATATTATCTAAGGTATTAGATCTTTTGACCGATTTCAAGAAGGACCAGAATAATCTGGGGTCTCCCTGCAAATTATTTTCTATGTTATTTACATAATCGCAAGAAGCATCTCTGACTTTAACTTTTATTTTGCTTCTTAAATAATTGAAGTTTTGGCGGGTAAAAATATTTTCCTGCCTTTTGAGTTGTTTTCTGTATTTATCCTTTCGTCTTAAAAGTTTTTTAAATTCAACAGTAAACCAAGGAGGACAATTGTTTTTCTTAAATGAAGATCTAGGCACACATCTATCTAAGACAGCGTAAGGGGCCTCAATGGGCGAGCGGTCCCGCCGCTCGCAGTCGAGGTCACAGTGGGAACTCGAGCGCTCGGTAGAGAGTTCGACTCCCGGTCGGGGCGCTCCAGTTCTCACTTAGTTTAAGGCATGATAGGTTAAGTGACGCCCGCACCCCCCTGATGTAATGCGAAAAGCGGTTCCAGGGGGGAACGGTAGAAGAGCTTAGGGAAAAAAAAAAAAAAAA
Organism: Agriotes lineatus; assembly: GCA_940337035.1. NCBI lineage: Eukaryota > Metazoa > Arthropoda > Insecta > Coleoptera > Elateridae > Agriotes > Agriotes lineatus. Next base: position 35,481 of record CALNHX010001800.1, on the reverse strand, counting down.
AAAAAAAAGGCAGCGTAAAGTTTATTATAAAAAATTTTAATTATACCTTCAACTTCAGCAGTTTCACCAAAATTCCAGTCTATGTTACGTATTTCATTATGCAATTGAAGAAAATTTGCTCTTTTAAAATTGAAGTTATATTGAGCATTAGAGAAACTTACGGGCTGAAGATTCCGATTGATTTTTACATATTCAATTTTACAAAACAAGGCAGGATGGTGAGCATCCTCACTAACAAGTGGTAAAATATACCTCTCTACCAGCACCGTCCGTCTAGCCACAACCAGATCAAGTATTCTGTTATTTACGTTTAGTATTTCATTAAATTGACTTACGACTTTTACTTCCTCTAAATGATCAAGTTTGGTCATCTTCCCAGCAGCATCGGCGACGTCGAAACGCCACCGCGTACCGGTCCGAAGACCTCACTAAATCATTCAATCGGTATACAGTGTGTCCTAGGATTGATTTTACAAGAGGCAAGATGGTCTAAAAATTTTTGAATTTTATTTTGAAGTTCTCGGATTCGGTCCTGTTTGGTTTGAAAAAAATTTTAAGAATATTTTAAGTTTTTGAAAAGCAAGTAGGCCTTGATAGGGAAGCGAAAACTATTTTATTTTCAGGTAAACTACCTTTTTTGTTCATGATACGGCAAAATTTTATAAAAAAAAGTTGTTTAGAATAATAAATTATGGTCCTATACAAAATTTCAGACAGATTTGTCGACTTATAAAAACCGTATTTTTTTGATAATTGTATTCTATTTTCAGGTCAACTACCCTTTTTGTTTATGATACGGCAAAATTTTATTGAGAAAAGTGGCTCAGAATAAGAAATTATTGCCCTATACAAAATTTCAGAATGATCTGTCGACTTAGATTAAACCGTTATTTTTTAGATCGAACAAATTGCATTATTAAAATCTAGCTGAAACCCGCGGCATATGCCGCATTTAAAATATACGACGAATCTAATAACTTTTGTTGCACTAAAGAAAGTTTTAAAAGCACGTTACAAATTGGAAATATTTGGATAGCCTCCAGGCCACTTTCTTCCTACATATTGGATAGACCGATACTGCTGAATTGAATAGTGTCTTCTTTTTACTTCCTTTTACGATAAAGGAAGTATTGGATTCACCCCAAAAATTCGAAATTGAGTTTTCAACAGATCTTCACGTTTTAGGGTCCCCTGATCCCAAAAAACATATTTTTTTTCATTGGTCTGTGTGTCTGTCTGTCTGTGTGTCTGTCTGTCTGTGAACAGAATATCTCAAAAACGAAAAGAGGTATGGCGTTGAAACTTTATATATAAGTTTTGTGTACTATGTAGATGAGACAGCAAGCTTTTGAAGAAAATCGCATAACCGGAAGTAGGTGTTTACTCTTGTGATTTTTCAGTTTTTTCCGATTTTTTCAAAAACGGCTCTAACGATTTTTTTCAAACTTTACATTTTTATTACATTTTTAATGTGCATTGACGTGAAATGATTTTCCAGTTGAAAACTTCTAAAGTGGGTTTCTTTTGTTTTTTTTTAATTTTTTTTATTAACTCCTATTTTAAATGGAACACCCGGTATATTATTACATTTTTGAATTCTGCTTAAGATTTTAGAGAAAATTTGTCTCTTCAACTAACGCTCTATTTTGTACCGTTTTTGTAGAATTCGTAATTTTTGAAAATTTTTGACAAATGCTTAAAAATTAAAAATTAAATTTTTGACTAATTATATGATCACTGTAAAAGGAAGTTGTGTGAGTGTATCACACCAAATTTTTTCTGTTCAGTATTAAATGCCTAGAGAAATAATAAACCGTTGGTATAGAATGAAATGTCCCTAAGACAGAAAGAGAACTGAATGTCAGCGCCTCTAGTGGCCGGGAAGTTTATTTTGGCGGGAAATTGAAAATACATTTCTGGTAATATTTTACTATACTGTTTATTGAAATTTGATATTTGATAACCTAGCATGAGACAATCAGTGATAATCATAGAAATCCATAAATTATCGTATTGGTCCATGCTGGTTTATCAAGATCGTTTTCACATGGCAGCTTTGGTTTTCACTTCCTTGGGTACTGATATTAACAATTTGTGACCAAGGTATAATTACTCGACGCTATTCTTGGGCTAACAGTCAACAAAAGAAAAAAACACGACATAATAATAGTTGATTTATTGTCCAACAAAAAAATCTCCATTTATAGGACACTTAACAACTACAAAAATAATTACATAATTTGGTGCACAAATAATAGGTATAAATATATAAATTTAGGCATAACAAGTTTGGCTCCAATGAGGAAGTCATCGCAGCTACGGAGGCGTTTTTGGAGGGACAACCGTCCCACTTCTATTTGGAGGGGTTAAGAAAACTGGAGAAGCGTTGTGCTAAATGTGTTAGCTTGAGGGGGGAGTACGTTGAATAAAATGTTTCATATTTCGCTAGCACGTTTCTTTCTATTTAAAGCCTGGAACTTTTCAGCACATCCTCGTACTACATAAGCTGACTTAAAGCAGCATATTTTATCGTAGGTAAACTAAGGTCAAGAGTTTCCCAACATTTTGAGGTAAGCTGTATTTTGTCTCAAACTGTTGCAAATTTACCTGTTTGTAATATTGGTGTTTGAGGACGAGGTGTTATACTCTCTGCCTCAGTGTTCAATACTGCACCTGGTGTAATACAAGCAAACTCCATAGTTTCCCCAGGATGCTCTAATCGAAGTACTGCCGTAGGCCTTGCCCCTAGCTGGGGCTCAAGAATTTCACCCTGCGGGATGCTATGTGAATATTCTCGTTCGATCTGGGGCATAACTGCTAGGAAAAAATAGCATGCCACATTCAGCTACTTAAAAAAATAACCTTAACTCACCTGGCATACTGGTTGAAAAATCTGCAGTAAGATGTTGTGCCACTTCTATCAGGGATGAACTTTGTTGCTCTGCAACTACCCCAAAAAAACTACCTACATGCGTTATGTATACACCTACCTAACTGGCAAAAATAGTTTTGGTAACGCTGTTCTTTTTACAACATTATTTGGGCCAAAATCTTCTTTGACAAAATGTTTGTCGCATACCCGAAAGTTATCGTAAACATAGCTTTTATTGAGGGTAAAAAGCTTTCTGTTACCAATTGCATGCAACCACTTGGAGTATAATTCAGGGTTTTTTTCAGGATGTATAAATCGATGTCGACCGTGGTTCCTCTCAGGGATGCAGTTTGGCACGCAGCAGTTAATTTTAACCATTTTAAATTGGTTAAGAACCTGGAGAAATAATAAACCAAGTCTTATTTCTCTAGGGGTAAGAATAATGACTGACAGGAGAGCGATGTCCGGTAAATAATATAGATCACTGCAAGGCAAACTCTACAAGTGGCGCCATCTGATCGGCCGGGAAGTGCGGCTCTTTGAGCAACCATGACTGTCCTCACTTTTACCCATACTGTTTTCATTCTATACCAACGGTTTATTATTTCTCTAGGATTAAATGCTAATTATTGTTACAATGCTATAAATCCAGTTAGTGGAAATGTCACTGGGACAGTTTCTAAAAACTAAATTTCTGGAATTTGCTGATCTCTAAAAGCACTATATTTAGACAAACCTACAATTTTCTGTAAATAGGGACAATTAAGTACTTATCACATCCCGGTGCGTGGAGCATTGACCGCGACTATGCGCCCCTAACGAGACTAACGCGAACCTTATCGCCATTTTGTGCACTCTCGCGGAATTCAAATAAAGTTAAAAATCGCGGTAAATATCTTGAATTAGGATATGTTTATAGGTAATAATATTTAAATTATTTTGAGTCTAAATATAGAAATAGAAATTATTGGTATGTGCTTTGATATTTTATAGCTAGAATATGTTAATATGTTCGAATTTATAACAGACTAGAATCTGAGATGTGAAACTCATTTTTTTTTGTATGTAAAAATCTCGCCTGCTTCTAAATTTTCTTATTTTTGGATTTATTTGTTTTTCTATGTTAAATTTTTCCTTGCAATATTATAAAATTAAAAAAGCGCGGGCTGTGTGAAAGACAATGTTAGCTACATACAAGTACTTTTAGAGACCTAATAAATATTTAAATTATTTAAAATTTGTTTTATAGGTATATAATTTAAAAATAATATTTTCAAGACATACATTCAGGAGTTTAGACAGTAAATATTACATACATTTTCAAAAATTTATTGTAGATACAAATTTCAATACAAAAATTGTAAAGTAGTTCTCCTCTCCTCTTTCCTTTTTTTTCCACTCGGATAAAACTGTTTGAATTTCTGAAGATGATGGCTTTTGAATATCTGTTAGATGAGAAACTCGTTTTTTTTGTACCTACGAATGTGGGCTGTTTTTCGATTTTTCAATTTGCTGGTTCATTTGATTTATATATTAGTGTTACATTTTCTCCTTTTTCAACAACACTTATCGTCCTGTCTATTAATTTTCCAGTCTCAATTTTACATTCAAGAGATAATTTTTTGTTTTAAGCATTTCCGATAGAATGTCCAGTTTTGCTTGAGGGCTCTAAAGATGAATACTTAACCATACCATGTATATGTTTACATATGTTAAATCTGATAAAAAAATCAGGGCAAGTACAAGAAAATTCATGTATACAAATTTGACAGTAATTACAAAACCGCTGATAACGCAAAGTTGTATCCAAGAGCAATTTCAGCAAGATAATGGAGACTTGATAGCAAAACTGGACATTCTATCGGAAATGCTTAAAACAAAAAAATTATCTCTTGAATGTAAAATTAAAACTGGAAAATTAATAGACAGGACGATAAATGTTGTTGCAAAAGGAGAAAATGTAACACTAATATATAAATAAATGAACCAGCAAATAAAAAAATCGAAAAACAGCCCACATTCGTAAGTACAAAGACAAAACGAGTTTCTCATCTAACAGATATTCAAAAGCCATCATCTTCAGAAATTCAAACAGTTTTATCCGAGTGGAAAAAAAGGAGAGAGTGATCATTCATATACGAAAAATATAGGGATATTTTAGATACGGCGGTATTTATATTTTATAACTATTACACAATTTCTGTATTGAAATTTTTATCTATAATAAATTTTTGAAAATTTATGTAATATTTACTGTCTAAACTCCTGAATGTATGTCTTGAAGATATTATTCTTAAATTATATACCTATAAAACAAATTTTAAATAATTTAAATATTTATTAGGTCCCTAAAAGTACTTGTATGATGTTGAGACCTACAAAAAAATAGCTAACATTGTCTTTCACACAGCCCGCGATTTTTTTATTTTATAATATTGCAAGGGAAAATTTAACATAGAAAAACAAATAAATCCAAAAATAAGAAAATTTAGAAGCAGGCGAGATTTTTACATACAAAAAAAAATGAGTTTCACATCTCAGATACTAGTCTGTTGTAAATTCGAACATATTAACATATTCTAGCTATAAAATATCAAAGCACATACCAATAATTTCTATTTTTATATTTAGATTCAAAATAATTTAAATATTATTACCTATAAACCAAAGAATATAGATAGGGGAAGAAGGACAGCCTTATGGGTTATTAGCGTATTATTTAAAAGCTCCTCAGTTCTTGCCTGGCCCTCAAGCAGCCGCCGCCAGTACTAATGAACTCGTTCACGGCTACCGCACAGTATATTTAATATACTGTGGCTACCGTCGGGGACGCATTTACAGATCCCTGTCGCATTTTTCCCAAGAACGCGTCTCAGCGTTGCCAGATTGCAAGGAAGTTACAGAGTTATGATTTTAACAGCTATTTGTATAAGAGCGAAATTGGCAATTTGATTTTGCGCTCAAAATATACACAAGATTTTATACAGAGTGGAGTAATTTTCGAGGTGCCACCATTGGCATCTCGGAAACGGTAAGAGATACAACTTCGGTCAAATGGGGAAAAAGGTGCACATTTATGAGGCCAATTTATTGACACTTCTGTTTTTCCGAAAAAAACGCATAGCCTACTTGTTATAATCGAAAAACTGAAACTGGTCGATTTTTTCAACCATGCATAACTTTTTTATTATTTCATATAATTTCAATTTTCAAAAAAGACGCGATTTGTGGTTGATTAATTGTGGCAATCCACAGCTTTTCACGTTATCTGAAGAACAATTACGTGAAAGAACTGTGTGTGCCATGCATTTTTCCGAAAAGCAGTTTATGAATTCAAGAAAAAATAGGCTGAGTCATAATGCTGTTCCCTTAAATTACAAAACTGCCATGCAACCTGACCACGCAACATCGCCAGTGTCGCCCAAAGAACTCGCATTTAAAAAAGAGATCATGCCAAGGGTCTATGGTAAAGCGACGTCTAGTTCGGGCTCTTTTCATTTGGATGAAGATCATATTGCTTCGCCTATGCAATTAGATGCAGATACCATACCGGATTCGTCTATGATACAAGTTAGTTCCTTTAAAAATGCCCGTTCTGTATACAGTGTAGTGATAACGTCCCGCAGAAAATTCATTATTTTCTTATTTAATGTTTTTTGGGAAAACCCCGAAACACGTCATTTTATTTTTTAGAAAGACTCAATTTTCCCCCTTATTTTGATAGATCTCCTCACCAGTTAAATGATGATGTAAAAAAATTAGTGCCCCTCGTAGGTAACAATTGTTTTGAGAAAAATACACATGAAGTTCAAACAATTCAGAATTTATTTTTAATGAAAATAAGAGCTATGACAAAAACTACCTAATTTTGATTTTAAAACATTTACCACTGTTTCACAAATGTGTCAAAGTCAACAATTTAACGTTTCTAAGGAAACAGATGTGGTGCTTTATTTTAATTTAAAAAAAAATCTGAATTTTTTGAACTTTATGTGTATTTTTCTCAAAAAATTGTTATGTGGGGTACTAATTTTTTATATCACCTTTAACTGGCGAGATCTATCAACATAAGGGGGGAAAATGGGATTTCCATTTGAAAAATTAATAATGACGTCATAGCGCAGAAACAAAAGCCTCCCTCACCCTTCTATTTTTGAAAAATTTATTGTTTATTCTAATTGTCGTTACTATTTTGCTTCAAAGAATCAGAAAATAAAAAAATCGAATTTTTATGCCATACAAAATATGATTTTCAGGGACTTCGAAAATTTCACCTAACCATGTTAGGAGGCGGGGTTTTACGATAGCGCTCAAGCAGCCGTTTTGAGGAAAACAACTATACTGTTAAATGCAAAAGAAAATATGAACAATTTCCAGTATGGGAAAGTCTATGGACGGTGCCATGTCCACTTTTTAAAGAATAAAATTGACGTGTCAGGGTTTTCCCAAAAAACATTAAATAACAAAATTATTAATTTTGTGTAGAACTTTATCACCACACTGTATAATAAAATTTTTAAATTTTCCATCGATAGTAGGTTAACACGATGTCCGATTATAGGGGCTTAAATCTTATAGTTTCCCCAAATTTGTTGCTCGATCTTCGTGTAGGTACTAATTAAATAAGGTATAATTAGTTAAAATATCTTTTAAAGTTTTATTAATTAAATCAAAACTAAATCCCAAGCAGTAAGTATACAGGGTGATCAATTTTCACTTCTTTAGGAGTTTTTATTCAATAACACAAAATGAACAAAAGTTGGCAGTTTCATAAAATACAGAAAAATTATTGACGTTTTGAATTCTCTGATAAATTGTGTAGAAATATGTAGGCAAAACAATGAGCTTGTAAAGCATTTTAATGGAGCCTACAGCATGAAAATCTTTTCTGTTATTAGTATGTTTTATTTTTAAAAACCATATTTCAACAGGCCATGTTAGAAATGCCAACACCTACCAAAACAAGAAAGCGCCGTAGTTCTGCTGTGCTACATCAAAAAATTGCAAAACTGCGAAGACAAGTGGCGGCAAAAAATTCACAAATTTACCGTATGAAGAAGCAATGTGCACGAAAGGGGGCTAATTTAGATGCACTGGGCTTGAAACCAAAAACCGTTCGCGTCTTTGTAAATATGCAACTTTCTCACAAATCTAAACAACCTTGGACAGAAGCTGAAAAAGAATTGACCTTAAATATGTACCACAAATCTCCAGCCCTCTACTTTTTTATGAGAGAAAAATTAAAATTTACTATGCCCTCCAAATCTACAATAGTTTCATGGTTACGGTTAAACCAACTTAATACAGGCACCAGTACGGAACTAATGAAAAAACTGGCTGTTAAAGTTAACAGCATGACCGATGATGAAAAACAGTGTGTCGTATTACTTGACGAAATGCATTTAAAGAAAGGTCTAGAGTATAATCCACGCCAAGATATGATTGAAGGTTTCGAAGATTTAGGACATCTTGGACGGAAAAGCAAAATCGCTAGTCATGCACTAGTGTTTATGGCAAGAGGACTTATTCACAAATGGAAGATTCCTGTCAGCTTTTATGTTTCTTCAGGTACCATTAAACATGGAGAGCTATCTTCCCTCATTATTAAAAACATCGAAGAGTTACAAAGAATAGGACTTAAAGTGCGTGCTGTTACTAGTGACCAAGCTGCTACAAATAGAGCTGCATTTTTAAATCTAGGAGTTACTGCAGAACAGCCGTATTTTTTTGTCTGAGACGCAAAATTTTTTGCAATATATGACGTACCGCACTTGATAAAAAGCGTACGGAATAATCTTCTATCAAAGGATTTTTACGTGGAGGGCTCATCTAACAACTACAGCCACATTTGCTGATGACACGGCCATACTAGCATCAGATACCAACCCTGATGTTGCATCTACGAACCTTCAGAACAACCTACATATGATTGAAGACTGGTTGAGAAAATGGAAAATCCAAGTGAATAGTTTAAAATCATCTCATGTTACGTTTACCTTGAGGAGAGGTATATGCCCAGCAGTAACACTTAATAATACTGTAATTCCACAAACTGATGACGTGAAATATTTAGGCATACATCTAGACAGACGGTTAACATGGCGTAAACATATTTTTACCAAAAGAAAGCAGTTGGGAATCAAACTTAGTCAAATGTATTGGCTGATTGGCAGAAATTCACAGCTAAAAATGAAAAATAAGCTCTTACTTTACAAGACCATTGTCAAACCAATTTGGACGTATGGCATCCAACTGTGGGGTACTGCCAGCACCTCGAACATCGAAATCCTACAAAGATTTCAGAATAAAGTGCTTCGATGCATTATTAATGCACCATGGTATGTGCCTAATTACATAATCCAAAGTGACCTTAATATAGAATCAGTGCGGGATGAAATAAAAAACTATTGTGTCAAATATCAAGACAGACTTTCTGTGCATCCTAATAACTTAGCCACCCAGCTCTTAGATCACAATAATGAAGTTAGAAGACTAAAACGCTTTAAACCCTCGGACTTGTCTAGCAGGTTTGAGTAGTAATACTGTTATAAACTCATTTGAATATTGTACAGCATTGTAATCAAACTATTAGGTAGATAATCTTACGTGTAAGAGAACCATCAATGGATTGGTCTCAACAAGTTTTTAGTTAGTTTAGTTTACTACCACAACATTTACTTATTGTTCATAAGCAACAGATTGTAAATATGCAATAAAATATATTAAAAAAAAAAACGTGGAGGGCAAGAAAGTTTCTTGGAAAGATATCGAAGAGGCATACAAAATAGATAAATCTTCTTGTACTGTTCGAGCAGCTGTAAAAATCACGGATGCCCACATCTACCCCAATACTTTCCAGCGAATGAGGGTTAAATTTGCAACGCAAGTGTTTTCCAACACCATGAGTGCTACGATAAGAACTGCTGTTGGAACGGGCGAGTTAAAAAGCACCAGCGCTCTGGATACTGCAGAATTCGTACAGAAAATTAACTATTTATTTGATTGCTTAAACAGTCGAATGCTGAAAGACCGTAACCCATATGCATGTGCTCTATCCGTCAACGTACCGCGTACTGAAAATAATTTGAAAGAGTATTTGCAGTGGGTTAAGACTTGGCAAACATATACATCTAATAACAAGGTGAACCAAGGTGTTTATTGTTTTAAGGGACTTATTTTAACCATGCAGTCAGTTATGGAGCTATGGGAAGACTTAAAACAAGAAGGGTATCATTTCCTCCTGACCAGCAGACTAAACCAAGATCCTCTAGAAAATCTTTTCGCGGTCCTGAGGTATAGGGGAGGCAATTCTTCGAACCCCACAGTAAAATCTTTCCGCCAAGCACTACAGTTCAACATGCTGGTTAAATTGCAGCATCCTACAGAGAGCTCCAACTGCGAAGTTGATGAAGATGCTGTTGTCAACATGGCGAATGTTGAAGTGCCAGAAAAAGACGTCATGGGATATGTTGAGGACATACCATATACAGTTGCTGAACAAACTGAATTAGCAGAATATGGTGACCTCAGTTTACTCAGTGAGGTAATAGAAGTTTCAACACAACCAAATCAAGAAGCCACATTAGAATCTTGTGCGACGGTATATGTAGCTGGTTATGTCATTCATAAAACGCTTTTACGTTTTAATTGTGATCAGTGTCAAAATATGTGCAGCCGTGACTCTGTAGTGCATCATAATGAACTGTTTTTACAGCAAAAAGACTATGGTGCGGGCGACTGTGTTATTTACCTAAAAAAACCTTCAAGTATTTTTTAATAAAAATAGTTACAATGTTACTTGAACATTTTGAATATTATTTTAAAAATAGTAAGTCGTGTGTAAGTTTTAAGAAAACATTATTAGCATATAGTGTAAATAAAGTGAAAATTTTAGTACCAGGGTGGCTTAACGAGCAAGACACATGTTACTCTCATAAACTGTTTTTAATTAATCATTTAATTACGTGCAAACTCCATAAAACGTTGAAATGGCTATCGCAAGATTTAAGGACTACAAACCAGTCTGGTACACGCAACAAAAAAATACAACATTTAAGTAATGTTTAAAGCTTAAAAAATGTACGTTTATATGCTTACAGATACATTTGCGTACTTCCTATTCTTTGTAACTTTGTATATTATATTGTTTTATTGTATGTAATATTTACACCTTGAAAATCTCATTTATTTAATAGATCATTGAAATTGGCGAGAGTGAGAAATGTATATCTTTATTTCAAAATATTTTAATTTAAACTGGCGTTAATGGATCTGACTCAAATTTCCTATAATCTGCCTTTAAAAAAAAGTAATTAAACCCGTAAAAGGTTGGGGCAAATTGGGGTTCAATCCCTAACAATAGGTACCTAACTCTTTATTAACAAATTATTATTTATATCGCCCAAAAATTATGTCAAATGCAAGTAATAATAATTTATTTAAAAATAGCTATTTGGCATAATTTTTGAGCGACTTAAGTATAATAATAATAATAATAAATGTCGTTTATTGAGCAAAAATAAATGAAATTGTTATTTTACAATATACTTGAATTATGAATACATAAGTTGCTCAAAGGGGCAAAGTTCAGGCGTGCTAATCGAATTAGCATACTGTTCTACCACTTAACCCCAAGGTAAATAAAGAAAACAGATAATTTGTTAAAAAAGGTATATTGTTGGGTATTGAACCCCAACCCTCGATTAGTTTGCAGCTCCTTAACCACATAAGTTCTTTTTCGTTTCTACTCTAATTTACGTTTAAAGTGCAGTAATTTAAACTAGAGTATAAATTATTAAATAATTGTGAGTTTTCTGTGAAAACCGCCCCGATTCATTTTTTTTAATAACAGATTGTACAGGACTTGGGTCAGATCCCTAATCACCAAATTAAATTTTTGCATACATTTCTGAAAGATAATTTAATGTCGATAATAAATGTTCGAATAATATTGTCTTATTCTTTGCTGAGACTATACATAGAGAGATCGCCAACTTAAATGTGCCTAAATAGATATTTTTTAATGCATCAAGTAAATGAGATATTCAAGGCGTACTGTTTTAGTAGCCGTACTGTACTCTATACGTATCAACTTCACAAGATACAATATTATTTTTGTTTTTATTTGCTTTTTAAAATAGATCACTGTAAACTATATCAATCGTCAACATTACTTGAACAATAATTTCCTCTCGTATTAAAATTTTTAAATAAAATCCGTATATTGTTTATTAATGTTTTTTTTTTCATTATTTGTACATAGCTAATTCTATATTCATTATAGAATTTTGTGAGAATAAAGTGGGGACAATCCGTATTCCGTATAATCTTGCGCTCATCGGTGAACTTTTTGTTGAAATTATATTAGAAACCTCTTATGTAATTTTTATAGGTACCTAGCTACCTATTAAATGTTTAAAAGTGTTGCATGTGAAACTTATAAAACCTTTATTTTACTTGGTACCAGTTCATCCGATTGACAACAAATGTTTTAAATAATAACAAAACAAACTAAAGAATATACACCTATATTTAATATTCTTTGTAACTAACTTAACTTAGATGTAAGCAGAATCAAACTACTTAAATATTCTTTGGCAGAATACAAGTTTATTTCGGGTAGGTACAACCATTGTAAAACTATTGGAATTGTAGAGAGAAAGTTCTTGCAACACTGTTATAGCTCAAGAATGCTAATGACGCATTTACATGCTGAATGCCACTGATAAGGTAAGCACTTTGACGCTAGGAGCTCCCAGCGGCATTTTCGAACAAAAAATGATATATTTAACTAAGTAAATAGTTATGCAACCCAAATCATAGCATATACGTTATAGCCCATAACGCTGTCCTTCTTCCCCTATCTATATTCTTTGCTTCTAGGTAACACTGATCAGGATGGCTGACACTTCTACTCTTCTGTAATAAACATAAAGATTACTAAATAATTCCAATACTATTTGTTTTTACAAGTTTTACACTTTACTGAACAATAATCACAATAAGGTAGTGAGAATAAAACAAATATTGGTTGCTTAGAATTTGAAAAATCTAATATAAGTACATTTTCCCGTACACTGAGAGCATCGAATATTACAGTACTCCACGGATATAACACTGTCGTTTATATTGTGGGACTTCACTGTTCGCCGCTTTGAAAAGAAATTTTAACCGTTGGTTGTAATGCGGCTGTCTTAGAACAAAGTTGAATCTCAGCCCGCGAACCTGCTTTATAATCGGGAAGCACTGTAGAGTGCGTTTGAATACTTTAAAAAAAGTAACGTATGAATATACGCATTCGGGTATATTCTGTAGTACAGCACAATTTTTGCATATATTAACTAGTGTACTGCTCAACTTTGCTTCCAGCGATTAGGCTAAACAAAAAATTATAAAAACTACGTATAAAACGAAGCTGGTGAAATTCATAAATAGTTAACTGAACATTTCCAGCTACTCGTAGTTAAATAGAAATCTACATGAAATTTATTTTGTCCTTTAAATATAACCAAATAAAAACGTTCTGTCGAAAATGGTCTGATCTGCAATCGTTTTCGGGTAAATGATCATCTTTACTAGTTGCTGTGTCTGTTACAATATTTATTGTTATAGGTTGGACATACTGCTTTTGTCGTAGCGATAAAAAATGTATTTGTATAATTCTGTATTTATACTTTTGCACATAGTAGGTTTGTTTTGGACAAAATAAGGATAATCTAATTTTTAGAAAAAATCTGCTGTTTTGAGGTGGACCTGTGGATTTCATATCTAAAACACGCTGCTTATCCCATACTAAATTATAAAATTGTAAAAAACTGTAATATCGTGTGATATGAACATATGCTATCACTAAAATAGCTAGTAGAAAAGTAGTGATAAAAAATATCACTTACTTATTAAAACAGTCAAATTACACTCATTCGTTAATCATTAACATATTGTGCAACTTTGTTATGATTTAACGGAATATAAGTATGTACTACAAAATTTCCAATTGTCATGAATGGAATTTGAATTATTATTCTGCACAACTTGCTCATGCAGACAGAATCGTTATAAACGTCTATAAATTCTATTAATAGGGTCAAATAAAGTTGAACTCCATCTATTTTAAGTATGAATTTCAATGTTAAGGCCAGTTTATATATGAGAAAGAAGTAGTGCAACTCTTTTTCATTATTTGCAGGAAGCTGTGGCCACTGATCACAGAAGATGTTTTTTTCGCCCTCCTGTCGTGAAACTGAATTTAATTATCCGATTTATATTTTATTACTTCTCACGTTCCCAAAATCGTTAATGCGAGCTCTCTCTGAGTCTTATTTATAACTACTTTAGAAAACGGTAAGTAGTTTCTAAAATGAAACAAATGTTGTGCAATTAAATAAATATATAGAACTCAATAACACTATACATAAGCTGTTTTCAATTCATAGCTACGAATGAAGCGTTTAAGTTTTATTAAAATTATGAATAAAAAACTAGAACGATAAATTAAATCTGCGTGGATTTAATTTGTATTAATAGATATAAATAAATCTTTCAATTATAGCCGATTATAATAAATAGTTCGTAGAAATTTAAAACAGGAAGGGAAATTAGTATAATCATTGGTATAACTGGAGAATATTGCCTTCGGCAATATTAGTAAAAAAGTGTGTCTATTCATTAGCTCTTCCGAGTATTTTGAGTGGCTTAAACTGGGACAAATTGCTATCGTTATTTATTTACATGGGCTTCAATCTACCCTCATTTTTAATTCCTCGCGGGGTGCTTTACTGAAAATCGATAATCATTCTTAATTAACAAGTTTACGAAGAATATGATCAGTAACCAATGAACTTTTACCGTTTATTGGTTATTTAGAGTTCTGTATTATATACTAAAATATTAATTTTAGTTTTATGATAGTGCTAAAAAAGAATTATCGAGTTCTAGATGAACTTTAGTCATACTAGAAGTAACTATGACACTGTGAGATTTTAGGTTTTAGGTTTTCAAGTACCGTCAATCTTCTGCTGTTTTTTTGCTTTCTTTTATGAAATTGTTAAAAGTGGAAAACAATGATAATATATGTCTAATTACTTGTTTTATTTATTATGTGTTGCATATAACATTATTCTTGTTATTTAAAATTTTGGGATTACAGCTGTTTTTAGTTTTAAAAAAATAGCAATTTTGGAGAAAATATCAGCTAAGTTAGTAATTGTATAAATTTAGCTACTTGAACATGAAACGTTTCAATTAGACATTTTAGTATTGTCAAAAAACACATTAAAACATTTTATTAAAAAGTTTAATTACGTTTCGCTGGTATATAGCTTCTTCACATAAAATAATATTTTAAAAATATACAAGCTTTATGCCGTAATTATTCTGAAATATTAAAGACATAAACATTAGAGAATATGTGAAAGAATAACACCTCACTAATATACATACCATAATAAAACTGTCATTTTTTATTAAACCATTTATTCTTCTTGTTCAAAATTGTAAAATACTATTTGTTTTTCTTTCAAAACTCCAAACAATGGTTAATATAAGAAATGAAAAACAATAAGCTTGTGGCTATTGTCCGTAAGTAAATTAGTTTTGTTTTATTTTCTTTTTTTTCCCTAGGTTGTTTTTAGGGTTTTTATGCTAGAAACTAAGTTTTAAATGTATATAGAGGGATCTTTTTAATTAAACCAATATTTATTACCTTTGTTGGTAAAGTAAATATGTAAAATTAGTGGAGCTTCAGAACTCATAAGATTAATTAATTTGCACTTTGCTTGCCGTGTGTGCCTTAGTCTTTCTCATTATTATAATCTTATGCATCGTCTGAAAGTGTAAAAACTTGTATTACTTAGGGCTGATATATTGCAATGGTCTTATGCCTGAGGCTCTACTCTGCTTGCCGTGTAGTTTAGAAAACAAGTCAATAAGCACATAGTTTTATGTAGCTGCAATACTAAGCTTAAATTTCATTCAGTAAATGCATTGGAAAAGATATGCCAGTATCAATAAATGAAGTGAGTAAGGAACGCAAAGGGCAAAGCTTGTTTTTCACAGGGTTGAGGTCGAAGTTCAAATTAATTAAATATTAGATTTAGGCAGAATATATAGCCAAACCAAAACAAATGAATAATCTCAAAGAGGTTTGGTATGTGTAGGTCAATGAAGCGTGGATTTTAATATAGCTAAATAGGTCAAGTTGTGAACAATCTAAAAATGTATAAGAAGCCAGAAAAATAATAATGTTGCAAAGAGCAAATTAAAAGGCTGGCAGAAAGTCAGAAAATAGCAATTGGAAAAGCAGACAGCAAGACATAAAAAAGCGAGGGAAAAGACGACTGATTGACATCGAAAGCATAGTATATATATGAAGGAAGTGAACTCTTTGAAAGGACCAGTGCAATTACGCGAGTGAACAGAGCAAAGCAAATAATAAAACGTGTAGTGGCGCAAAGAGACATTTTCACAATTAAAAATGTGGACAATAATTTAGATATAAGAAATTTTTAAATTCAATAATTTGTAAGTAAATTTATTTAAAAATGTATTTGATTTGAACATGGCTGATTTCCGTTTGTATAGTATTAGATTAGCATTTGTTTATAGCGGAGTTCAGGATATGACAATTGAATAAATTATAAGATTGACATGAAATTTTGTGCTCCTTTTGAATACAAGTTTTTATATAATAAAATTAAATATTTTGAGCTAAAAAGTGTTTCACTGTGTTAAGCAAGTCATATAATTCATATTAGAAGGTTTGTGGCGATTTCCGCAAACAGAAATATTTTCACCAAGAGCATCTTCGAGGTTGCAGTCGCCAACCCACATCAAGATTACGAAGAAAGATTCCAGCCGAAAATAGGGTCCAGAGCCAGCGTTTTCCACTGCGACGCATCAGGCAGGAGTGAAGGACACCGACCAGCAGTACAAACATTGGGGGAAACCGTTGCAGAAGAAGATACTAGCGGGGCTCCTTTCCGATCACCGAACGAAGACACCTCAAAGTTTAAGGTACTGTAATAAGCTAAATATCAGTGTTAGCATCCAGAAATGTGTGTGCATGCGAGACAATACCGCACTGAACAAGACTCAAGCATCTTCAGCCTCCAGCGAAAGTGCTTTTCAAATTATTAACCAGAGTCCAGTTGTGAGGTTAGGTGGAGATTAAACAATTGCAGAAATTAAATCGGCGTCCCTTCTGACGTCATAAGACAAATTAATTCCTGAAACAAATGAGAATAATAACCGCCAAAGCACTACGATTTAAATAAATACCTCTTCGAATGTTCACAAATTTGGTTTTTAATGTCAACAACACTTGCCGCATGCTAAGCGAACCTTTTGGAGTTTTGACAGCATACATTTGCGACTGTGTATTTGGAACATATTCTGGTGGCCATTGGCGCACCAGTTTAAGTAAAAAATATTCACAAATTATTAGGAATTGACCCCTTTGAATAGAGTTGATTGTCTACCGAGCTAGCGTTATGAGAATAAAATTGCAGATAAATAAAATACGAAAAAGGACATAATACTATTTATTTGGGTCAAGTAAAAATAAAAATACAAAACAGCAATTTTATTTTAATCAGTTTAAGTCTTACATTAAATTTTAAAAACCATATCAATTCAAAGTGGAGCTTTCAAAGCAATCCATCCCAATATATTTCCTGGCTAATATTATCTGAAATTCCCATAAGATAATCAGTTTGACTTTTAGATTTTTGTTTACCAATATTCCTACGTCAGGATATCCCCAATTTGATCGTATGTAATAAATATTTGGCCAGATATCGTATTCACAATTTTTTATCCGGTCGTCTTATTTTCTAAACGTCAAGGTATTTATGTTCTATCACATTGTCTATCTTTATAATCATTTCCCTCGTTACAGAGCGACATAGGTAGCATTTAATGTACAAATGCAGTAGTTAACATTAATTTTAAAAAATCTGTGAGGGGGTATGTGGTCTAGTTCTTCCCTGATCACCAATCGTGATTGCAAGCAAGATTCTAGATTTATCTGTATGCTTAAGAATGTTGCTGTAATACTGAGTGTTGATAGTGTGCCGTCCTTTCAAATAATTGCTTAAAATTGGGCCTCTGGCAACATGAAAAGTAATCAACCCACTCGTAAAACGTGATATAATTTTTACTTTATGGCTTGACTGAAATAGGTTACTTATAGAGGTTATGTTAACAAAGAAACAATTTGCTCAAGAGCTATTCTGTGACATGGGATGTGTACACTTATGATTTCGAATAAATGGTGTTGATTCTTGATGCTGAATTTGTAGAATATCTCCCTATTGATAACGTACTTCACAACGAAGTGTTCTATTCAAAGCTTGTAATAGATAATAGACTATCCTTCTAGTTCAGAAATGAACAAGAATATGTCGGTGTCGGAACGATACGCGGTGTGAATTTTTCCACGCGATTTTTGCAAATATTGAATAAGGATTTTTTCGCGATCAAAAGATATGAATATAATGTACTGTTTATGTTTATGAGACAATCTGATCGTTCTCTCTTGAGGAGAGGTCAACAATTACTGTTAATGCAAAATATGAAAGGTGTTGAGAACAATTCACAGAATCCTCGGGAGGCGTAGTATACGGTTTGAACAAGATGGCGTTACGGCACGCAATTAAGTTGAGTTTTTGCAAGCTATTAAGGATCGAATAGGATCTATGGGGTGAAGAATTGATCGCCATGCATACACAACTTTCTTATCAGGTTTTATCCCTGCATAGAATTCGCTGGAGGACATTTGGAGGATATTAATGTAGGTCCTTAAAAAGTAAATATGATACAGTTGCTGCATTCGTAGTTGCTAACTTAGTTAAAGTGCTTTTCATAGAGCTCATCCTTGAAATCGAGATATCCAAACTTTTCAGTAAAAAACTGAGAAGCTATATCCCCTCCAACCCATTTGCATGTATACATATTTTTTGTTTGTCTAGTGTTGTTGATTTTGGAATTAATGACCGAGGAGGAATGAATTCAGTTTTTTTCTTTGCAATTCAGCGCATCTAGTTAGCTGTTTTCTCGAAGGCTGGGCATTTCAAATTTCTAACCCAATCACAACAGGATGTGAACGCGTGCAATTTAGCAGACATTCCGTTCAAATAATTCCGCCAGATTTATTTTCCAATCTCACAGATTTTTGTTTTCTTTACTAACCATTAATATCCATTAACTAGTTCCCAATTTAATGCGTTTTAATTGTATCCAGCTAGATTGTTCCCATTTCTGTATGCCCTGATTTACATTATGTGACGGTAATGCATTGCGAACCAATAGCTAATTCAGTTGCTATGTTTTTGTTATGGAACAGCCCTGGGGGTGTTAACAGCGTTTAGTTTAAAATTTCGAATTGCATTTCAAAACACTGTTCTTCATTAGTGGAAACTGCCGAAGGCGTGCATTCGCACTATTTCCCCTCAATTATAGCGCTTGCCCAGAAACGTGGGCCGGCGACGTTAGTTAGAATTAGAAATACTATCTAGATTGATACCCAGTGGTTTCCTTTGTGTCGGCTCCTGAAAGCGCTGCCATCTGTAACGGGTAGGTGTGGACGTTCAAAATTGGACTGTCGAAGAGATCTAATACAACAGCCGATAGAATCCATGTCACTATGTCACACCTAAGTGGATGTTCGTTAGAATGCTTATAGTAGTAGAAAAATGGACGTTAATTAAACGACAAGACGCCATTAGCTTATCTCCGATTCTACATATGGCCGTGAGGTTATTATAACCCCTTGTTCAGTTAATAGGTGTCGGTTAATCATCGACGTTTGATAAGTGGATCGTTAAGGAGCAGTTATCCGAGTTGCAGAGTCGGTAACCTACAATGAGCGATTATTGTTTACTTGTTACGGGAACTAATCTCGCCGTACTTGGCGAAGAAGCTGGGGTTCACTTACAGAGTGCATTACTGTTTGTTATCCTAATTTATGGGTTCAGCTATGAAACTAATAACACAGAACAATATGGTTTTGAAATTTGTTATCGTGCATTGCCGGCCTAATGGCTCTCGTTTACAACGCTTGTAGTACATAACATGCTTGAGTAGATGTATTAATCATACAGATGATTTGTCTTGCTTAGTCCTAGATTGCTGTCATTTGCTTGGAGAAAAGCGATTTATAGTCAAACTTTGCATACCTGGCTTATAATTCCTTGACATTTTAAAAGCATATCCGTATATACCCAGCTGCTGATAATAATAATAAAAATAGTCCAGTGTTGAAATTAATAAATAGAAATCAGCAACCTCAAATTATACAAAAAATATATTAATAACTTGAAAAAATCTTATTAAAACTATGTAGAAGTATTAAATTTTGCTATTTTGCTTTTGACTTTACTTTTACAGCGTTTGAAATAAAATATTTTCAAAATTATGAAAAGTTTTAGGAGGAAAATAATGCAGATTTTTAAAGACGATCTATATAAAAAACAAAATTCAAGCACCAGAGAAAAAATTAAATGAAATACAAAATATTAGTAGTGCACATTCGCATACATACACTGCTCAAAGCTCTTCAGAATTAAAATATTTTGAAATGTCGCTATAAGGACATTGGTGTTCCAATCTAGAAGATCCAAGATTTGAGAAAAAAGTAAATTAAAAAGCGTAGAATATATTATTCATACTTCCAGTCACAAATGAGATAGATTCGAATTAAACTGTGTGGGTAAATGGATTGAATTTATTTTATAGACCTCATGCGGTGGACTGATGCTGGGGCAAAAGAAAATAAACAGTCTAAATCTTATGGTTTTTGATTAGGCAGTACGTTCGTAAAATTAGTTTTATTACCCACATCTTCAAGCGTGAAATACATTTTCACATGTACGAAGTCTGTCCATAAAAGAACTGAACTTATAAAATTAGAATTTAATGCTGTTACTTTTAAAATAGTTTACTTGGCACCTAATTCTTAATTTTGTGTTATGCCGCAATTCCATATGACAAATTTTTGGGCCGTATAAAGGTATGGTACGCTCTTCTTGTTACACGTAACGTCCAGAAACGAACTGAACAAGGTAAAACGCTACCAATACGCTAGCAATAACGTACAACCAAAGAACATATGCTCTTTGGTACAATAGTTACAAATAAATTGCAAAAAAATGCTGCACTTGCACTTCAAAATCAAAATTTTGGGGGGGCCACGGCCCCCCATTGCCCCTTCCAAGTTACGCCTATGCTCTTGCTTAAATTTAGCACTAATGCACAGCTCACAACATTTTTCAGGTTTTGAAACATTGCCGCACTGCTCATTTTGGATATAATCTGCAACTCTGACAGTGAACTTCGTTGGATGCCGTCAATAGATTCCAAACGTTGTCCTTTCAGTGAGATTTTAACTCGATTAAAGACACCCAAAGTAATTTCTTAGCGGATCTGTATTTCGAAGGAAGCCATCGAGAACTGTTTCTAAAACTTGAAAAGCTCTAGAAACTGTTTTATTAAAACAGTTAGGTTATTTTGCGGGCTGACCTCGTACATAATTTATTGACAGAACTGTATACATTTAGACGGTGGGTCGTTTATGAATAAATTAAAATTTAGGAATTATTTACTAACTTCGAGGGTTCAGCGAATGCTCATTAAACGTAAATACTTCGAATAAAATATGTATTTGTTTGCTACCTTTCCACAACTTCAATTGTTTTTTAAATTGAAATTTTTTGCAGCGCCTTCGCCATTTTCATTATATGTATTAACACCTTGCTTAGCTTAGACAAATACGATTAATTTCTGTTCTTTCAGCATAAAGGAACACCACGAATGTTGAAAAAATGAACACGGAATAGTTATTTTTGTATCTAGAATTCGAAATGCTACTTTTGCATTCGAAAAGACATTTCTTGACCAGCAAGCAAAATTCGTTTGAGAACGGAAAAGCATTTCACATTTATCTGAGAACAATTTTTTTTCGAAAATGCATTAATATCAAGAAAAATTTAAATAAAAATTATAGAACTGTCAATATGAATCTATTCAATAGTTGATGAATAATAATAATAATATGGTTGAAACTCATTGTTTAAGTAAAAATAATAAATTGGTAAATATATTCATTCATTTTATCCAATAGATTAATTGGAACGTCCATGGACGCGAAAATGAAATGTTACGTAAACTTATAGAACCTCTCTATTGTCGATTATTAAATTATTGTGTATAAAGTAACTTTTTTGTCATAATTTGTTGAAATACGAATTGGTCAGAAGTAATTCTATAAAAATTACTGATTGTTGCATTTACCTTGGTCCGAAACATCTTCAGTAGGCAGTAGGCACTGGAGCTGTTATAATATTTGATTTAGCTTTGTTTTTTTGCTGTCAGTTTTCAAGTAAATTTTAAACTGTGGCCTTAATTTTTATGAATGTTGCTCTTACGTTAGGAAAATTATTAATTATGGGTTAAAACTTTATCTTGAAAGGCTTAAATTGCAACTTTTGGAAGCAGTTTTGCACTATTCCCATGGTTTACGGCCTGATAAACTCGAATCTGTTGTCGGAAGAGGCGAAAACTGTATACTTTTACCAAATAAATACCAAACTAAGATGTACCTCAACCATCACAATTGACAGTTCATGTGTTAGCTATGTCGCCAACTGTCGTTAAAATACCCTAAACGGTGTGGCGCAGCCCAAACGAGTATAAAAGTAGAGAGGCCTGTATTAAATACTTTGGCTAAAATGCAGTATCGTAGACCACTTATGTTTCATGCCCGGGAGCTATAATTTTAGGTTAGCTGCAGTTTAAGATTTGTGTGTACTTAGTACCCACTAAAAGGTTGTTATTTACTATACTGCAGTTTTCCCTCATTCTATCTATTTATTTTAAATCAATGGGTGCCGCCCCTGGTGTTTTTCGAGTTACCGTCTGCGTTGCGTGCGTACCTAAATAAAATGACGTCTTTATGTCATCTCGCTGGTAATTTTCGTGTTTTTCGGAATTTCTGATAGATTTTTGTAAGTTTTGTATTTAAAAACGCCTTTCCGCCGACTTCTCTGTACTTACTTTTTGTTCTGCATGGCCTTTTTCTAGGGTTTCCAAAAAATAAACTGATTTTTAGCGTTTCAAGCTACTGTAAACTGTTACCAAGATATTAACCAAAGAAACAATTCTAAGTAAATATAAATTATTTAACTAATGTAATTATTACTCCTGGGTGTGCAAATTGTTATTTAGCTGAATTTGACTATATTTGATTTTTAGGCGTAACACGATAGCCGTAAAATATTTACATATTTACACATATATCAGCCAGTGAAGCTGCGTCCTGTCAAGCCTACTTCCTTCAGCGCCACCTAACGGCAATGGCACAAAATTTACTGCTACAGGATACTGGCAGTAACTTTGTTTGGTCTTCATATATTTAAATAATTAATTCAATGTTACCGAGTGGTGCAATTATAGAACGAATTATTCATTTTAATACAGAAACTGATACAGGTAATCAATAAAATGGGTGATACAGAGGGGAGATATGGCGAAAATAGGTGCACCACTCAGCCTAGAATAAAGTGATAGAAGAAGAAATGCTAAAGTAGAAGTAGAAGAACAAATACTGAAGGTAGTCAAAATCGCCTTGAGGTTGAAACAGGTGGGGCGTATTAAGCTAGTATTTTTATGTTTTTAATAGCGGGCCAAGTCCAGAGGATGATAGAATAACCTTAACTAACGTTAGTATTTGCTCGGGATTAGATAAACATGAAAACGTTTCAGCTGCTTTTAGCATCTAACGCAAACGTTTGACATTATACAGTATTCAGTAATATGAATTATTCTGCCTATTGAACAGTAATTGTAGAGTAACTAATCACTCAATCGTGTAGTTTAGATTAACAGTGACGGAACTTCTATTTCTAATATAAGTTAATAGGCTGAGAATATGAGAATATAATTCGTTTGATTTTGAGCCAATTATAATCTATACGACCTTCTCTCATACTGACAATACAGTAACTTGCTATTATCGATTTGGTACGGGCTAACTTGGGTTTGTTTCACCTGTCAAATAAAATAATTTAGAAATGTCAGTTGATTTGTCTAGGTTATGTCGTGTGCTTTAAACATAAAAGCAACAAAAACTACGTTGGAGGAAAACATTGATCATTAGCTTTGATACTGAAGTAATAAAATAGTGTTACGTTTTTTCTTGTATAATATTTAACATTTTTATATTCTCTTCCTAAATATAATTTGTAGTGCGCCTAATAATCTATACTTTTTTAATGAATATTATTTCGTTAGAATCCCAATGCAAGAAAATATTTTTAGCTTTGGGATTATAACTCAAAATATTCATCAAAAAACCATCGATAATAAGCGTACTACTTATTATACTACCCCTGATAATACAATGGTTGCTTTTAACATAGACAACCGGATTCTTCTTTAGTCGTATGAGAAGATTCACACACACAAAGAGAAACACAAAAATTTATATTTAAAAAAATGTAAAAACGATACAAATATTTTAGAAACGTAAAACAAAGAAGTATCAGAATAAACATTTGGGACAATTTATTGGAGCGAAGGAAAAGTCGAAATATGTATGGATTCAGCTTAATAGATCTATATCCTCTTTTATTACAAACTTAAATAAATAAAAATTACCTTGTTTCTGACTTGGCAGTTCTAAACTACCATTTTTGTGTCAGTTTTATATAGTATTTCAACATTGACTTTTAAAACGTAACTACTTTTAAATGTAAACCCTAAGCGTGGTTGTCCATTAAATATACAACCGCAGCTAGTTTCTTGCCCGGCGTGTTTCTTTTCAATTTATATTAATTGTAAAAGTAAATTTTCTGTTCATTCTTTATTTTGACTAATATCTTTATGTGATGACTCATTGAAACATTTGGTGCTTATGTGATTGCATTTTACATTAATGTTTTGATTTAGCAACAGCTTGATAAATGATGGTATGAGAGAAAGAAAAAGATTAAATTAAGATTAAGCCAAAACTGAAAAACTTTAGTTTTTAAATTTAGGCAGTTCCATGTATTGTTATTAGTTTATTACCAATGTAACTAATATGCCATTTAATGTTTAAAATTAAGCTGCAAAGTTTCAGTGAGTAAATTGTGTACTTTCCAGATAGACATAATCTGAAACTGTCTCTTACACTGCAGGTCTTTCAAATCTTGTAGTTATTCTTTCGCCGTAGCTTCATACTGATACCTACTTACTGATTCAGCTATAATAATGTCATATTTTTTGACACCTACTTCTAGGACTGTGTGTTGATTCAGTTGTGAAGCCATCGCCTGAAGATGTACTAATAAAATATGTGCTGGTATATTTACATAATTATGCAGTAGTATATTAATTGCATATTTAAGAAATTAAAGTTTACGTTTTCTAATTCGCATTACTAGCATGGACGTCAAAATAATGTATGTAGTTATTACTTTGCTGAGAAATATTATTGTATATTCTATAAATTTTCGCCCATGTATGTTTTACTGTCGGCAGTTGTGAGTTATACGCTGAAAACTATTTTTGTAGAATTCGTTTCGCTGTAAACCTACATTTTACATTAAAAGCATGTGGAAACCACAATCGAGCTTTCCGCATCGTTTGCATACCAAAAAAAGTTGAAATTCTGAGAATGGAAATGTCGGAACGTTATTATGAAACAATGCTTTCAGCAAATTCCGCGAGGTTAAATTTAAAATCCGTATTTCAACTTGATTTGCGTGTTGCAAAGAAGGCTCACTTTAATTAATCGCGCAAACATTCATAGTGAAATATATGCATTTAATTAAAAGCGGAACAGTTTTCCGGGCGGTATTTAAGTACTCACTGGGGCACAGAACAAAGTATTGCAGAAATGTGCCCCAGGCGAGTTGCGGCACCCTTTGAGTATTGGCTGCCTTTGCTAAGTCGTTCTTTAATGTTCACTTAGCTCTAACTTCCCTGAACTGTAAATTAATAAATTTTAAATGTGCATACTTTGTTAGTCGCACATCAAAGTGTTAAACTTTAGTTTGCAAAATGATTATCTTGCGATGCTGGTGTAGAGACAGCTTTATGAATTGTTCCGAATACGTTAGCAACCTTTATGTTAAGAGAAACTTGATAAATGGAATTTCATTTAACCTAAAACTTCACTTTCAGTATTTTTAATAAAATGCAATATAAGTTGTAGGAAGGACGAAGTAATATAAGGTATCTATACTGGTGACCTACATTTGTTGTTTAATTTCCACCATTTTGCTGTGTCAGATATTTAACGAACTTTATAAATATTTGTAGGGGTATAAAATAAGAACAGTTAAAAACATTAATCATTGGAACTTAATTATGTCTGTTTTGACACATTTTTAAAATTAAAAATGTCACTAGTTTCTTATTTTCTTTCAGTCAATTGACGGCTATATTTTTTTAGTTTTATTATAGCATTAAATCGCTGCAATAAAACATATTCTTGTGCCCAAAATAAGACAATTTCACTCAACTGACCTATCCAAATTCATTTTATTAGTACTAGTGGTATGCTTAAAAATTAAGAAAAATTGGTTATAACAATAGGACGTTTGGATCTATTTGGATAATATTCGGTCAATGGCGGCTCGCTATAAGGAGCCAAAGAGCCACGGCTCTACCACAACGAACCAGTCATTTAAGATTTATTTTATTCTTAAAGTAAATTTTTCTTCTTATTCTTCATCATATTTATCATTTTAAAGCTTAAACTATACGAGTATTTTATGAATGTAAACTGTACGAGCAGAACAGTTTGCTTTCATGGAGGCATTGGAGCCAGATCGAAGTAGCACTACTTTGCGACAGTTTACCGACCGCAGCAGCGAGAGTGCGGCGAAGAAGGCCAAAGATACGTAAGATATTTTAACATTGAATGAGAGGCCCCTCAGCATAGGCTCAATCAGTATCAGTCTGATCCCGACTGCGATAGCGTGCGTGTCGAGTTTCTGATTACAACTTTCGCATGTAAGGTGACTGATAAAGAAATGTCGCTCTCGTGGAGCACATTCGGAAGCTGCCAATACTGTCTTACAACATGGTTACATGAGTAACTGTGCTATGATCTATTTTATTATACTGATAATTTACTGGTAAATTGTCCAACATTTAAATAATATACGTCAATCGCGCACTTAAGTAGTGGCATTTTTTTGGAAAAAATATTCATTTAGTAAACGCGAAATAAAAGAGAGATGTTCCACTCAGTTCATTATATTTTATTAGCATCTAAAGTTTGGGTTTTTTACTGATTTAAATTTCGGGATGTCAGAATCTGTCATTGTTTGTGAGAGGGTGCAAAGTTCATTTTACATTCGGGTGGCTCTACCATCAAAATTTTCCACGAGCTACCAGCTGTAATTTTTTAAGATGATATTGGTGGACTACTAGTGGATGCAATATTGGTGTCACGATACACATCAGACAGCAACCGTTTACTGGCAAGGCCGATAACCTTCAATTGCATCTCCAGAAAGAGACATTCATGTTACGATTTAGACACAAAAAATAAATCTGGGTGACTGCTCCATGCTTTTTCAGAAACAGGCACAATCTGATTGCTGATAATTAGAGAGCGGAATTATAAACGCAAATTTTTTTTAAAAAAAGGCGCTTAAAAAGCCTCAAAAATGTTAAAAAGCGTTAATTTAAACAAAAAAGCATTAAGTTTTACAAAAAAGCTTTATCATAAAAAACGTCATATATGAAAAAATAGTAGATTATGCAATGAGGCAGAGAAATTGCACTGAAGCAAAATAGCATTCTCTCCGAGTTGCATATACTATTTTTTTCACTTTACAGGAAGATTTAAAACGAAAAACCTGTTTTTTTAAACGTCATTTATTGACATTTTAGTTACAATATTATTTTAAAATTAGTAGCCTATGGTAAATTTTCAAGTTGGTGACACTGTAAGTCATTATGACAAGAGCTCACAGTTATGTTTTGACACCAACTGACACAAAACCTAACCTGGTAACCTCGAATTTGACATAATTGTAAGCTCTTGTTGCTCAGTCATAATGAAAACTCCCTAGGGAAATTTCTCTCCTCTAGGGAGTAATTCATTATTTCTCTCACGATTGTGTTATCGTAGAAACCGTGTTTTGCTCCCAGACTTGAAAAAAACTATTATCTACGACCACCACTAAAAGTATGCCTTTTAGTGCTAGCTTGTTTCACTAAAAGTGACGTTTTACAGTTTACCGTGGTTAAAGAAGCACATGGGCTAAAAGTAAAGTGAGGTTATAAAACTACAATTTCGAACTGGAAGTGAAGTTGTAAAGTTATTCTAGTTGCTTCTTGCGTTACAGGTAAAGTGTTTTTGAAATAATTAAAGCGTTATGTAATGAATACAGTCAGATGTGGAGTATTAATAATTACATTTCGTAACTGACCTTGACAGTACTGGCGTCGCAAACAATCGCCCGCGCGGCGTGGCCTACTGTTTATTATGACATAAATTAGAAGTGTCGCAGATGCAAACCTTTGTTAAATCTATATTTATGGATTAATAACAGCCTTCGGCTTCGTTTCATAATTTTCATGTCTAGTGCATAAACGTCGACTTTTAGCACTTATTGCATAAATAGCTATTATACAAAATTTTCGGTTCCCTTAAAAACAGAGAAACGTAGTACTAGATAGGTACACCTACGATCATTGAAAATGAACAGGGTTATGCAAAACGATCCCTTGCTAGGGTTGGAACTCCTTAGTCTCGGCAAAATTCTAAGTAGGACTTTGACCATATGACCAAAGCCGTCGGTGTCTAAGGTACCTGGTACTCCACATGCCTAGACCTTGTCCATTACAAACAAACAAACACACAGCCCTGTTCATTTTCAATGATTCTTTGTGTACGTAGGAAATTGCCTATTCAATTTATTAAATTAATAAACATTAATTTTTATTGTAATTGGGGATTTCAGAAAAAAATTAATACAAGTCTCGTCAGTAAAATGTCTCACTTGCCTCGGAGCCTTAAAAGTACTCGGCACAAAGTGCCTCGTATTTTAATATGGCTCCTCGACAGTAATGCAACATTTTCCTGACTTATGTAAATACTATTATTTGAAATCGGCATTAAAGTACCTCGAAATCCTCATTAAAATACGAAAAATCGGCATTAAATTAATCTATTGTTTTACGATTTTTTTGTAGGTGGCGACGCGACAGATAAACGTCAACCGACGTTAACATAACTTACAAATGTTGGTTAAAATGTTGTAATTTCACGATTTTTCGATTCCAAATAAAACATAATGTACTCCTCGGCACCGAAGTTCCTTTTTACTTCCTTTTACGATAAAGGAAGTATTGGATTCACCCCAAAAATTCGAAATTGAGTTTTCAACAGATCTTCACGTTTTAGAGTCCCCTGATCCCAAAAAACATATTTTTTTTCATTGGTCTGTGTGTCTGTCTGTCTGTGAACAGAATATCTCAAAAACGAAAAGCGGTATGGCGTTGAAACTTCATATATAAGTTTTGTGTACTATGTATATGAGACAGCAAGCTTTTGAAAAAAATCGCATAACCGGAAGTAGGTGTTTACTCTTGTGATTTTTCAGTTTTTTTCGATTTTTTCAAAAACGGCTCTAACGATTTTTTTTAAACTTTACATTTTTATTACATTTTGAATGTGTATTGATGTGAGATAGGTTATTTTCCAGTTGAATACTTCTAAAATGGGTTTCTTTTGTTTTTTTGTCTATTTTTTTTATTAACTCTTATTTTAAATAGAACACCCGGTATATTATTACATTTTTGAATTCAGCTTAAAATTCTAGAGAAAATTTGTCTCTTCAACTAACGCTCTATTTTGAACCGTTTTTGCAAAATTTGTAATTTTTGAAAATTTTTGACAAATGCTTAAAACATTTTAAATAAAATTTTTGGCTAATTATAAGATCACTGTAAAAGGAAGTTGTGTGCGTGTATCACACCAGATTTTTATTCCTCATGTGGTTTATTTGCCTTGGCCCTACGGGCCTCGGCAACTAAATCCACATTCGTGATAAAAAGCTAAACTTCAGTGCCTTGGTATACGAAATACTATTATTCATTGTACCTACTCAACTAATAAGAATAATTCTTAGAAAAAAGTATGTAATGTGACACTAAAAAAATCAAATGCAAACACAATTCGTAGAAAAACTTTATATGTAACACAAAAAAGAAAATAGAAAACTTGGGCAATAAAAAATTTGTCTTTCAGAAAACTATCAATTATTAAATATTTTTCTAAATGCTCCATTGTTAAACTTGTCGCCTTTCACTTAAATGTTCTTATATGAAAACTTCTTTTTACGTCAACACTAGTTATTGGAGCATATTTTAAATTTGCTACAATAGTTGCATCAATCTCAAAATTTTCTGCAATTTTGCCTGCCAAAATTGTGAACATTTTTTCTAAAATTGTATAACCTTACATTTAAAAAGAACTATTTGACCAATTCGCCCAGGTACTACACAAACAGCATATTTGAAATTATTAACAAAAAATTTGCTCGCAGGTGTTTTCATCGGGAACGTGTATGTGACAATATTTATCCAGGAACATTTTGAAGGAACTATTTTGTCATTTTTTCAGTGGTAGGTTAGGTTTTGCAAAGATCCAAATTAAACTGTGCTTGTTTCTTGTTACCCGAAGTAGATGTAAACGAAGTTACAATTGTCTGTTGTTTTGGCTAATTTTTATACTTCTTTAATATTGTTCTTGATGCAAAGTGGTTTTTATATGTGGAATGACGTATTTCTTTGTGGCACTGAATCTAACATTTTACTAGGTACTTAAATAATTTTAAAGAACTTTATAAACACTTAGCGTCTTAATACAAGCTTTGCAAAATAATTTATATATTTTAATTCATTCTGGCCTCTGACAAAGGATGATAGGCGTTCCCCAGATCGTATCCCCAGATCGGCCGTATCGCTCTTGTCTGTATTTTAAATTAAAATCATACAAATTGAGGAATAACCGAGTATTCTGCGTGTGTGTTAACTAAAATAATTCAAGGCAATACCCGAGGTTTTTAGGAATTTTGGAAAACCACTGCACTGACTGCGTTTTTAAGCCCATCACCGTACCAGGGCAAACGGCATGCAAGCAAAAAATATGCTCGCAAACAAACCAGATTGAAATATTCTATTACGAAATGAATTAGGCGGAAACTAAATCCAAACTGAAAACTTAAAAAAAAGTACTAATAAGCACAAAAATCCGAAATATGCATAAAAAGGCAAAAAAAGCATAAAAAAGTGTGTCAAATACTTCCAATTTCCTGCAATTCGTAAACATTTTTAGAAATTATTTTCCTGCTTTTAATATTCAGGATAAGCTTAATGCTTAAAAATCCGCTCTCTACTGATAATAGTAATAATAAACAATATCACCTCAAAAGACTATTTGTGCTTATATGAAGAGTCACATCGAAAATCATCCAATTCCATTCAATCGTTCTATTGTTATATGAAATTTTATTAAAGAACTTTGAAACAGAATAATGTAATCACATTTCTGTATAGGTAACTTAGTGAGTTAAATCATTTTATTTTTACGAATATCAGTTACAATGAGAAAATACAGCAAGTTCAAAGCACGAGCTGTACTTTTCAAAGATTAGGTAGTACTGACATAAGGTGACACTTCAAAAAAATATGCTTATTATGAATTATATTTTGGAAGGGAATGTAATACATTTACGTACATATGTATTGATGCACATCGACATTAAATGTGACAA
This sequence comes from Agriotes lineatus, assembly GCA_940337035.1. NCBI lineage: Eukaryota > Metazoa > Arthropoda > Insecta > Coleoptera > Elateridae > Agriotes > Agriotes lineatus. Next base: position 3,837 of record CALNHX010001800.1, on the reverse strand, counting down.
TCAAAACTCTGTCTACCCCACACAAAAATACCAACTGCCGAAAACGGCATCCACAAAATTTTTCAACTTACATTGCAAAATAATGATGCACTTGAACTTTAAAGCCCTCCCAAGTTACGCTTATGTTAGTAGTAAATGTTTTATATTATATATTTATACTAGCAGTCCAGTGAGACAAATGTCTCATTTAAAAAAACAAAAAGAGACCGTTTTTCAAATAGAACGCGTATTAAATAAAAACTGTACCCAGACCTGGAAGGTGTCAAAGTGGTTGCCTAATCGATCGACGTTTTAAGGCGCAGAGGGTCGCAGCTCCGTTTGGCTGCTAAAACATTTTTATTTAATACGCGTTCTATTTGAAAAACGGTCTTTTTTGTGATTTCTCGAAAACCGGAAGTGTCACGTGACTGAATTCGGTTCCTGACCTGACATGACCATTCCAAACATACAACTTTAATAACTTTTTTCTCTATCTCTTACGGTTTGGCTGCTGAAACAGCGTCCCGGACGGACGGACAGACAAGTCTATTAGATAAAGGATATTCAATATCAAAATTGTACGGTTAGGTATAACTTCATTTTATTTACGTGCTCTGTCTGTTTATGGGATATAGCATCTTGCAATTCTACTATGCAACGGTATCGTTGATATTTAATTATAATTTTTTTAATTTTTCAAGTATTTTTAAATCTCTACAATCACTACAATAATTGTTGTTCGCGTCAAAGCCGCCTATACGCTTTAAATAGTACAATGTAGGAAAAATACTTCATATAACAAAAGTACTAACTAAAATATTATATAAATAATGAATTTTCATAATACTTACGTAATTGTACCATATCAGTACTGCCTGTTTGATCGAAATGTCACCCATAACAGCCAAGACCGTTATAACCGTTGCTAAACTACGAAATTACGTGCAGGGCTGAGGTTACTAGTTTTATTTATACCAATTATAATAAAATCACATATCTTACAATTGGCCACTTTTAGTAGATATTACGAAAACTGATAAACAATATACGGCTGATTTTACACATAAATGACTGGGATAATCTATTAACCTCGACCACAAAATGTATTTTCGTCCAATATATGCTCATTGCTCAAAATCGCGGGAATCGAACCCATGACCTCCCGAATGCTAAGTAGATGTGCTAACCACTAAACTACAGAGCTCGGTTAGAAGTATTTTAATTCTATATCTATACTATCATTTATACGTATTTTCTATACTTTTTATAGATCACTGTATTCATGTAATAATAATTACTAATCAATAACTTCTGCTTCGATATCCACTGACATGTATCCAGCTCAATGTGCATTATAAGAAAGTAAACACCCTTACGTATTTCAACAGTTATTACTGCTGAATTTCCGTTATCGAGATTCTGAAATAAGTATTTAAATAACAGGATTTATTTGTACAAAAACGTAAGTGGACAAACCTTTTTAAATTTAGGAACTGAGGTGTTATAAAATATAGGAAGTAGGTTATACCAATATCCAGTCTATATTTATAAAAGTTAATGAAGGGGGAAAGTACAACAGCATGTTTAAAACAGAATATACTAATTGTTGCTGTATTGATCGTTTTCAATTGTATTTCATTATATGAGCTTTTAATGCTCGCTTTAGTAACTAAATTGTATTTTATTAGTCTCTTTACTCGGTTCCGTATATCGTTATTGCAGCAAAAAAATGTATCAGAAATAATTAAGCCAATATTGCTGGTTCTACTAGTACTCTAAAATAGAAGATTAATAATTTTGGCTATATCTTGTTTTTCGAGTGCTTGCTTGGGAATATGGCTTATTTTATTGTGGAAAAATTGAATGTGTTGGTCAATATTGTAAAAAGAAATTTGAATTTTCATTTTTCTAAACACCTAGGCCTGTACACGCAGGTGTCCCAATCGTCTGGAGAAGCTCTATTATGTCTTTACTACTAAAATTGTACAAAAAATAAAGTATGATCCAAAATTATATTAATCTAGTATGGCTCTGGAATAGTTCTTAATTCATGAATGCAACTATATTTAAAATCTGACATTTGCATTTATGAATTAAGAACTATTCCATAGCCATACTAGATGAAAATAATTTTTGCTCATACTATACGTTGGTCAACTTATAGAAGGTATATAACTCTATATTTTAAAAGTATTTGGAATCGCCATGATCGACTCGTGTGAAAGTTTTTTAAATCGAGCACCTTGTTTCATTTTTCTCTATCCTCTATATAAGAAAGGAGAACGATCCAGACGTGTGTGTCCGTCACGAAAATTGCTGACGCGATGTCCTTGATTGAGTGAATGCGGGTTACGGTAGCGGCGGCATTTGCATTTGCATGCATTTCGCCGTCGCCTCGAGTGTTTTCTGAGATTTTGTAACAAGTGTGTAACAGAACGGAATGGCCCCACGTAATAGGCCTAAAACTGGTGGTAAATTGAATAAAATACACCGCGCAATAGCGCGCGCAGCCTCGTTTATATCTATATCTATATCGGCTATGATCCTGTCTACACGTACATATTTGACTTTTTGAAATTGTTACCAGTAGTTTAGCATTATTGATTTTGTTTATGAAAAAAATTGCACTTACAGGCCTATTTGAAAAATCATAGCTGCCTTGTTTTTAACATTTCAGAGAAGGAGAAGCAGTATTATATTAGTCAAAGGTATATAATTTGTGTTGAGGATAACAAAAGTCGATGACATTATACAGGGTCAATTTTATAAGTTTTAGGTTTTTGGGAATCCTAAAAACAGCCGTCGTCTCTCATTTTGAAATGGGACACCCCGTATTTTTTACACCTTTCGACTGCTTTCTTCTTAATTTTTATTAAGCATGTCCCACAATCGAGTCATATATTATAATTATTTACGTTAGTCTGAAGCTAGATATTCCAATTTTAATATTAGTAGTATCGACATATGGATTTTGCAGTTTTGATAAAATACTGTACGAAGCAAATGTATGCCGTCAAGTAATCTGTGTGAATGTTGCATTTTTACGTAAAATTCCAGAAAACTCTAATATCAAAAAACAAAAACTCCCTGAAATAAAATTTCAACAAAAAAATTATCTTAGTCCCACTTTTATTACACAATTAAGAAATGTTTTACAAGATCTCCCCTACTTTCAGAAAATATTAGGTCACCGTTCGTACTTCGCGCAGCATTTTCATCCCACCGTTTATGATTTTCCTTATGTAACAACATACTTTAAATGCCGCACAGATGCAAACCATTTACGAACCCCAGTAATTATTTCCCAGCGGCGGTTAATTTATTCTTAGATTTTTTCAATTTAATAATTATCTCGAACCTGTCAGTTGCTTCGTGTAGTGTCTGTTATGATCAGAATGGAACAAATTGGTTCTCGCAGAAGTACACCATGGCAGTCAGCAGTCATTACAATATTAATTAACAGACTACTAATTAAGTCTTTATTAGTTCGCGCCTTCCATTTTAATCCGTAGATTCAACAAGAAATTAATTAACAGCAGAACTCTAAGTTACCGTCCGCCTGATCTAGACTTACGCTTCGTTTTGCGCTTATTGAAAATTATAGGTTTCGCGGGGAGGCAATTAATTCTGGAATACCGTTTGGCCAATTCACTAAAGACTCGCTATAAATAAATATAAACATTTCGAAGTGTTGGGATTTGCAGGGTTCAAGGTTCAAGCTATTAAGCGGAGTTCCGACCAGTTGTGGGCTAAATCTCGAAGATGAAAGGAGCTGCAAAGTAGGATCTTAAATTAGACGGAATTCGTTTAAGCACTCAGAAACGTTAAAAGTTAATGAACGATATCTAAAAGATCTGT
>CALNHX010001799.1:0-205314 GCA_940337035.1 Agriotes lineatus | reverse complement strand
TTAGGGTGCAGTGTCCAGATAAGATTCCTACAACTAGTAGCAAGTTTATTTGGGACAGTTGTAAGCAATATTTGACTGTTTCTGGCGAGGGTGTATTAATTGTAGCCCTTGCTTGACGACAACTCTGATTGTGTGCCCATCTTCATGTGAGGCTTAATGTCTTCATGAATATGGGAATTACGGGTTCTGGCCCCTAACGAGGTTGTTCGGAGGTCAGTTTCGCTATCTCATCTGCCTCTTCATTGCCGTAGTTGCCGTCACGTCCTTTTACCCATATAAGGGACACGACTTTATCTTTTGAGATTTCATCGAGAGTTTCACGGCACTGCAATACCACTCTTGAGGTTATTTTACAATTACCTAGGGCTAGTAAAGTGGCTCTGCTGTCGTAGATAACAATGTTTTGATTTTGGATTTTTTGTTCAAGTATTGCGTTTGCACCATGCATTATTCCCACTACCTCCGCTTGGAAGACAGTAGCAAGTTTGCCTAGTGGTATCCTGTGGCCTGATTCTTGCTTGATTCCAAGCACCCGTTCCATGCTGTGTTTTTGATCCGTCAATGTAGATGCATATGTCCATGTGCTGGATTGGCTCAGTATTTGTATAAATACTAAAGTGTCCATTAAAGCCAATTTTAAGGGGAGGTAGTCTATCATAGCATCCAGAAGAGGGGTCTTGACGACTGCCTTATCTAGGACGCGGGCATGTCTGCTTCCCCTGCCTGCTGTGTGCCACAGACCCTTATGGCGTAGCCTCAAACTGTCCTCACAGCTACTTCCTCCTCAAACAGATTAAGTGGTGGACGGCATAGAATCACCTCTAAGGCGACCTTGGGGGTTGAGCCTATAGCACTTGTGTTCCAGTTTGGTTGCTGCCGTAGCTTGGCTGACCCTGGAACACCAGACAAGTGCTCCATAACATAGTATAGGTCTAATCACAGCAGTTGCCAATACTATTAATTTTTCTAATTCAGGTATTCTGTCTATTTCTGAAAGAAATTGGTTGTAGTAGCATACTGTTTCATTCTTTGGTCTTCTAGTATCTGATGCGTATATCGATATCAGACGGACCTTTTCCATACTTTTGTTTTCCTTTCAACATCATGGTAGCATGCACAATTCTAATACTTGTGTATACTCTGTATTTCTGGTGTATTAGCAGTCATGAACGCTCCCATCCTCTTTTCCCGCTATACATATATCAGGATATAGTTTTGCTACTGCAACGATCAAGATCTCTGAATCTGGTGGCCAATAAAGGGCAGATATATATTTTATATCCGTTTAGTTCTAATATTAATGTTTGCTCGCTATGGTTGCAGCATCGTATGTTCCAACATGCAAGCCCGGTAATCTTCTTTTTTCAAAGTCGTATTTTCAGTGTTCTTGATGTACTCGTCTGGGGTGGGGGGGTTATATTCCGAAAATAAATCGTTGTTTCTTTGCTTCCATACCCTCATACTTCATTTAGGCATCACCACCGCTAGGTCCACTGGTCCACTACGTGGTATCGCAGTCAAAGCTATAGTTGTCAAAAGCAATTAGTAAAAATTTCACTTTATTCATTAGATGTTGCTTTAATTATTTAAAACAGTACCTCCAAAGGGAGAAGTAGAATAACTTTAGTTCGACAAGCTATTGGGAAAAGGACTGCTTTTAGTAGGAGTCGTAGGAAAAATGGTGAACATTGCTGAACTGAAAAGAAAAAGTATGAGTTCAATATACACCTTAAATGTCGACCATCTAGATTTATCTCTGAAAAGTAAAGAAAAAAATACGCATTTTATAGTAATTTTAGATGCATATATCAAATTTCCATTTATAAAAACTAGAGATGTAACGAATATTCGTCCTATGTTACAGTATTCGGCCTATTCGGGTTTTTTTTAAATTATTCGGTCGAATGCCCGATATTGTGATATATATGATTTAGTATTCGACAATCTGTAACAAAGGTTTAAAAAGTCAGGCGCACATTTTAAACGATTTTGGTACTAATAAACAAACAGGTACTGTGCTTTGCAACTATAAAAACAATATAATAAAACTAATTGATTAATAACACAACATATAAAACAAAAACAATCAACCCAATATCATTCTAAGATAAAAGTATGTATGTATGTATTATCTGTAACCTCATTTACCTTGCGGTGTAGAGGCTGGTGCTTTATGAGCTGGTATATGGCGGTACACTGCTCAACTTGCCCCGGATTCGGGATACAGAGTTGGAGCGCGCCTTTGGTGCTTGCGCAGCAACCATTGTGTGAGGTGTGTGCCTTGATGATGTGTTGACCTTGTTAATTTATCTCTTAGGTCTGTGGTTCTGAGTAGAGCATAGTTAATTTGGTGCCCAACTGTAAATGGTCTCACCGCGCCCGATTCCAATAGCCAATGCTACAGACAAATGTCGACCCCCGCGGAATTCGAACCGAGGGCTTGCTTAATACAAGCCTGGCGCTTACCCAGCTGCGCCACGCGGCTTCCTCTAAGGTAAAAGTAAAGAAGCTAAACCATTTATAACATGCGACGTAATATAAGGTAGCTTGGTCAAGTTTTAACACCTTTGGTTTTTAGGGGGCATTCGTGCAAATTCACACTTCTTAACTGTTCGACGGTAGGTATTGTGTATACAGTCATTTTCATTGTTCATTACCGTACAAGCAACTAAAGCAGGACCAATTATCAACACGCTATAGAACACCTACAAATCAAATTATTTGAGGCATAAGATTGTGTCCAACAAGCAAAACATTTAACATAACATCGTGGTTTACAATAATACAGCGTCTTCACAGTTAATGAAGCAACTGTTAAGTCACCATACAAAGTCTTATGTGCAGCAACCATTCAAGGTAAGTTTTTGATGATTTCTTAAACGCGGAAGTTGCTGTAGAACAATTACTTGGAAAAACACGTAAATAAGCTACCAAGTGAATTTTAGTGGTGCAACAATTAGAAAAATATACGGTACCCCCCACCCAAGAAAAGCACCCTTTGGTGTTTTCCATGAATACTTCGACACTCAGCATTACTCCGTTTCGCCAGTACAATGAAATGTTGTGAATCAGTTATTTATCCAAAAGAAAAAGAAAAATTTTTTTTGCCTTCGACCATACCTCTAAAGTTGATGTTGCCTTCATTTTCGGACAACCTATCGTATGAAAAAGATCGAAGACTTCAGGAAGCTTCCTGGTGACCCGAATTTTGTACACATACCAACATACGTACACCGCACAGCACGTTTAGGTACCCCCCAATACAAGGGAGGGATCTAGTGGGCTGGGGTCTTCACCAAAAGATCCGCATAGCCGAGACGGAGATTTGGTATAGCGGGTGCATTAGTCGGTTGACACGAATTTTAGAGATATTTGAGTCAGAGTGGTTTTCGATATGAGCAAATGTCAATACTTCGTACACTTCGTGTCGACGTAATATAAATACGACAAGAGTAGAATTTGAGCCATGGAGTTGATGTATGGCCCATTTCATAACGAAAGTGTTATGTAATAATCGTTGTGACGTCCTCTTATTTCGTCGATTTCAATAAAAGTTGGTTATGAATTTTTAATGATGAAATCCAGGAAAATCTATCAAAACTTGTCAAGCAGACAGCAACTACATAAACACAAATTGCTGTAAAAAATAAGTGTTGCTTTATTAGCTTTAATTTATCAATGTATTGATAGAGGGAATAGTGGAATACCCCAAACATCTTGAACGAGTTCTTTGAACTTCAATAATGCCGGAAATCAAACCATAAATGTACAGACGAACTAAATGAAAATGTTTATAATGAGCGTCGAAATCGATAGTGAACAGAGTAAAAACTATTGCCATTTTGATTCATATTCGAAGTCAAGAGCTGGCATGTGTTGTAAATGTTTATACTAAATGTAATTTTGTTATTGCAGGTGGTCCTCGAAATTGAAGGAATGAGTAGCGTAGCTGAATGTATGAAATAAAACAGACGTCTCGTATATGCAACAGTTGTACTATATATTGGCGAAATTAGAAAGCTTGAATGAGACGAACTACTATTATATCAGTAGTGGTCGTATAATCAATTACATGATTCTAAGTTAAATACTTTAATAGAATAAACTAGTGGTTTTGCAGCATCTCGAAGTGATATAATTTACCACTTTAACGTAGTTATAGCCCTTCAAGTGTGACCGACTGGTTTTACGGTTTTATTACACAACGAAAAGCTTCAAGTTGGTCAGATATGCACTAAGTTGTTCAATTTGTTAGAATTAAAATATTTGATAGTTTGTTTACCATTTCTGGATTACTTTGAACGCTAAATGTAATACAATCTTGACAAATATATTAGGCGTCAAATCACGAGGCTCGTAGTGCGCGTGCAACCAAAGCATCGTGTCGAGGGGTGTGTAGATGTAATTGGTTAAGGATAGAATTCTAAATCTACCAGAACATTCGTGGCTGTGACAGCGGCGCGACGTATGTTTTGAAAGTGGGCTATTTTGCATAGTTGTTGCCGTATGCGATTATGCGGACCAATAATTACTTATAATGGAATATGTTGCAATAATGCGTGGCAACTCTGCGAACGCAGCTATGCGAACCTTTAGCAAATTAGATGGTAGCTACAGTAGGGTGTATGTGCTAGACTAGATAGTTGAATTGTGTTGTTAGTTTTGTTAGTAATTACAGCACAAGATAGGCGTTAGAGCTTTTTGATCGTGTTGGAGGGCTATATGATAATTAATTGAGCAGGATGAATCTCGCGAAATGCCCTTTGTTCCGTAACGGAATGAGTGCTGTTTCGCAGTGATTAGCAGCCAAGCGAGATTGACAGTAACTGCTGTACTGTAAAAGACCAGTAGCCACCGGGCTTTTACTGACTCTGTGTGTGTTGTAATAATAGTTCTAGCGGATTACTATTAGGCAGTCTAGCGAAAAGTACCAACAGCTAACCCAACTGGTGAAGGTGCTGAAGGCTTGATGCTGACTGATGCAAAGCCGAGTATTGTAACGTCGCTGCCGAAAGAACAAAAGAACCAGTTGGTGGGGCGACCACCCCCAGTGCACACAATTATTATTATATTTGCATTTAACCACCTGCCTCCGCCACTGGGCCAAGGAAGCCCCACAATCGCACTGTTTGCAAACTAAGAGGATCTATTAGTTTCGTAATTAAAAATATGAATGTATTGTCAGAAAAGTACTTATATAGAAACTAATGAAAGAATATGCAGGTGTTAGATTTTATCGATTTCGATTACATTTACTAGATACACAATTTACGCATTAATACCATCAAACGTGAGCAAACTTCACCCTGATCACATTTAAAGGAATGTAATCCTGTTAGAATACACTTTTGAATATAGGCAAATTAGGTCAATTCACTTTAGTTTTGTTCCTAGTTTATGGTGTCGTATGGTTGCTGTTGTATCATGTCTGGTTCTGGATAACCAGACTAGCGCTGCATACATGGACGTATCTAGACTTTTTTCTAATAATAGTACTATTAAACCTGGGTGCGTTATAACTAAACTGCACTTACCTAACGTACGAGAGCCCAATGAGATATCAATTGTTATTTGAAAACTTCCTCATTATTTTCCAAAGGTAGGTATTTAGTCCAGTCGTTGAAGGTTTTCCGCTCCGAATTCTTTGCACCTTGACCGATTTACGTGAAATTTGGTGAGTGGATAGGGGATGGCTCAAGGAGCAAAAGTGACATAGCGCCGAGGTGCGATTTTACCCTGAGAGTGGATGCCACCTCTTCTCGGGGGTGGAAATGTGTTCACTCAAAATAACCCCGTAAATGGATAGATGGACAAATTCTAAGTAAAAAATGTTCTATTTAGTTATTTCGATAGATCGATATTTTTCGAGCTATTCGAGATTGAAAACTTAGATTTTTCGTTATAAAAATGTATGTTTTTGGACGGTTTTCGCGTTCTATCAAATAAGTTGTAATAACCAAAAATGAAGCTTAGAAAACAGGAAAGAGATTAGTTTTTTTACGAATGCTCTAGGTCCAAAATAAAAGAAGTTATGGCTCGTTGAAGAAGATTTTTTTTTGCAACAAATTGGTTCGAAGCAATCAACGTTAATTAACGAAAACCGATGCATTTTTCGGGAAAAACTTATAGAACATTTTTTGTAGTGATTGAAAAGACCTTTAAAATGAGCACTGTTAAAAGTCGATTGCATTATAACTAAGCGAGTTACGATGCACAAACGGTGGGCCACTCGAATTTTTGAAAAAAAAATGATCGATAAAACCCCAGCCATTCCACTAGAATTGATGTTGACCATTATCCATTTACAAATTACTTTATTTTAGTATTAATTATGTAGTCCAAAAGTTTGGGGGGGTTAGAATGCGTATTTTTCGAAAAAAATATGATCAAAATGGAAAACGTATTTTTCAAATTTCTTAAAAAAATACCTTATTTTGAAAACATGTACCTAAAACTAAAGAAAAAACTGTAAAAAATAATATAGTACAAAAATGAGATTTTTTTCTTAACGAACATTTTAGTTTTTTTTTATTTCTGCAGGAAAAAATAACGAAGATATAAATGTTAGAAGTTTGCATTATAGTGCGCGCACCACCCCTCCCGAGCCCTTCAACCCTTTACTTTTTGAATATGCAAAGCCTGAGCATGTCGAAAAACTTTTGGATTACATGAGTAATACTAAAATAAAGTAATTTGTAAAGGGATAATGGTCAATATCAATTCTGGTGGAATGGCTGGGGTTTTAGCGCTCATTTTTTTTTCAAAAATTCGAGTGGCCCACCGTTTTTGCATCGTAACTCGCTTAGTTATAATGCAATCGAATTTTAACAGTGCTCATTTTAAAGGTCTTTTCAATCACTACAAAAAATCTTCTATAAGTTTTTCCCGAAAATGCATCGGTTTTTCGTTAATTAACGTTGATTACTTCGAACAAAGTTGTTGCAAAAAAAAATCTTCTTCAACGAGCCATAACTTCTTTTATTTTGGACCTAGAGCATTCATAAAACAACCAATCTCTTTGCTCTTTTCTAAGCTTCATTTTTGGTTATTGCAACTTATTTGATAGAAAGCGAAGTTTTCGACTTATTCGCGAAAAACCGTTCAAAAACATGCATGGATGAAATAAATATTACAATAGAAACCAACACCACATAGCAGAGGTGTAGGAAAATCTAAGACCCGCTGGACAGACGTCGTGTAAACAAAGGCAGGCAGACATTGGCAGCGAATAACTCAAGAGAGGAGAATAGAAAGAGGTAGGGGAGGCATATGTCCAATAGTGAACCAGAAAAACTTGCTAAAAACAAAAAACCGTTTTCTTTCGTGGTTAAAATTAGTCGTCTTGAAAAAGAATAAAAATGTTAGACTGAATTTGGTTGTGATAAATAAAAACATTCTAAAATAGATCTTGAGTTTTTCTTATTAAAATCTAAAAAATCTGTAAAGGAGTTTATACAGAACTTTTCTCGCGCGAATTAGATTAATTTGCAAGTAAAAAATGTGTCCGCAGGGATTCGAACTCGCCGCTCCCAGGAGAATCTTTCAAGGTGAGTTTCTAGTCAGTCGCTTGAATAACTGAGCCTCGGGCGTGCTCGAATTGGACGAGTTTCTGCTACGTTATAAAGACACCATATTATTCTGTCCCGTTTCTAATGTTTACCTAGTATCTGTTTGGTCTCATTTTAACCAATGATAAAACCTGAGCTATGTGCAAATTATTACTTTTATCTTATGCAAATAAAACAAGTGAAAGTTGTGACACTAAATATTTTGATAAATCAAAGGCAACTAGGAGTAAAAATATCTTAACATTCCTGATAATATTGACACAATAAAAGGAAATACTTGGTAATTTAAATGAAATCAATTTGCAAATAAAAAAGTGTTCCAGACGGAATTCGGTTTCACCTCCTACAGAAGGCATTTCAAAGGTAAATCTGCATGCAACACGCATCGCACCCGTCGATCGCACTCTACCACGACACTGTGTCTAATATCGGAGCGCAGCATTACATTGAACAGCTTATTCTTGCCCGTCTTTGTATTTTTTTGTAACAATTACCCTGTATCTGTTGGGTCCCATTTTTGCCAAATGTAAATCCTAAGTTATGTACAAATTAATACTTTTATTTATTGCCCAGTTAAAGCAATAGTAGACGAAGTTGTATTTTTTAAAGATGCCCACCTTGTATATTTTTTATCGAAATTTCCTCCATTTCATGCCAGGTAGACGTATAATCGGCATGCAAAATACCATCTTCCTCTAAAAAATAGTCGTTGAGCTATATTGCCAACAGACAGACAAACAGACAGATTGACTGACAGACAGATGGAATTGAAAACTTGTCGTCATCTAGGGACTCTGACAAGTGAAGATCTGAAGAAATCTCGGATGGTGATTTTTTGCGATTACAATACTTCCTTCGTCTTTAAGACGAGAAAAGTAAAAATGTATTAGTGCGAACAATATAATGAGGCTATAAGAAATACGCCATCAACTAACAATTGTGTATTATTTGACTTTCATTACATAATATATTAGACCACAATTAAATCAAAACACATTTAAGAAACTGGTTCTTTTTCAAAATAAATAAATCGAAAATGCAATGAATGCATTTGAAACTCCACCGAGAATCCTTAGTTAATGTGGAAATCAATATCATTTAAATTAAAATGGAAAAATAGGTAATGCATTTAAATTCTAATTTTAGATTTGGACATTTTTAAATGTTGATCACGCCGTCGTTATTGATTTTACCGAGTTCTTTTGTTGTTCGCAGTCCAGGCTCTAATTCTATCTATGAGAATTTCAGAAATGTGCCGTAGAAATAGAGAAGCTTTCAATTATGGCGTTGTTGACTTCACCAACGTATCTCAGCTAGCTTACTATGCATTAAAAAAACAACATTATTTACTTATACCTATTATTCCCTTAAGTAAATTAAGTAGGAATCACGTTTTTCGAGTTTAACTATAAAGATCCCACATATTTTAAAAAAATATCTACAAAGTCGATTAAATTGAGACCCAGTTTCACATAAATATTCTAAACAAAATGGCCTGACTGAAACATTGACAAATGTTGTTAAATAAACATAAAGTTATACTTAATTGAAGAGTATGTTTCCCTTTGCAACTAATTTTTCAAAACTTTTATTCTGTAAATAACAAAAACACCATGTTTTGCTATCTCCACACATTTGTATCTTTATATGCTTTTATTAACGTCAGGCAGTTCTGAAATTAAAAAGAAATTATTGAACAATTTAGAACCAGAAGTTTTATATTTGGCTAGTTTATGCTGCAATAGTTTTACTTTCCTCGTCTAAAAAACGAAGTATTGTAACAGCGAAAAACCACTTTCCGAGATTTCTTCATATCCTTACTTTCAGGATCCCTAGATGACGAAAACAGGTTTTCTCAATTTCGTCTGTCTGTCTGCATGTTGCCTGTTTAACACAAAAACTATTTGTTGGCCGAAGACGATATTTTGCATGCGCATTATATATCTTTCTGGCATGAAACTGAGAAAATTTCGGTAACACTACCTAAAAAATCTACATAGTTTTACTGTAACTCAAGAACCATTACTTAAATGAAGGTAATATTTTGCACAGCTCAGGTTTTACACTTGACGAAAATGGGACCCAACAGATACAAGGTAAATATTGTAAGAGTCAAAAACGGACAATGAATAAGTGCTTAAATTTAGCTGCCTCGCAGAAATCCTAAGGGTGGCGCTGCAGCGAACGCAGGGGCAGAAGATCGAATCTCATCGCCGGTAATGTTTTTTTATTTGATAAATAATTGATGTAAGTGTTTCCTTTCGATATTATTACGAACGTGAAAATACTTTTAACCCTATTTTCCTTTGATTTTTAAAATTGTTTAGTGTCACAATGTCCACTTGCGAGGGAAATTCTGAGTAAAGTCCTTTACAGATTTTTTTTATTTAAGACACTTCACTTTGAAGAATCCTCTGAATTATCACATATGTATAACGGAAAGCTTACATAAACATTGTGATGGATAAACACAACCCCTTAAAAACATATTTCAACCTCCCATAAACGTTTAGAGTATATTACTCAGCATTTAATACATTCTGAAGTTTCAGTAATATTTGGGATTCTTCGCTGTTCTAAGTCTGTTAACCGGTTTACATTATACTTTTCAGCAACTAGCTTTTTATTTATTACGGTTCAAAGGATATTTACTTCCTCCTGGCTTTGTATACTTTTACTCCGTCCCAGCAGGATGTTGAGTAGATCTGCGTTGTTTAATTTGATTAACTTTTTATTATTAACAAATGCTGCATACATAATATTTATAACGAATAAATAAACAATTCGTCAATCAAGAAAGTATGAAGCTGCCACAGACACTAAGAAGAAGGTAAAATGTTACAGCGACTATTTATCGTTCAATCAAATCCAACTTATAGACGACCGTTTGTATTATTATCGAATTAGCTACATCTGTTCGCAGTGTTGTAAAAACCATCCCTTAGTTTCCTTTTTGTGGATCCGCAATTTAAATTACGTAAAAGAAGTTTAGAATCCCGACTTTGGAATCCAAATCGTTTTAACAAGATGTACTATAAAGTTCCCAGAATATTCAGGTTAAGCGTTTTCGTTTAGAGTTTTGGAAATATGGGAAATGAACCGATCAGAATATTGGAGATTTTTAACTGTAGTATATTTTTAACTTTACTAAAGTTATATTAGATTACGAGTTATCATTGATACTTTTTTATGTAAAAGTAATTTACAGTTTGACCTGGAGTAACCCTAATTTTTAATTTAAATTAAAATTCCAGTACTTTGCAGATCTACAATTGAGAGTAAATTCTAAGTTTCAATAAATTTATTTGGATGTTGTTGAAAATTTTGTGTTGTGCAATATTTCTTTTTAATAAATAGTTTTAGCCAGAACATAAAATCTGCAAATATAAAAAATAGCTGAATATAATAGAAATTACGTAGTAAGCAAATCTGAGCAATAATTAATTGCTTTGTAATTAAATTACTAATTACATTTCCTTTTTTATTTGTCTTGGAAATGAATTACTTTAGAAAATACTTCTGCGTAATAAATTACTGCAAAGTATTTAAATTACTTGTAGCAATTGAAATTACTCGCCGTAATTGAATTGCTTTCTAGTAATTCAATTACTAAATTACTGACCTCAATTGGGTAATAAATCTCCAGACGCTAAAAATAAGATAAGGCCTATTCCGTTATCTGCTAAGCAAATCGTCTGGAACAATATAAATATAATTTATAAATTTGTATGACTAGTCAAATAACATATAATTTTGGGCAACATTTGTAATTCCAACGACATGTGCATTATCAAAGAGGATATTATTTGGTGGGGAGGCGTATATTTTTAGATGGGATGCTTATATGATTTGTCCTGTATAGCAAGATCTAGCAGTGCAGCTTGCTAATAATTATTGTGTATGAAACGAAAAATATGCCTACGATAAATGCTACAAATTAGAGAATACAGTACACCAAAAATATAATTTACTATTTTCCATAACAATTTACAACTAGCTTAATCATATGATATTGGTTCATGCTAATTATTTATTAGTTTAAATTTGCTTGTTTCAAACGATATACTAGCGACTACGACAACTATTTATATTAAAGTATTTGAAAAAGTAGCTTATGTAGTGCAGTTACAATTGCCAAGTAATACATGATTGAATTACCATTTAATTTGAGCAATATCTGGTAATTTATTACTTCATTGAGTGGTAATTGGGAATTAGTTAATTTTTTAAAGTAATTTTTCCAATAATTTATTGCATTACTATTATTATTATTAGGCTAAACGTTCCAGTTTTGGGCAAATAATTTCTATTTGGATTCTCACGAACTTCGTAAAACGGTGTCCTATCTGAATTCCATAGAAACATGTGATGAACAGCTGATTAAATTTGTATGAAAACAGTTTTTATAATATTGAATATGCTATATGAAAGAGTAGACTAAACTTGCACTTTCTCTATGATACACTATAAATACACAATAAATAAAGTATTGGCAGCATAGACGTGCTGTGAAATAAATAATTTCACACATTAGAACAACGAAAAATTATTTTATCTACGACAGTGTGTAAAATTGCCTTTTAGTTGGCAGTTTTAAATTTGTAAAACGACTTTTTAATACCATGTTTTCATTAGTTTACGTCGTCAGTAGTAACGAGTTTAAAAGATTTCATTAGGCACGTTGTCAGTAGCAAAGTGTTTTAACATTTTTAAAACACGCAAAATTACGACCGGTTGCTGGTAATCCTAATTTACATTAATTTTTTTTAATATCTACCGTGTTTTCTAGATTCTATCGTAGATAAAATATTGTACGATACACATGCGTAAAACATCTTTAGTTACTCGCGGGCCTTAAAACGCTCGCTCACTCGCGTTTTAACTCTACCCCACTCGTGCCTAAAGAGTAGCTTTACGCACTTGTATCGTAAATTACTATAGAAGTGAATAATGTTTGGGAAAATATAACTTCAGGACAAGAGGAATTAAGCTCAAAAACAAAAAATATTAAGAGAATCTAGTTATCTTTACGTCAATAACGATACATAAAAGGGGTTATTTTATTTTATTTTGGTACTCAGCCAACAGCCGTTATGCCAATTATAGGCGTCGCTGTACATTTTATGAGGATTTCCAACCCCACTAACGACTGTCATGAGGTTATTATGACATCCGGGACCAACTATTTCCGTGACAGCCGTATCACCAGGCGCCGAGAGAAGCAGCCATGGAACTCCCATCCAAGTTCTGACCAGAAAGAGCGTTGCTTAACTCTGCTGATCGAACGTGGACGCTTGTTCAAGCTACACCACCGGGGACCCTTTATATAGGTTATACTTTACCAGAAAGAACCAGTTGACAAAGTAGAAATTATCAGCAATGGAATTACGAAAGCGCAAAGGACGATGGCATAACGGAGCAACTAATAAAAACACTTACGTCATTCTTAAACAAAGTAGGGGGAGGGGTAGTACATTCGGCCATAGGTTAGATTCGCCCATCCTATCCTAAGCTGCCCTAGTTTGTATATACCGCCAAACTATTACGTAGTATGTTGGTAATGTATTATTCTTGTTGAAGAGAAGTGTCACAAGTGGTTGCTGTAGTTCGTTTTTTTTTCAATAAATGATCATGTTTCCGTTAAAAGAGGTAAGTTTTTTATGCATAATTTGGAAGTTTTTTAAGTATATTAAACATGAACTAAATTACAGCATGTAGTACTATTTTACAAATGACATCAATAAAAACCTAACCTAAAATGCTGACAATTTTTTTCTTTTTTAATCAAGTTGTCATGTGGTGTAGATTCGGCTGAAGTACCTGCGGTGCATTCAGCCAGGTGGCCGAAAGTACCCCATCAATAGAATAAAACAAAAATTATATTTTTAAGTTAATTTAATGTTTTATAATATACGTATGTATGTTCAGATGCCATGTACATATGTCTGCAAAACCAACCGGCGCGACATGGATGAAAATAATATGAAGAAAGCAATTGGTAATTATTTACGAAAAGTTGTCAGTGTTCATGAAACTGCAGGCAGTATGTGGTTAAAAAATGTACATTGCAGTCGAGAATATAGTTCTAGGTAAATTGCTCGAATGCAATTGCTCGAAAACGAATTGCTCGAAATCAGTTGCTCGGAAGTCAATTGCTCGAATGTGACTTTGTTCGACTTGCAAGTGTCTCGAACAGCAATTTCTCGATTATCTGTTGCTCGAAAAAAATAAAGTTGTGAAATAGCCTCAACTCGAGTCAGTTAATATCAAATATAAAAAAAAACACAAATTACAAATTATAACCTTTATTAATAAAAAATGGGTATAGGTATGTGATTAAGTTAAAAATTATAAAAACCAAATATTACATTTTTTAATATGATATGTTATGTGCTATTCCACGGACATAATCATAGATATTTCTGTCATGTTCATAATTATTCACTAATCTTAAAAGTCTCTGTGCACTATCACGATATATTCTTAGACTTATGGTGTGTTGTTGACCGCTGACATATTGTTCTATCCGTAATTCGTTCAAACTCTGCCTCCTCTTTAATGCCGCAATAAATTTCCAGATGTTAACACCGCATAAATTCGAGCAAAACATTTTCTATAAATTGCGGTTCGAGGAACTTGTATTTCGAGAAAAGTTACATTCGAGCAATTTGATTTTCGAGGAATTGATTTCGAGCAATTGATTTCGAGCAATTGCATTCGAGGAATTTGCCGGAGACGGAGAATAAAGACCCTGCCAATGAAAAAAAAAACAATAGATGAAGTCTTATCTGCCATTGACAAATATTCTGGGAATGAAAGCAGTGGTGAAGAGAAGAAACACCGGAGTAAATACACTGTTAACCAAGTGGTTACAATATCTCAGGAAAGGGAGCTTGTGGAATATATCAAGAAATCATCATACATTCTGAGTTACGGGTTGTCATATCAAAAAGTACGAAAATTGGCCAAGGAATTTTTATAAATGCTACCAGAATGTGTAACACCAGCCAATTGGAGAACAAGTGAGTTGACAGGTAAGTTATTTTTTTTGTGGACAATGATACTTACCAAATGGATTTAAATTGCAGGAATTGAATGGCTGAAAAGCGTCATGTACTGAAATCAGCAGTTGTCTTTAAGAAAACCTGGGAGTACTAGCCCCAATATAGCTATAGCGTTCACTAACGACAATTACGTCAGTCTTGGAAAAGCATAGATTTGATCTAGAACAAATATACCACTTGGACGAGACTGGGATACAAACGGTAATGAAATGATCCCAAAAAACATATTTTTTTTCATTGGTCTGTTTGTGTGTCTGTCTGTCTGTCTGTGTGTCTGTCTGTGTGTGTGTCTGTGAACAGAATATCTCAAAAACGGAAAGAGATATGGCGTTGAAACTTCATATATAAGTTTTGTGTACTATGTAGATGCGACAGCAAGCTTTTGAAGAAAATCACATACCCGGAAGTAGGTGTTTACTCTTATAATTTTTCAGTTTTTTCGATTTTTTCAAAAACGGCTCTAACAATTTTTTTAAAACTTTTTTTATTACATTTTTAATATGTATTGATGTGAGATAGCTGATTTTCCAGTTGAATACTTCTAAAATGGGTTTCCTTTGGTTTTTTTTTTTTTTTTTTGTATTAACACCTATTTTAAATAGAACAGCCGGTATATTATTACATTTTTGAATTCAGCTTAAAATTATAGAAAAAAATTGTCTCTTGAACTAACACTCTATTTTGTACCGTTTTTGTAAAATTTGTAATTTTTGAAAATTTTTGACAAATGCTTAAAAATTTTAAATCAAATGTTTGCCTAATTATTAGATCACTGTAAAAGGAAGTTGTGTGCGTGTATCACACCAGATTTTTATAACCTGGCTTTAAAGAAATTTTAACTATAAACTGACCATGTCACTAGGCCCATGATTATCTACAAAATGTTTTTCGCATATATTTTCACATTTATATAAAATACATTTTGCTTGTATTTCTTCAACTTGCCAAAATCTGTGGAATTATGTGTCGAGTAGAGATCGATCAACTACATGACAGCTGAGCGATTGGTTGTTTTTTACTGAATAACCAACATTTCCTGCTAACACCAGACACAAACGTGTTTTTTATATTATTATATTGACAAGCTCCCAAAAATGAGTGGAACCTATCAATAAATCTATTGTACTTGATTTGCTTAAGTTTGGGTCGGCCAATTGTCAATTTTTTGGTATATTGAGATACTTGTTATTAAACGAAATAATTGGTAAATCGTTTGTAATCTTACGCAAAACTAGACAAGACATTGAGGTCGAATAAGATGTATTAAGAGAAATAAGTTTGATATCTGCGAAGAATTTTATATTATTTAACGATTGGCCAACACACATTATCGAGTAATTAACATCCCTTGATCTCAAAATAAAAATTTTCGCCATATTTTCTGTTATAAAATTTCATTTGGAGCCACAATCTAGTAACGCACGGCACTGGTGTAAATCTCTACTTGAATCCTCTATAGTATACACCACTGCTGTAGATAGTAGAATTTGTGAATTAGTTATACAGTTGTTTTCCGAAACGACATGCATCGCTGTTGAAGTACTTGGCATATTCACAATTTGATTGTTTAATTCTATAATATCGCATTTACCGCTCTTTTTCGCATGATCGTTTTCTACGCCCTTATAGTAATTTTCTAAATGTAGCAACGAATTATGTTGTCTACCGTATCTTTTACATCTTGACGAAGTTCAATAACGAAGATTGTGTGATGGTCTTAGACAGTTGTAACGTAATCGCAATTTATTTATTGGGTTAATTCTGTTATTTGTCGACAGTTTCAAACGTTTTTCACATTTGTAAATTATATGCGCGCCCTTACAAAAGTACCAAGTGACTTCTTGTGTTTCAAATTAGTAGAATTCTACAGTGTGGAAATAAAGTAACGGATAAATTCATTAACTTTGTTAATATTAATTTTTATGAAAAAATCTTAATTCTAGAACATACACTACAACAATCTTTATGCTGCTACGGCATTTGTTTTAAAAGTCATGACGTCATCGACTTTTTTTTAAATAACAATCTGCATTTTTTATTATTGATTTTAGTAGTACTTTTTATGTTGTTTTCAATAATTTAAAATTTTCAATATGTTACATCTGAAAAAATCGAGAAAAATAGTCTTAAAGTTTAAATATTAAAAATCAATGAAATAAGCAAAATAAATCTAGTTACTTTGAATGGAGTTTATAATAAATTTCTCGTTGTATTTTTGAATTGTTTTTTTAAATTTCAATAAAAACGAATCTGCCGTCAATGATTTTCCGTCAAACATAGGTAACTAGATTTATTTGGCTTATTTCATTGGTTTTTAATATTTAAACTTTAAGACCATTTTTCTCGATTTTTTTCAGATGTAATATATTGAAAATTTTATATCATAGAAAACAACAGAAAAAGTACTATCAAAATCAATAATAAAAAATACAGATTGTCCTTAAAAAAAAAGTCGATGACGTCATAAGTTTTAAAACAAATGATGTACCAAAATAAAGGTGATTGTAGTGTATGTCCTATAATTAAAATCGCTATACCCCTTCAAGATTTTTTCATAAAATTTGAATTTATCCGTTACTTTATTTCCACACTGTATAGGATTATATGTTTAAATTTGCGTATATCTTTTATTAATCTGATCGTTTATTTTTTCGAGTAAATCGCATCGTATTTTAAGAAATGTAGTCATTTCGTCCATAGTAGGGATTTCTTGCTTTTGACCACAACTCCCACTCACGCCGAGTTGTAGGATATAATTTTTTTGTTAATAAATATATTAATAAAGTAGCCCAAGTAGAAACAGGTTGTTTTAATGATTTTAGTGAACGTAAATATTTTGTAATGGTATTGTACGAATTGCGTAAAACGCAATAAGACACGGATATTCAAAAATAGTTCGAACGTGACTGTACATAACCAAAGAGTTTCCTTCAAATCGATCCCATGCATTGTCATAGCTTTCGAAAAACACCTGTATTGAAGTGGTTTTAAGCCTACAACTCTGCCCTGTTTGCAGTGCAAGATATTTACAAAGTCAATAAAGCACAGAGTTAAGATATTTTATGAAATTGCAATTTAAAACAATTGTAAAAGTATTAAATGCATTGGTAATAAGATGCGAGAAGTAGTAATTAAACGGATAAAGGCACGCATTAGCAAATCATATTTCAGAGAGTTTGAATAAAGTAATATAATTAAATAAAATAGGTTTGTGCATTTTAAACGCCAGGCGAAACAAAATTAATTGACACAAAAGGTTGGTTATGTGCAGACTAAATGAGCGTAATTATTAATAAAAGTACAGGTCAGTGAATGGCAAGCAATCTGAAATGCAAATGAGATCGCAATAAAAGGTAATAGAAAATTACAAAGACCAATCCCGAAATTAGGCAACGGAAAAGAAAGAAAGCGAGCAAAGTGTTTAAATTTGAACTCAGTTTCCAGTTCATTAATAATACAAAGTGAAAAAGCAGAGCAGTGATTTTAAAATATTTGTGTGCGTAACGGAAGAAACAATGATAGTTATCTCTATCACCAATCGTTGTATTGCCCACTAAATTTTGGTAACGACATGGGTGGCAATTTAACTAGCTGGTGAGGATCATTGTTAATGATAGAGTGACTATTATTCCTACTCTTTACAAAAGAAGCATCCCTATTATTGTTTTCTGACTTACAACACTCTTTTAATTCTGAGAGCAGCTTGTAATACGAAGTTTTAAAACTAGAACGTTCTGCCTCGTGGATTAATATATTTTCGTCATTTTTATTAAAATCATATGAATGCCCTTTTATTGTTAAAAATAACTCGATCTCGTTTTGTAAGTCATTTAGTCTGCCGTAAAGCGAATTAACCTTTTCTCCTCATCCTTGAATTTCAGTTAATGTTTTTGATTAACATGATCGATATCTAACTTGTCAGCAAAGTTTTTCGCACGAGTTAGTACCCCTTTAATTTGCGCTCGCTGAATTTTTAACCTAGTGAGTGAATCACTATTTGACAATGTTTATTGATCTTGTCAAGGCGACACTGAACTGATGAACAAAAACGGAAATTATTGAAACGGACTTGCTCCGGCTTAATTCCGCAAGCTAGATCACTATCTATCGCCAATATTAACGCTTGTATTCCATTGTAGTAGAAGTACCTCGAGAATCACCGGAATCGCCAAGTATTGTCACTTTCCAAAATTTTCTTGTTTCTCTGGCAAAGTTACACTTATTTTAATAGACTCGGTAGGGCCATGTTCCCGTAAACTTTTTCGATTGTATTTTTCTTTCTTTGGTAAAAAGTAATGAATTAGAAGAGAATTTTATTTTAATTTAATTTGTCTCCTTAACTACATTGACACACACCTATATGATTAACATTAAATTGGTAATAATAATTGTGCCTACTAGCTTTTGACTGTAACAGATACCATGAAGATGTGTATATTATTATAGGCAACAGTTAATTCCACAATTATTATTAGCGAAACATTTACATTTCTGCATAGACGAACTGCATTTTTGTCCATTTAAAATATTTAATACAATAGCTGATTACTGTATACTTTTGTATATAGAACTGCATATTATGCCTAAATTAATGTGTATTTTTAACGTTTTTAATGCATATATTATGCGCATATTTTTTTCACGTTTCCATCCATATTACTAATCTGCTTTTCAGTAATCATATGTATCGTTTCATGTTGATTTCTTGTTCTGTATCACTGGGTTATAATTCGATCCAAATTGAATGCTTTAACTGGGTTTTACCAACGTGTGAATTTATTACATACGTTGGCAGGAGACCGAATTAATTTTTAAAGAGCTTTACTAATACATTTGCTTTTTGATAGGAAGCGCGAAAAAAGCTTCCTGTAACAATGCTTTGTGGAAGCGCAATCCAGTTATGTTTTATTTCTAAAATAATTCGGGAATTACGCCGTAGCACGTATATTCTAAATGAAATGAGTTTTTACGCAAACGAATCCTATTAAATAGCACAAGGCAATATATTCTCACAGTCGATATTTTAAACGTGAAAAAATCCAGCTGGAAAATGTGTATTTTGTACTTGTTAAAAAGGAATTTCGGCTTTGACCGCGTAGTCTTTGTAAATGAACGCCCAGCATTTTTTGGCTTAATGTGCCTTGCACCTTGTAAACTCGAGCAAGGATCCATGCGATGACCATGCTCTTTGGTGGCTCGTGTTTTTTGAGTACCTTGAGAACGGGGATACGTATTCAGATTGGGTCTTGTTGCTATTTGTGCACCCATAGTGACTGACGTTTCGTAATACATTGCAGCTGGCATCATCCGAGTGAACTAGAACAGTACGAACGGAAGGCCGATGGCTGATTTTGTGATCCATTTGTATTTGCAATCGCTTTTATGTTCTTGAAACCTTAGATCAATGGGACGACCAGTCTGTCCAATGTAACTCCAGCTGCAAGAAGAAGGAATGTGATATATGGCAGCGGTTTTTAAACTAGGAATTTTGTACTTTACTGATCTGAAACCGTCATCCAATGTTCCATTGGTCGTGGACACAGTTTTGGTATTGCATCGTTTCAGGACGTCCTAACTTATCGGTCGAGCTTTTAACGTAAGGTAAAAATACTAAGTCTTCTAGCGGTGGGGATTCTTCTTTAGCCTTTTTCGTCATAGTTTTGTCTAGCGCTTTTCGTAATGCGGTAGTTGTCTATCCGTTCCTTTGTAATGTGTCAAATAGATGTTCCTTTTCTCTCTCTTGGTTCTCTGCATCTGAGATACGAACGGCTCTGGTCACCAAAGTCTTAAGAACTGTTGCTTTATGCATTGGATCATGGCATGGGTCAGCATTTAGATCCATGTCCATGTCCATGTGTTTTCTGTCAATAGACTGCATCTCCGAAACTACCATCTAATTTACGTTTTATCAGAACCTTTAGAAAATGGTAGTATTCCGTTTCTAGACGTTCTAGTAAAACGTAAATTAGATGGTAAACCAATAAAACATTGTCTAAGGGTTTCAGATCAGTGAAAGACAAAATTCCTATTAAAAACCACTGGCGTATATCACATTCCTTGCAATTGCGGCTTGAGTTACATTGCACAGACGGGTCGTTCCATTGATCCAAGGCTTCAAGAACATAAGGACGATTGCAAACACAAAGGCATCACAAACATACATTTACAAATGGGCACATCTTAGAAATTGAGCATGCCAGAGTACTTACCAGAATACTTCACTAAATAATTTCCACGTGAAGCCATAGAAATAGAAAAACATAATAAAACGTGGACTTCTGCGATATACGATTTAAAGTATAACAACCACTGTGCGTCAGACGGCCACACCTCACGGTTTCAAACTGCTCTGCACTTAAACGATCAATCAACGTGACGTTGCTCCGAGTGGCTGGCACAGAGGACTATTAAGCCAGAAAATGCTGTGCCTTTATCTACAAATACTACGCTGTCTAAACCGAAATTCATTTTTATTATGAATAATTCGAGTAACCACGAAAGCCTCAAACAATATGTATTCTGTAGTAAGGTTGGGAAGATCTTAATTTTGTTTTACGTAATTACTTACTTTAAGGCTTTCGTAGATGTTGGGTTTATTAACGGGATTAAATTCTAAGCCTGCACTTTAACATTCTTCTCGGAAAAATATGAAAAAATTCCAAGCATTACCGCAAACAGCTTTTGAAACTTAAAATTAATCATCTTCGATTTGTTTCTCCGTGTTTGTAATAATGGGCGCTCATGTAGAGCTTCGGAGCGTCTGAGCTTTATTAGTTCCTCGCGCAAGCTATACAGAATTTAAACTTCTTGTTTAGCTTTAATGTCAGCTTTTTGCGGCCTGTATTGAGTTGTAAAGAGAAAACAAATTAAATTTCTTTTAGCGTGCCCTCGCTGAAGCCGCATAGAAAATCCGCTTAATCCACAGACAATCCATAAACGAGAGTGAAATTTGTAAAACACACACCTGTCTCTTTTTCATGAAATTCCACCAAGGACTAAATCAATTGCAAGCTTGCTTGCGTTCGACAGCAAGTTTTATGGAGTGCAGATTTGGGGAATTAACAGAGGCAAAGTTCGCATTAAATCTTGACTGCCGTTAATCGAAAGTGCGCTAACAGACATGCAGCCATACGCTTAAAAGCTTTCTGCTGTACTTTATGAGAGGAACAATTACCAATTTGAAACAAAACCAGACTAATCAAATTTACATTTGGCAAATGGATCATTTTGAAGTACTGTCATCGTTCTCGTTTCAAGTTGTTTGAAGTTTTTAATGACAAAAGCGTTGAGTTCTTGTATTTGTAACTTAAACGATTAATATGAAATGCAATGTGCTGTAACTCGTTTACCAAAGATTGCAATATCTAAATGAATTTTTGAGTGACAAATTTGAATGTATTTCAGCTCTTATGGTAGAAACAGCAAGAAAACAGTGTTCACAAAAATATTAAATTTACATAATTAATATATCAGCGGCACACTAATTTATTGACAAATATTCCACTTTTCCAATTACTATTATTACTATCGACTGGCTCCCTGTGGAAAAATTATATCCAGTCTATTTACGATGGAAAACTGCAGCCTTTTAAGGAAAGAAGTAGAATTTCTACTAAATAAGATCTCGATCTTGATCTCGAATTTTCGAGACGACATTAATCAAACCATACAATATTCGAGACGAGATTAACCAAATTCTCGATCTGGACAGTTCTTCAATATTATTTTTAAAACCTACATAAAAACGTAATCGAATCGGCCGATTAGGTAGTAGAGATGTCGTCTCGAAATTCTAGAGATTAACATTCTTCGATCTCGAATATTCGAAACAAACGAGATGAATCAAAATCTCAAATATTCAATACGAGATTAACTATTTTTAAATCCCGCATAATAACGACATAGGACTTGATTTTCATTTTTTATAAAACTTTCATAAGAGTTCCCCTAAAATAACCGCAGCCTCAGTTCGGTTCGCACAGCACATATATAAATATCGAGAATCGAGATCCTCGCGTTCGAGATCGAAAATCGAAGTTCGAGAATTTTCGACATCAAGATCGAAAATGGATAAATCTCGTCTCGTCTTACGGTAACACTACATACTACCACTCACTAACTATGAAAATTTGATTTTAAACCAATAGCAATCGTGCTTATTCAGTCTAAATTTCCAAGTTGGTTTCTCAGTTCGTGCTTGATAAAAATAAATTAATTTGACGGTGTCAGCAGTCATAATAATTGGTTTTATCTAAGGCATTCTCCGAATACCATTCGGACTATTCAGTCGATTAAATTTGCAATGTTAGCCCTCAAATATGTTGCCCCGGAAAATGTCCCTCACGCAAACAGCTCCACTGTATGTCGGTGTTTGCGTTCTTGATATTTTTCAATTTTGATGTTTTCAGGTAACCTTTAATTTCATTAATTAAATGCATAATTCTTTTGGTATTATAAATAATTAAACTAAATTTATACTGAAATTAAGCTGTACTACATGCTATTGGCTTTTGGGTTGTAGCCAAAGAAACCGAAATAGTCTTTATCCATACAGCGAAGAAGAAGAAAAGAAAGGAAAGGAAAAATGGCGAAAAACTCACAAAATAAAAAAGTTTTACTTCAGTTGCCTAAGGCGAAGGAAGTATTGCAATGGTGAAAAAATCATGTTCCGATAATTCTTCAGATCTTCGCGATCCGTTCTTAATCCGTTATTAATTCTTTTCTGTAAAAGCGCTTGCAAATACTTATTTAAAAAAAATCGCAGGGTACTTGATTTTTGGGAAATCAAATTAAAATTCGGTGTATACCTAAACATATTTTTCTAGTATCATTTGGTGACACCTGCATTGCAGGGTACTTTACGGTAACGCGTTAACTTTCGAAACTTTGAAGAATCGTAAATCTATTTTTTCAAATGGCACCTCCCAAATTTGATAAGTTAGTAATTTTGGGTTCGGATTGAATTTTATCTTAAATCCACAGATGCAGAAACATTCAGATGTTATCAATAATTAACAGAATGGTCCTACATACCCCAAGATCTTGGTTCAGAATAGGGATTTATATAACTCGTAATACGCTTAGTAATTGATCAACAATTATTATAATAAGGTTTACTTTGTCGGTTAAAAAGAATTATTAACGCAATATCTTGCAAGTAGGAGAGCAATTAAGTTTAATTCAATCGAGTGATCGGTTACTAACATAAAGTGAATCTTCAAACCTTATATTCAAATAGAATATGCAAAATTGCTTTAAAAATTCCAAACTTAGAAATAATAATGATTTGGATTATATGTGAGACACACTGGAAATTTCCATTACATTTGACATTGAGAAAATCATCGCAAGTAAACAATCAAACAGTGCCTTCTAAATAATTCAAAATAATAGCAAAATGTACTACGCAGGTAAGTTCTGTATTATACTGCATTTATGTACTTGGTGAATACTTTAAAACTAACACAAAACGTTAACAAATTAAAAATAATCCCAAATTGTAAGTTAAGTCAAAGTCGATGCTATAACGTGGCCTAATTCCATAACTCACGGAAATGGGTTAGTCAAACATGTTGCAGATCACCAGGTAGAAAACAGGCACATCGAAAGCTGGTCACTATGCCGATAAGCCGCAACGGAAGCCAGGTGCCTGCAATAGGTTATAGCGGCTGTCGGAAGTGCAACCTTAAGCTGCCGATAATGTATAGTTCGGCGATGACAGCGAACCTCTTGCAGAAACGGAATTCTCAACATGCACATCGTCAAACGAAAAGGAGAGGGGGGGGGGGCTTGGCTCACACGACAAATTGTTTTTCCCCGTAACTAGAAGTTGAAGTCGCCCTTACTAGAAAAGGAGCTGAAATGGAGAGCAATAGAATAGGAAAAAATAATACAAAAGCAAGCTAGGCCTATCAGTAGGATATTCTGCTCCGTTTAGCCAAGGTGGTGACATGTGCTTGTTCAGATAAAATCCAGAATGTCTGATTTTTAGAATATCACGAAAATATCCCTTCCGGGAATTCCATCAATTTTCCACGGAAGATATCGTAATAATGTAGGATAATACCAAAAATCCCAAAATAAAATGGAACATTTGACTTCATAAACGTAACCGACTCGAAATATGGAACACCAGGAGAACAATTTTTTTCAATAATGTGCTATTTATGAATGAAGCTACATTTGAAACAACGAAAAAGTTAATATTCATAATTTTCATTACAATGACACTGGAAACCTCCATTTCATTCGAACACTCGATCACCAACATCGATGGTCGCTTAATGTTTGGCGCTGTGTTATAGTGGGTCGTAGAGTTCTTGGGCCGTATTTCTTCGACGGTCTACTGAATGGAGAATTTTATTTGTGCTTTCTCCTAAACGTAATTGAATGATTTGTCTTTGTATGTGATAAGATGACTGTAGCTTCAACATGGCGGTACCCACCATATAATAGTCGCATTGTAAGGGAGTATTTTGACGAGGTATTTGTAGGACGTTGGATTGGCAGAAAAGTCCAGTGATTTGCCTGCAAGGTCACCTGACTAAATGATACAATATTTTTTCCATTAGGGTTTCGTGCACGGTCGGGCCTTTGAAGCCGAAGTTAGTACCGTGAAAATATGCAGCAAAGAATTAGAGAGACTTTTTGTAGCATTGACCCTGCCACACTTGAAGCCATGAATGATGCGTTTTCAAGAAGAATATTGACGAATGTATAACCCAAGGCAACATTTTTGTTTACTTACACATAAATATAACTCTATGACAGGCAAGCGTCTAAAATAATAGTACATTATATTACACCTATGCGAGCGCGAGTGGGATTTTTGTTAACACAAAGTGCAAGTATGGTAATTCTCACGAGCACTTAATGGCATTTCACTCACATGTGATATACGACGTTTTATCTTACAACAGCGGCTTTTGTACAATAAATTTCGAAGACGGTATAAACTGTCAACTGTCATAGAACTGCCATAGAGTTAGTAGCAGTGTCTAATGAAACATTTTAGTCACTTGTGAATAAAAGCTGTTTTAGCAACTCAAAACAATTACATCAAGTACATCAAAAGACACTACTGTAAGATAAATTACATTATTTACATATTGCACTGTGTGTTCATAGTAGTTCACACTATCACCATCATCATCAAACAGCCATCCTCATCGACTGCTGGATATAGAGACGGAGAGCCAGCAACAAAAATAGTTAGGTCATTTCATTAAGAAAATATTCCAAGTTACTATAATCTCTTAACATCGCTGATAATTGATTTGGAAGTCTGCCTGGTTGCCGGTGGTGGAGAAAGCTGCAGCAGGGGCGCAAAGTGGTAGAGATGACAGATAAAATAAACGTATCTGGCAGTACTGAAGTGTATTGTTGGTAGCACTGTCGGTGTATGTCCAATTCGAGGTTAGCACGTTAGGTTTTGTTTGTTATTTGACACAAACTGACACAAAATCTTATCTGACAACCTCGAATTTGACGTAGACTGATAGTGCCACCGACTATAAACTTCAGAACTGTCAAACATATAACACGTATCGCAGGCGACCCTTATTGCAAATTTAATCGATCTCTCAGTATTTAATTTTCTTACGGTCCTTGGAAAAAGTGTCCCCAGTAGGTCATGTTTAGTTATGTAAAACTGACCTGACAAAATGTCAGGTATACTTTTTTAAAATTAGATTATAATTTTTGACATTTGACAAATACACGTATAGCTAAAAATGTTTGTCAAAGATCAAAAATTATAACGAAATTTAAAAAGGATACGTGATATTTTGTCAGGTCAGTTTCACCTAACTAAACATACTTTTCCGAAGAAACATAAGAAATAGATATATCTCTACTTGTTTCCACCACCTAAAACCAGGCGGACTTCCAAATTAATTATCAGCGACGTTAAGAGGGTGAAAAAGGATGAAATTTTTTCTTAATGAAATGACGTAAAGTCCATTTTTTTTCTATAATAATTTTCAAGGTCAACTTTCTAGGGGATAAGTTGCATTCCTGCAGGGTCCCTAGTTTTAATAATGCTGGTACATAGATTTTTAGTTCTTTTTGTCCACTAAAAAAACAATTTGTCATTTTGACAGATATGTCATAATAGTGGGTAAAACAAACAGCATAGTAATAGTAAAATATTGCAAATGTATTAATTATTAAACTTACAATATTTGACAATAAACATAATGAACGTTTGATTCCATGTAAAAAAATGAAATTTGTCAAGAGTTCAAATTAAGAAACTTTGACATTCAAAATTGACACACGAGGTATAAAAATTTCCTAGCGTTTTACTCACATATCTACCAACATTGTAACACTTTGACAGTTATTATAGAAAAAAAAACTTTAACTATTTTTGTTGCTGGCTCTTAGACTAATAGCTTCCCCTGCGTCGTTCATGAACTAATAATTCAGTTAGATAATTGCAGTTCATATGTACTTACTTCTATAAAGTTCAGTGTAGACAGTATTTTCCATGGGCTCCCTCGATCAATTTTATTTTTGATCGCTCTGTATATGTTTTGCCTTCCAAATTTTTGGATATTTTTATTTTAATTCTAAACTCTCGTCTTCTATTTTCATATTTTCACTTAAAACCAAGTTTTTCATAATTTTTCTTTTTTTTTCATTTTAGGTCCAATTTCTTCTGACACGTTTTAAAGTAGATCTAGCATTTTTTTGGTTTGTCCTGGGTCCTCTAAGATCAATATTATATCGTCCGCGAACCTTAAACGTCTTAATCTTTTACCACTTATATTTAAACTTTGTGTATCCAATGAGAGTGTTTTCATGTATATTCCAGGGTGGCTGTAAACAATTTAGGCGAGATCGTACCGCCTTGTCTCACACCTCTCTCTAATTTGATATAGTTCATATTATAGCAATGATGAATACCACAAAAGGACTTATATAATATGCTTGATTGACGTAGAAGAAGAATTTGATAACGTGTACCTTAAAAAACCTATTCAAATACCAGAAAGGCTAAGTAGGAATTCTAAGACTTGTGAATAATTAAAGAACTTTTATGGAAACAGCTCACTACTGTAAAATTATAAATCTGTAAAACTGACGAAATACACTTTAAACGCAGATTGCGACAGCGCAGCATATTGTCACCAATCTTAGTTAATGTCTACTCTGAATTAGCTGTAAGATTAGTTTTAGGCAAAGAACAAGGAGAAATAAAAATCAATAATGTCTTAAAACATTAGCTATGTACCGTATAAGATAAGCTGACGATATGGTAAACCTAACAGATAATTTTGAAGATGTGCAATAATATTAACCAAGAATTTAACATCGGATTAAAATTAAATTAACATAATACAACTCTCATTAATTGGTATCACCCCTATTCGTAACGAACAAATATTTAAAAATCGTAATCAAGTATACTTCTGTATCTCTACACTCTGCTACAGGAAATATTAGGTCCAGACAAAAAATTAACGCAAAAATAGTGCGATGGTTCTGTGCATCAAAAACTGATATTAATTGAGTAATTAAGTATTTTATAAGATGAGGACCTCCACCCTTGTTGAGATTTACTAAATCAATAATAATACATATTATTAACATAATATTATTTGGTTTATGTTTAACAAATAAAGCTAATACAAGTAATCTGAATTCAGGCTAGGACTGAAGTTGCACAATTTCTTCCATTGGAAAATGACGTTGATCCACTTGAGTTTCTGTTCATTCTCATCACAATCTGGGTAGTTCAACGAAGCAGCAAAGGCACGTACAAGCAGTCAGATGATCTGCAAGAAAATAACAAGAATAAAGTACAATAGAATTAAGAAAGAAAAATGTGAAAGTTGAACTATATAATAACGGACATGAAAAAGAGTGCAGCTTTGGCATGTGGACCTTTAAGATGTAAAAGTGAACAGGAATGTGTAGATATAAACTGTGTTAAAAAGTGCTATGTTTGGAATTGGGGCTGACAAATAGACTTATTTTGAAATGAGAATAGAGGTTGAGATATTAATTCTTAAGAAAATTTTTATTTTAATATTTATATAATTTAGTATTTTTAATTATGCCAATATAATTTAAGGTGTGAAAAAATGTATACAGGAATTAAACATATTAACTAGCTTGAGTGCTTATAGAAAACTAATTTAAAAATAACAAAAGGTATATTTTCCATATGGGAATGAGGGAATGAGTAGCTTTGCCGAGATCAGGGCATTCTGGTATAGAAAAGCAAAAGTGCTGGACGAAGTTGCGGGCGCCGGACCATTACCGTTCCAACCCTTATAATTAGTTATGTTCATTTCGCCACTGCGGGCTATTTATTGGTTATTTTAGTTTTCAACCAATAAACTGTGCTTATCGGACTTAATGTGTAAAATCGAAGTGGTTACGCCCTGAACTACCCCTAAGCTCTGACATATATTACAATAGAAAAAGAACATTTTTATTTTACTTCTAATGTATTACTTTTACCATTCGGTTACCTCGCTTAAAACACCACACGTTTTTATGCATGAAACTCCTTAACATTGTAGTTTTACAAGAACACAAATCTTGGACAAGTATATTCTTGTACCAACAAACATAAACAATAGACTTCAACGTTTCTCCCATGGTTTAACAATAGAAATTGTACCGTGGCTTCGTCCCTTTTATAATTAATTTGAAATTTAATTAAAGGACATGAACTCTAAGATGTTAATTTGCAAAATTCACCCATCTTAAAACACCGTGGAGCGAACTTCATCACAACCGTATCGTCGTGTCAGAATATCTGCTAACTTTAGCTCAACGGACCCCAAAATGGCTACCTGCCACCTGTTGCTCGCCTTTTCTTGCTGCAATTCTGCCCTTTTTCAACTTCAACCTGCACCTCAGTTGTTTGGTTCTTCTTACACAAAGAACGGTTAAACTCAGGGCCTAAATTTTTTACTTATGCGACGTAGACTAACTTTATTTATTTTTATTTCGCTCGTCTAAAAGGCGAAGGAAGTCTGTAATTGCGAAAAAATCTCGTGACGAGATTTTCTTAGATTTTCACGTTTCAGGTCCCTAGATGACAAAAAACAGGTTTTCTTCTGAACTACGCAGAATTTTGAGTGTCATCACCGATAATATTTAAAATTTTGCTTTACCTTAGATACAAATGAAAGTAACAACTCCCACATAGTTCAGGCTTTACCCTTAACAGAAATTAAACCCAACAGATATAGCGTAAATGCTGTAAAGCAGAAAAAAGTGTCAAAGAAAAATGGGTTCTATTTAAGGCAGCCGGGAGGCACGTACACAAGAAGTTCTCCTTAGCGCATGTAGAAATAGCCAGTTTCCTTGCAATATCCTGCTAGACCTTGGAATCGCATACTCAGCCGCCTACCCTTCAAGTTCTACCACCGGTAATATTTTGTATTTGAAAATGTATGTAGGTTATTAGAAATGTGAAGATATGTTTACCCTTAGCTTAATTTGATTTTTAAAATTATTTAGTGTCATAACGTCCACTTACAAGGGAAGTACTGAGTAAAGCCCCTTACAGATTTGTTTAGGTGTCGCCGGAACGTAGCTCAAATTCATCTAAATGAATCACTTCAAGCTGCTTGTTATTTATGGTGGCCGCCACCTCACTCAGTAACAACACAGGTAAATAGCTTTCACAGTAGTAAGTTCGTATTGTAATTTGATCACATGGAAAAACTCTGTTGGTAACAACAATATCTGGCGACTATTTAACTTAAGCAAAGCATTTGTGCAGCATTCCTAGCGACTGCCAGCTAAGAAATTTGTTTTAATTAATTCCTCAAATTAAAATGGTTGCTTACATAGCGACTGCCAGTGGAGAACTTTTTAGCAACTTATTTCATAAACAAAATTGCACTCTTGTTTATAAACTAAATAGAAACAAATAGCGTTGCCTATCAATATCATAACTTTTCATTTACTAAATTTGAGTGGCCTAAATGAATCAACCCCTGTAACTATTATTGAAATGTACAAATATTCCAAACTATCATATAAAACACATACCTTATAAGTAAAATATATACACAAATTCCAAAAGAGGTCGTTTTAAGCTTTAAATTCACACCTTATTTGACAAGTATCCAATATTTGACACATTTTTTTATTTCACTTAAACAAGCCTGTATAACGCTTATTAAATATTATTAACATGAGAACCACCTTATTATCTGCTTATAGCTCAAATTGCACATGAATGTAATCTAAATGACTTATGAAAAAAGCCTAAATCAGTTCGACATGTCAGTCCCACATATTTTCGCAATTTGCAGTGGTAAAACACATTTTCAAGTTGTAAAAACATTACATCTGATTTCTTCACCTCAGCTTACACAAAGTGTATACAAAATAATAATTGATGCAATTCAACTACATTAAACATAAGTAAGTCTTATTGTGTCCGCGTTCACTTCACACACCATGCTTCGTACACTTTTGTGTCGCACCATAACCTCACTTGTTGATTAACGATAGTTCGAGTAAAATATCTTTTGATCCACAACAAATCTTAAAAGTTTCTAAGGTGTACCGAACCCACCATGTGCAGGTTGTTTAAACTGCAAAACTTAATGGACGAAGCCCCTCAAATGGATTTCCTAACAGTGCTAGAGAAACGCACATATAATTCAAGCTCGGAAAAGCTCCAATAACCAAATGTTTTATTATTACAGCCATAAGGTTTTTCTTGCTCCAACTATGTGTACTATATAATTATTGATTAATAAGAGTCATTTTTACGTCAGAACTTGTGCTATTAATTATTTTTAATTTCATAAATAAATCTCATTTACCAATGGTGTATTCTCCATAGCAACACGTTACTTGGTCTTTGCTAAGTAGGTAAATACATTTTCTTTAGTACATTTTACTACTGCTGTAGCGCACAACTGTTTTTTCAATGATGTCTAGATTTAAATTCTGACAATTGTCAGCAAAATGTGAAACGAGTGATTCGAGATAACGAAATTGTATGCAAAGCAAATAGTTATTTATATATCAAGTGCGGCGCTATGCACGCGAGAGGAATTGGGCAACATGCTAAGTACCATAAACACAGTTTTTGCTCGTGTTATATACAATATTTTTTCTACAATGGTAACAGAAATATACAAATGAAAAACACTCTAGGTTATGTTAACATACAAATTTACAACAATTGAAATGTGAAAAAGAGAAATATTATTTAAATCTAGAATGCCAGTTAAAAAGGTAACACTTTGTAACGGTCGTAGAAAGTAGTTATTTATATATTGAAGTGGTATTAGAGCCCTTCGACTTGGCTCTGAATGGAGTGCAGAATGGTTGACAAATAAAATTAGAACAGAGTTGAGATATTTTAAGTAACTGCAATGTTGAACTAATATTAATACAGTAAATGCATTAGTAATGAGATGCTAGAGCTAATAATTAGTAAAGAACGGCATGCTAGGGTAAAACATGTTCAGAGTGTTTCGAATTGGCTTGAAGATAATTTAATATAAAAGGTTTGTGCACATGCAAAGCCAGACCACAGAAAATTTATTGAACACAAATAGTTTGTTGGGTGCAATTTGAACAAAGCGTAAGATTTTTAAGTCAAAGAACAAGATGGTGAAAAATTGTGAACTCGGCAGAAAGGTAAACCGATTTGAAACGAAAGAGAAAGAATTTGCAAAAGAGCAATTATTCAATATTGGCAAAAGAGTGTAGCGAACGTAATGAAAATGCGGGACTCGATAGCCAGTGTATTTATAAAAAAACAAAGTAAATATAGCAGAGCAGTGAATATTAAAATAATATTGTGTGCCCCATCGCAGAAGGACAATGATAATTATAAGAAAAAGGAAATATTTTAGTTTGTAAGAAATTTTAAATTTTAAAATTATGTAATAAAACTTATTTCTATGTACTAAAATTCATCAAAACTTATTTCCGTTAGCTTTGTAACTTAGCAACCTAGATTAGATTTTGTTTAATAACGAAAGACAACAATTGAAATTAAAAAACTTGACGTTTTGTGAGATTTGTTGCTCCACTTAAATAACTGATTTTGAATAATAAACGAGTATATTAACAGTTATAAATTCCAAAAGAGGTCGTTTTAAGCTTTAAATTCACACCTTATTTGACAAGTATCCAATATTTGACACATTTTTTTATTTCACTTAAACAAGCCTGTATAACGCTTATTAAATATTATTAACATGAGAACCACCTTATTATCTGCTTATAGCTCAAATTCCACATGAATGTAATCTAAATGACTTATGAAAAAAGCCTAAATCAGTTCGACATGTCAGTCCCACATATTTTCGCAATTTGCAGTGGTAAAACACATTTTCAAGTTGTAAAAACATTACATCTGATTTCTTCACCTCAGCTTACACAAAGTGTATACAAAATAATAATTGATGCAATTCAACTACATTAAACATAAGTAAGTCTTATTGTGTCCGCGTTCACTTCACACACCATGCTTCGTACACTTTTGTGTCGCACCATAACCTCACTTGTTGATTAACGATAGTTCGAGTAAAATATCTTTTGATCCACAACAAATCTTAAAAGTTTCTAAGGTGTACCGAACCCACCATGTGCAGGTTGTTTAAACTGCAAAACTTAATGGACGAAGCCCCTCAAATGGATTTCCTAACAGTGCTAGAGAAACGCACATATAATTCAAGCTCGGAAAAGCTCCAATAACCAAATGTTTTATTATTACAG
Organism: Agriotes lineatus; assembly: GCA_940337035.1. Classification (NCBI taxonomy): domain Eukaryota; kingdom Metazoa; phylum Arthropoda; class Insecta; order Coleoptera; family Elateridae; genus Agriotes; species Agriotes lineatus. The sequence goes on along the minus strand of CALNHX010001799.1, from coordinate 171,965 downwards.
CCATAAGGTTTTTCTTGCTCCAACTATGTGTACTATATAATTATTGATTAATAAGAGTCATTTTTACGTCAGAACTTGTGCTATTAATTATTTTTAATTTCATAAATAAATCTCATTTACCAATGGTGTATTCTCCACAGCAACACGTTACTTGGTCTTTGCTAAGTAGGTAAATACATTTTCTTTAGTACAGTTTACTACTGCTGTAGCGCACAACTGTTTTTTCAATTATGTCTGGATTTAAATTGTGACATTTGCAGTAAAATGTGAAACGAGCGATTCGAGACAACGAAATTGTATGCAAAGCAAATAGTTATTTATATATCAAGTGCGGCTCTATGCTCGCGAGAGGAATTGGGCAACATGCTAAGTACAATAAACACAGTTTTTGCTCGTGTTATATACAATATTTTTTCTGCAATGGTAACAGAAATATACAAATGAAAAACGATCTAGGTTATGTTAACATACAAATTTACAACAATTGAAATGAGAAAAAGAGAAGTATTATTTAAATCTAGAACGACAGTTAAAAAGGTAACACTTTGTAACGGTCGTAGAAAGAAGCTATTTTTATATTGAAGTGGTATTAAGCCCTTCGACTTGGTAAATATATCAGATCAGTGAATATTAAAATAATATTGTGTGCGCCATCGCAGGACAATAATAATTATAAGAAAAAAAAATTAGTTTGTAAGAAATTTTAAAATTTAAAATTATGTAATAAAACTTATTTCTATGTACTAAAATTCATCAAAACTTATTTCCGTTAGCTTTGTAACTTAGCAACCTAGATTAGATTTTGTTTAATAACGAAAGACAACAATTGAAATTAAAAGACTTGACGATTTGTGAGATTTGTTGCTCCACTTAAATAACTGATTTTGAATAATAAACAAGCATATTAACAGTTATAAATTGTAAAATTTTATTGCCCATGTGTTTGTGTTCCTGTGGAAGTGTTTGTGAGGCTTTACACCACAAATAAATTATAAAATTCTCCGATCCATTCTGAGGACATCGGCAGCAGCCAACTGGGACGTTCGAGCTTCGTCCCCGGATAAATTAAGTATCAGGAGCCAGAGGAGTGTACACCAAGGCCAAGAAATATTGTAATTCACAGGGCCATGCCTATCAATGGCAAAAAATTCTCACGTAAACCGTAACGTTCCGTCTCACAGACTGCACTAAACTAAAAATAAAACACATCTCCAGCGTCAGTTACTCAAATTTACCAATAATTGTGCGATAGGTGGGGCACCAAGAGGAGAAAGATTAGGTGAGATCATTCGCCGAAAAGCGGTACTCTTTTGCTGAAAATTTGAGAGTCTCACAAACGGCACGTTACCAGTTAAGGGTTAAAAACACCAAAAAGGGCAAGACCACATCAGGTAAATACTGGAAATTATGTGAGGTAGTTTCCGGCTAACCTGTTTTGTTTCAGATGACGCAAACCGACGCTCTGATGTGCAATTGTTTGACTTTCGCTAATGTTGCAAAAATCGGCATCCAACCACAACTTAGGGGACCCTACCTTGATTATTCGAATCTGGACGGACCTACAGCTAGAATCACGTTCAACCCCTCGTACGATGTCCCAACTTGAAGAACCTTAAATTATACGAGGCTGCTCCAACAGCTTCCTGTGAGATTTACCTTTGGAAGTGGTGCTCGGATGCTGGTTCGCACAATGAAGAGACGCCACGGCAATTACGCGCTTGGTGACGAGTTCCTCCTCCAAATTTCTTTATCCAGGCACTCCTGAAGGTCAACTCCAAATGTAGCACACCCAAATCTTGCTTGCAGATGTCTCAAACTGTCCGATATTTTGTCCGAAGTTTGGCCTCGCTATAGGACGCACCTGGTGAAATCTTGCTGGGCTGGTTGCACTTTATTGGGACTATTATCACTTGGCAAACTAGGCACAAAGACGCCTTGCATACTGTTGAATTTTATAAATACGTTTTTGGTTCAACAATTAACTATTTTTATTAACGATTTTACAAATAACTGGGAGCTCAACTGGCACAAAGCCTAAATGTTACAAGCTTTTATTTGATGTTCGATAAACGACAGTCTCGTATCCTAGCAACAACGACTTACATTTGTTTATAAGGAATAAGTTTTGATTTACATTTTTAGTTTTGATAGAATGTTCTTGCTTAAATACTAAACTGTCCCTTTCTTTGAAATTGTTCACGTAGCTCTCTGCTCTGCTTTTATTCATTTGAGCTTATTTAGCACGGTATCAATTGTCTGTGTCTTCTGATAGGTTCCTTATTGATCTTTGAAATCTTTACTTCCTCGTACTGCTTTGCACTGTTCCTTTCCGTTGCCTTGCCGTTTGTTGGCTTATAAACCTTTAATACTCATAACGCTCATACAATTTCTGTGCTTCACAAACCATTTTTGTATTATTTTACAATTCATATCATTGTCTGACTTTATTAAACTCCAATTTGTCAGCTACATAATTCAAGCTGCATTTACCATTCCGAACATCTATTATGACTAAAACTTTGAACGTAACCCTTCTGAATTTTATCTTATCTTATGCCAACCTGTTTTACTCAAATTATAATTGCTACTGCTCATATCAAGTGCATTTATTAGTTTAAATTTCTTCCAATAAATAAAATATTTAATTCTGTGCTCATTTGGTGTTTTTTTGTATGATTAACTTGAAAAGAGGCTTGCACGAATGGGGCCCCCAGTTAATCCGCTGCGAATTCCGGTTCAATGGGATTGCCGGGAACTGCCACTTAATAACCCTTGACTTGGGTTCAGTTAGTTGTTGGAGTGAAACAAGACTTAACAAACACGAGTATATTGAATAACAACGATTACAAACGTCACTGATGGACCGATGGTTTTTTACAATAGTGTTACATCTCTTACTACTTGGAGTAAGGATGTACACTGCAGATGTGAAGGAAAACTTTCATTCGTCAAACCAACACCTTTATTTGTGTATAGAATACATACATCTTTTTAGTAACCCAAAATGGAACTGACATTTTTATCCCCCCAAAACCATGCGCGCCGTTGCCCGGCAACCAGGTTGGCGCGTGCGCATAGACGCAAACAAATTCACTTTATACGATACATCACAATACTTCCCCCCTAAAAATAACATATTTTTACAAATGAAGAACAATTATCATTTCTCATAATTAAGCCTTTGAACCGGTTTAATCACTCTTTTTGGTCGCGCACTCTGTACTTCACTAGCTTCATCATCATTAGCATCCGAATTATCACCACTTAAATTTACATCTTTTTCCTGGGAAACCTCATCTGAAACATTCTCATTTTCATTAGTATGTTCTGCTGACAATACCAGCTGATTCGAACACAGAGGTTTAATTTGATTCAGATGACGTTTCCAAATTACATCATTTATTTCAGGAATCTTAACAAGGTATGTAGTTTTACCAATTCTCTTAAAAATATTTGCTCTAATCCACCCCATTTTAGGACAATTCCTATAATCTTTCACAGTTACATTGTCACCAGGTTCAAATTCAATATATCTTTTACCTTTATGATATTCTGCTTGTTTTTTCTGTTTTTTAACAACATGTTTTTTTAAATTAACATTTTTGCAGTGCTCTTCCGGTAATAAATTATCAAATCGTGTACGTAACTTTCTTCCAAACATAACACTACTAGGACTTAGTCCTGTTGTAGAATGTACTGTATTTCTGAAGTCAAATAAGAAATTATTCAAACATTTATTAATATCAATGTTTTTATTTTTACCTAAAGCATTCTTAAGAGAATTCTTGATTACTTTAACGGCATTTTCCGCTTGTCCGTTAGAAGACGGATGATATGGGGGAGATGTGCAATGTTTAATATTATTTCGAGATAAGAACTCCTGAAATTCTATTGATGTAAACGTAGTTGCATTATCGGAAATAATTTGGCGAGGTAACCCAAATCTGGCAAAGCAGCTACGCAACGCTTCAATAGTAAATTTGGAGGTTATGGAATTCATTGGATAAACTTCGATCCACTTGGAATGTGCGTCAATAATTATCAAAAAATACTTATTTAGAAAAGGGCCCATAAAATCGATGTGTAGCCTAGACCATACTTCTTCTGGCCAAGTCCAAGTATTTAACATGGCTAAATTAGGATTTTTTTTATAAACCATGCAATTTTCACAAGAACTGCAAAGTTTCTCGATATCCTTATCGAGTCCCGGCCACCAGAAGTATGACCTAGCCACGCTTTTCATCTTAACAACTCCCATATGAGAACGATGCAGATCACTCAAAAGTAACTTTCTTAATTTATAGGGAATTATTAAACGATTATTCCAAAGTAGGCATTCTTGTTCAATACTTAAGTCATTTTTAATTCTTTGAAAATACTTCAGATTTTCCTCACTTTTATTTGGCCACCCTGCCCGAACAAATTTAATTACTTTAACCAACAAAGCATCCTGAGCAGTTTCGCACTGCACCATTTTAAAATCAATGGGAAAATGCTCATTATTCTCAAAATAATTAATAAAATTTATATCAACTCCATCCCCCGCTGGATGTCGGTCAGGTATGGGTAGACGCGATAATGAATCTGCATAATTTTTATGTGTTGGTACAAATTCGATAGCATACTGATAATTGGACAGTATCACTGCCCATCTGCGCAAACGATTTGCTGAAAATTGAGGAATACTTTTCTCTGGATGAAAGATAGAGGTGAGGGGTTGGTGGTCGGTTACTAGGGTAAACCGACGCGCATAAAGGTACTGGTTAAATTTACACAGTCCAAAAATAATAGCAAGTCCTTCTTTTTCTATTTGCGCGTATTTGACCTCAGCAGCCGATAACGTACGTGAAGCATACGCAATAGGTTTTTCCATATTATTCGGAAAGACATGCGTAATTACCGCACCGATACCATAATTTGAGGCATCCGTTATAAGTCTTATCGGCAGCATAGGATTATAATGAACAAGCACATCTGCTGATGTTAACAACTCCTTTATTTTTTTAAAAGCTCTATCACAATCGAAAGACCACCTCCACTCAACTTTATCCTTTAAAAGATTATAAAGAGGGTGTAATATCGAAGATAATTTTGGAACAAATTTCCCATAGTAATTGACCAACCCCAAAAACGATTTTAATTGTGTCACATCTTTAGGAATTGGTGCACCTGTTATTGCCAAAATTTTATCTTCACAAGTGTGCAGTCCCTCTTTATCAATTTTGAAACCTAGATAACTAATTTGAGATTTGAAAAACTCACATTTATTCAATGCTATTTTTAGACCTGCTGCTTGTAATTTGCTCAGTACAAGGTCTAGACGTTGGATGTGTTGTTTTCTATTATCTCCAGTGACCAAAATATCATCCAAAAACACTACTACCCCCGGTATGCCATTTAATAAAGATTCCATCATTTTTTGAAATTTTGCCGGAATACAGGCAACCCCAAAAGGCGCTCGGGTGTATCTATAGAGCCCTTTATGAGTAGTGATGGTTACTAAGTCTTTAGATTTTTCATCTAAACGTACTTGAGTATACGCATGAGCTAAATCTAATTTACTAAAATGCGTACCTCCTTGTAATTTAATAAATAATTCCTCAATGCGTGGCAAAGGATATTGGTCAATTTCTATGTAGGGGTTCAAAGTTACTTTAAAGTCACCGCATAATCTAATTTCTCCATTTTTCTTTAATATCGGGACGATCGGTGTCCCCCACGGGGAAAAGTCCATAGGTTCTATAACCCCCAAATTTTGTAATCTATTTAATTCTGTCTCCACTTTCTCCTTAATGGCAAACGGAAGAGGCCGCGCACGGAAAAATTTAGGAGTAACATTATCAGATTTTAGGTTAATTGACATCGTACCTTTATTAAATGTACCTAATCCCGGTTCAAAAATAATTTTATATCTTGAAATTAAACTTTGTAAATCGTTTGACAAATCTAAATAATTATTTTCAGCTATATTCAATTCAAATATATTAAAGAAGTCACGACCTAATAAGGGTGGACCAGTGGCATCCTTAATTACATAAATATCCAAATTGTGACTTTTATTTTGAAAGAACATTTTGCAATTAAAATATCCTACCGGAACAATTATATCTCCATTGTATAAATGGAACTTTTTATTCGTTTTAATTAAAAAATATTTTGAAAAATTATTCCGATAAAATATCTCTGACACTACTGTAAAACTTGAACCCGTATCTAAATTAAAACTAAACGGAATTCTATCAATTACAACATTAACTACTATTGGATTCACCTTACAATCTAAAGTGAACAAATTATACTCGTTATTAGTATCAATCGTGTCAGCTGATTGTAAAAAGTTTTGTGTATCTCTGGAGTTCATGTTGTAAGTTTTATTTGCGTATTTTTGAGAACACATTGGAGCTAGGTGACCCTTGCTATTACAAATGTGGCAAAAACAATTTCGATATGAGCACTTATCTGAGCGATGGTTCTTGCGGCCGCAAACGCTGCATTTCCCTGTACTGGAAGTCATCTGCGCCGATTGGGAGTGTGACGTAGAAGGCCCGGCGGTTTTACCGCCGAATACTGGCTGCTGTGATATGCTGGATTTCCATTTCTGCCGTGAATTTGTACCTGCGTAATGGAGATCTGGATCCTTTTTGATAAAATCTTCCAGATTTGCACTTGAAGCGAAATATGGCTGAACAACTGATTTTGTTGCCGCCAATTCCACTATCGATTCAAAGGAAGCACTTATTTTCTCTTCTAGCAATCTGTCTTGCACGGGACCCCTGTCGTAGCCAATAATAAAAATGTCACGAAGCACCATATTTAACTGGGTACTTTCAAATTGGCATGTTGCCGCCAAATCACGTACTCGCGCAGCCCATTCTTTTGCACTCTCATTAACCGATTTTCGAGCCGTATAAAATTTAAAGCGTGCCGCGAACACACTACCGCTAGGTTTAAAATGTTCCGTCAGTAGATCGCTTAGCTCCTGGTACGTTTTCGCCTCTGGTTCCGAAGGTAAACACATATTGGAAACTAATTTGTAGGCTTCTTCGTTTAAACTGTTAAGTAACACCGCTGATTTACGCTTTGCTTCTTCTACTTTGTTGGCAAGAAAATAATTATCGATGCGCTTTTTAAAAATCGACCATTCCGAATTTGCGGGATCGAATTCACGCAGGTGTCCTATGTACTCAGCCATTTTAGTAGCACCTGTGCGATTTACAAAATTTTGAAATTCTTTTCACACCTGCAACAACTGGGTTCTGTAGATCCTCGTCGCCACTGTTACATCTCTTACTACTTGGAGTAAGGATGTACACTGCAGATGTGAAGGAAAACTTTCATTCGTCAAACCAACACCTTTATTTGTGTATAGAATACATACATCTTTTTAGTAACCCAAAATGGAACTGACATTTTTATCCCCCCAAAACCATGCGCGCCGTTGCCCGGCAACCAGGTTGGCGCGTGCGCATAGACGCAAACAAATTCACTTTATACGATACATCACAAATAGCTTCAACTGTTGTGACACGCTTGGATTGGCCACGCGAAAATAGCGAATAGCGCGTAACCGTAACACAAAACAACCTGGAAACGCTTTTACCAGGGAGTTAGAACGACCGCAACCCAGCACAAAGCATAGCTGAACTTGCTTACTCGAAATTCTGAATCTAACTAACGCTGAATTTACAACGAGCCGAACTCGCAAATTCATCAAGGAGGGGAAAGCTCAAACACTAATGGCTGAGGCGATCCTGCGTAGCCAATCGGAACGTCGCACGTTGTTTTGGAATAAAGGCATATTCTAAGAATCTTAATGCTACGCTCTCTCAATGAGGCAATTGAACCAAAAACCATAAACACATGATTCCCAAATATGCTAAGTCGGCTTAAGTTCTATTAGAAAATGTATCCATCCGCTTAAAAGCCATTAAGGAAAGCTTACAAATACCTTTCCAATATTAACAGAGGCAAACAAATACGGCAGGATGCAAATTTGACTTTACCACGACCTTTTAATGAGATAGAACAGTTATGACTTGAATTACATGAATAATTATAATCAAAAAGGTTTTGATGCACGCATCTGTGTGAATCAAACATGCCGCCCCCCGAAGTGCCGACTATGGCACGACGTGATTAAATCCCAAAATTAAACTGAAATCTAAAACTACCAAATAATCAAATGCATAACAAGAACTAATGACAGATGATAATCCAAGAGCCTTACAGATAACCTACAACTAGCATGAATACAAGCAAAGAAACAACTAAACCTAGCAAAATGTTCAATTAGCGAAAACTACCAACTAAGAGCAAAGTCAATGTTTATTGCCCTTGATCGCAATGATCGTCTTTGGGTAGGATGTACACTTTACGCACCGAGCGTTTCAGGAGATTCCCTCGGGAATCGCGCACCTGCACCACACGCACAACACCATCCGCTCCTGGATATGTGGCCGAGATGATTGCCAGTGGCCAACGGTAGCTTGGAGATGCCTCGTCGTGGACGAGTACCACGTCGCCCACCTGGGGGGCTAGAGACGTGCTGGAGGACTTCCACTTAGGCCGGCGCTGCAGGAGGTGGAGGTAGTCCCGGGACCAACGATCCCAAAACCGCTGGACCAGCCCATAGCGGCTGAGACGATTTTCCGGTATGTCCTGGAGTTGGGCTTCCGGAAACGAAGTCAGCTTCCGACCGACCAAGAAGTGGGCAGGAGTAAGGACTTCGACAAAAGAGGCGTCGGTAGGGAGAAGACAGAGTGGGCGGGAATTTAGTATCGCCTCCACTTGAGTCAGCATGGTGTAATACTCAACGAAAGTTGACTTTGCATTGCAAGATATTCGCCTTAAATAATATTTCAATAACTTTACCCTCGCTTCCCAAATGCCGCCAAAGTGCGGAGAGCGTGCCGGAATAAAATTCCACTTAATGCTATGTTTCGACAATTCCTCCCTTATGCATTGCTCGCTAGAGCCTGACCGGATATTTTTTAATTCCGATAGCTGATTTCTGGCACCGGTGAAACTGGAATAGCGCCTGAAAAGTTCAAATTCTGGGACGCGATGGTGAAGAGTGGCCACTACTGGGCGCGACTCTTGGGCTGCTAGCTCACCCGAATCAATTTTAACGGGCTGGGGTTTTAAGTCCGCCTGTGACAAAAACTCTGGCCCGTGCCACCACAAGCGTGAGTTGAGTAACTCCTGGGGTAACATTCCCCTGCTAATTATATCGGACGGGTTGCAATTTGTACGCACGTGAAACCATTCTTCCCTATTGCTTAGTTCGTGAATCTCGGACACCCGGTTCGCGACGAACGTCTTCCAATTACTCGCATCCTTATTTATCCAGTGCAGAGTTATGGTGGAGTCCGACCAATAGTACACGCAGTCAAATTTAAATGCGGAGGAATCGAGTATAGTTTTAATCAAACGAGCCAACAGTAAGGCTGCGCAAAGCTCCAGACGAGGCAAGGATATTGTTTTTAATGGAGCGACCCTTGACTTAGCACAAAGCAAATTGGTGGTGACATTACCGCGCGCGTCGACGCAACGTATATACACGGCGCACCCATAGGCTACAGAACTCGCGTCCGCAAATCCGTGGAGATCTATCGAATTTATGTCATCGCAAATTACCCGTCTCGGAATTGCCAATGAGCCCAAAGCGTGTAATGAAGAATGGAGTTCTTCGTATCTGGAACGCATCTCCATGGGCACAGTTTCGTCCCATGACAACTTCAACTGCCAAAGCCGTTGCACGAGAAGTTTCAAAGTTAGAACGCTTGGACCAAGTAGTCCCAAGGGATCGAATACTTGAGCCATACTAGAGAGTATAGCCCGCTTGGTAACTGATTTGCAACAGTTAGGGTTCACTCTGTAACTTAGCACGTCCCGCCGAGTATCCCAAAAAATTCCGAGAGTTTTCTCCGTGGCGTCTTCCGTCAAAGAAATGGGCTCTACGCTGCCGCGATCCACACCAATGGCGCTAGCTACTTCACTGTCGTTGGATGCCCACTTTCGCAATTCAAACCCGTACCCCGACAAAGCGCTACTAATTTCGAATTGCGTTTTTATGGCTTCCGCCCTATTCTCAAAACCAGTCAGTAGGTCATCTACATAAAAATCCCGGCTAATTCTTAATGAGGCCTCTGGAAGCGATGCTTCGATTTCCTGGGCGATTTGTATCAAGCACCTAGTTGCTAGGTACGAGGCTGATTTAGTACCGTAGGTGACCGTTAATAATTTGAAGCATTTTACCGCTGAGGTTTTGTCGTCACACCATAAAATTAATTGGTATTGCGTCTGCGAGGGGTCCACGAGGATTTTCCTGTACATTTTGGCGCAATCTGCTTTCAGCACGTACTTGAATTGCCTAAAGCGACAAAGAATTGCAAACAACGACTGCTGGACCACTGGGCCCTTATGTTGAAGGTCGTTAAGCGATACTCCGGAGGAGGACGCACAACTGCCGTCAAAAACAACGCGATGTTTGGTCGTTGAACTGTCCTCCTTTATGACTGGCAAATGTGGCAAATAAAACCGAGGATGAGGAAGGCTCGCTTCGTCGTCCACCTTGCTCAAGTGACCAAGCGACTCGTATTCTTTGAGAAATGCGGAATACGCGGTTTTCAACTCGGGATTTTTTGACAATTTGTTTTCTAATGAATAGAAACGCTTTAATGCTATACCGCGCGAGTCTCCCAGCGATGGAGCATCTTTCCTGAAAGGTATGCTCACGATGAACCTACGCGGCTCCGACGACGCCCGTTTCGTAGTCGATTGAAAATGGTCTTCGCAAAATTTGTCATCAGCAGAGAGTCGGCCTGATGAACCGTAAGCCCCCTCGATTTCCCAAAATCTCTGAATGTCGTGCTCGATGCCGGCTACACTTAAATGAACTCTATTTGAAAGAATGAGCTCTCGATTTTCGACGTTCATGTTTCCGCCTAAAACCCAACGAAAAAGAGTTTTTGTTAAGAATGGCTTCTCTGGGCCCAATTTCACCTGTCCCTGACAGAGCACTTGCCAAAAGACATTCGCGCCTAATAAAAGATCAATCTTTCCCGGTGTATTACAATCTGAATCGGCTAGCACAATGTTTGGTGGGATCTTCAAACCCTTAACGAGAAGAAAGAACCGGCAGAGGGTCCGTAATTTTGTCTAACACAACACAGCTCAAAATGTCCTCGTATTTCCCGTTGCGGGAGCGGATTCGAACGTTTGCTCTGAATTCAGCGTTCAGAGCCCTGGCACCAACACCCGACAGTGAGGTGATATTACCTCGTTTCTCAATTTTCAAATTTTGACACAAGTCGGCGCTAACTAAGTTAAGTTGGGATCCGGGGTCCAAAAGAGCTTTTGCCCCGGAAAATGACCCGGAGGATCCTTCTACGAATACGCTAACCGTGGACAATAAAACTTGCGCTGGCGCCGCGATTGCACTACGGCTACAGGCTGCTGAAACGGATGCGACAGGTGCCTCGCTCGGGGCGACGGCCCCGACCTCCCGTGTGTCGCTGTTGGTTTCTGGCGGTCCAGAACGCGGCGACGGAGTATTTTCGCGCGCGTCGCGCTTTGGACGCAAACACAGTAAACTGTGGTGCTTTTTTCTGCATACGCGGCATCTCGACGATGTGCATTTTACCACGAAATGTCCGGGCTTGAGACAATTGTTGCATAGTTTCAAACGACGCGCCTCTTCGATACGAGCGTTAACCGACAATTTTGAAAAAGATTCGCAAGCGCTAATCGAATGATTACTATTTTTGCAAAAATCACAAGAGTGATTACCTTTCTCTCTGGCTACATGAGCGCGTGCATGACTTTTTTGATCGGATCCCTGATTTCCCAAACTTGAACCTATTTTCGCAGCTTCCAGCGAACCTAATAAGTGACTTTTGCTCTCTAAAAAATCTAACAACTCTCGCAAAGTAGGAAATTGTCCGGCATGTTTGCATAATTCCCAGTCAGTCTGCATTGCTGAGCCGAGCTTCGAAACTATGATATGTATTAGTATGGTGTCGACTGTGGGTTCCCCGTACGCCTTTAAAATTTCCAAAATTTTAACTACACTATCGAGCAGCCTTTGAACAGACGAATGTAGATCCTTTTTTACGCTCTCTAAACTGAATAACGCATTTATGTTTGATTTTACTATCAGTTTCTTATTTTCAAATCGCTTGACTAGGATATCCCAAGCAATGGTATAGTTATCGTTGGTAACTTTTAACGACGAGATTGAACTAGCAGCTTCTCCTTTAAGGGAAGAAATCAAATAGTAAAATTTCTGAACGTTGGTCAAATTAGCGTTGTTATGAATAAGCGACGTAAAGGAGTCATGAAATTGAACCCAATTCTCGAATTTCCCCGAAAAGGAAGGCAAATCTAAGGGTGGTAATCTTAATCCAGCGAGCTCTCCTGAAGAGCCACTTTGCAAAGAATTTTGACCTAGATTCGGTTTTATACCAGGACTGATCTTATTTTTTGATAAGAATTCCTCGACTGTGCTACTAATCTCGCTAAAATGAGTCATAAAAGAGTCGAATTCATTGAAAAGTTCATCAAAGTGTTCAGCGTCGGCCTCCATTAGGCCCTCCATTGACTTCTTATACTCATCCAACAAATTTTGGAAACAACTAAATTCTTTTGACAAGTTGCCGACCTCGTGAGCCTTCACGGGGTTGGACGAAGAAATTCTATCAAATAGCGTTTTGAACCGATCTACTTGGGCTTTTATGAATTTGCAACGAGTGGTTAAAGCGTGAGTTTCCGACATGACCGCTGATGTCGAACGAGTTTCCACCATGACTGACACAAGCAAAAAACAACACTAAACGAAGGTGTAATGGAAAAGGACTTACTTTTGATTTGAGAACGTAGTAACTTCTTGACGAACAGAAAACCAACCCGCTGCCGATCGCTGCCGCTTGACGTGGGACCTGGACTCGGTGTAAGCTCTCGATGGTTGAATTTCCTGGTGTTGGCGAAGCTTCTTGACGCTCTCCGACGAAATGATGTTGGAGCAATTGCATCCACCAGCTACTGGAAACTTGTACACTCGCATTTTTTAGCTTCTTCCACATCCGGCTCGAAGGACCAATGTTTTTTGTATGATTAACTTGAAAAGAGGCTTGCACGAATGGGGCCCCCAGTTAATCCGCTGCGAATTCCGGTTCAATGGGATTGCCGGGAACTGCCACTTAATAACCCTTGACTTGGGTTCAGTTAGTTATTGGAGTGAAACAAGACTTAACAAACACGAGTATATTGAATAACAACGATTACAAACGTCACTGATGGACCGATGGTTTTTTACAATATCTTCAACTGCTGTGACACGCTTGGATTGGCCACGCGAAAATAGCGAATAGCGCGTAACCGTAACACAAAACAACCTGGAAACGCCTTTACCAGGGAGTTAGAACGACCGCAACCCAGCACAAAGCATAGCTGAACTTGCTTACTCGAAATTCTGAATCTAACTAACGCTGAATTTACAACGAGCCGAACTCGCAAATTCATCAAGGAGGGGAAAGCTCAAACACTATTGGCTGAGGCGATCCTGCGTAGCCAATCGGAGCGTCGCACGTTGTTTTGGAATAAAGGCATATTGGCAATTGAACGAAATCCATAAACACATGATTCCCAAATATGCTAAGTCGGCTTAAGTTCTATTAGAAAATGTATCCATCCGCTTAAAAGCCATTAAGGGAAGCTTACAAATTCCTTTCCAATATTAACAGAGGCAAACAAATACAGCAGGATGCAAATTTGACTTTACCACGACCTTTTAATGAGATAGAACAGTTATGACTTGAATTACATGAATAATTATAATCAAAAAGGTTTTGATGCACGCATCTGTATGAATCAAACATTTGGAATCTATTCATTTTCGTGTTAACTAGGCAAACAGAATTGCAGTGGGCAGTAAACCACCACAATATCTATAATATATCTGTAATACTTCGTGCATATAATAATTCGTGAAGAAAATACAGATTCAGAAAGTTATGTAAGTGGTAGATTTCAATCCAGGTTTTAAATTAAATGACTCTGGATTTATCTTTTTAAGCATGCCTGTTAACTTGTATATATTTTAATAACATTTTATTAGAGCAGAACAATTATATCAAACGTTTGTGTACATTTCTATTCGTAAATGTGTTATCTTTCAAATACCTGTAGCACAATATTAGCAAGCCTGACCTTTTAGTATCAGTTATACAGAGTCATTCTGTGGGCATTAATTAGCAACCTGGGAAAGTCCAATTTTTTGTTCGGCAAAACCCGTTCGCACTATTGAAAAATAACGCGTCCAAGCTACAACGAAGCCAACCAACGTGGGTAATTTCGATATTACGTGCAACTGTGCGAATGTGAGGTTAGTAATGAAGTCAGTACATTATATAAATTAATGTATTCGTGCCCAAACATTTTGTGATTGATGTTTTTCTACTACAGAGCATCATTACTTTGCAAATATTGCGATAGGACAAAAAGGGGTTTATGATATTAAATGCAAACAAATGATTTAGCCCTAATCGGCGAATATGACGACCACGAGAATGACAAATAATTCAACACTCTAAAATAGATACAAAATCATAATGTTATCAATATTTTATATTAAGATATAGAAAACATGAACTGCAATAGCGTTTAAACTTCTGTTGTATCCTACATACAACGTAACACGAAATAAAAATATCTGTTCCAGTAAACGCGAACGTAAAAGAGCTGTTGCTCACTTATCCAATTAAACCTTTTTAAAAATGTAGCGTTGCCATTTAGCGGATATCGATTTCGCTCCAACCTCTTCGAGTAAACACATCTTCTATTAAATTTCCATTTCAGTGATTTTCTTTAAAGAAGTGGATTTTAAAACAAATTTACTGCAAGCAATATTTTATTAAGCTCCAGTAACCCTTAAATCAGAATAGACAGCTTCTAGTTATAAAGCAAAAGACGTCGTTGGTCGGTATCCCCCAGTTTATGTTCTATATTAATTGATACTTTGCTACATTATTGCTTGGCAAATACGGAATAAGAGATTAATTACTAACTGTTAGAATGAATAAAAGCAATTTTTAATATTTTGATCGCACCACATTTTTTTAAAAATAACAACAAAATTTAGGAAACAAAAACAGATTGCGAATAGATCTGGGAAGTATTTATATTTGTAAATGCTTTTATTATTTAAGAAGTTTTAGTATTTAAATACTAGGTATTGAAGTACCTTCTAATTGGCGGCAGTTGTATTTGTATCTTGTAAATACTTTGCAAAGTATCTAGTATTTAAATATATTTTTGGAACTATTCAAATACTTTTAGGGGATATAACTACTTTTAAAGTATTTAAATAGTTTCAGTTAAATACCTCTAAAGTATTTAAACACTTTGCGAGTATTTAACTACTTTTTAATTCTTTAAATATATTTTGATCTAATAAATATTTAATTATTAATACGTCCGTGACCTGTCAAAGCAGCCCCGACAAAAAAGCCCATACCGAAACAAACATCTGCCGAAGTGACCCCGACAACATAGCCTCACTGATTTAACTACTAACAATATATTACTATGAACTGGAAAGAGTAAATTTTACGTTTGATAAGAATAGTGCTGCATGTGCACGATCTTAGGCTTATTAAAAAGTACAAATATTTTAATGCAAAAGTGAACGATTTAGTGCCCTTATTTTATTTTGAATATATGCAATAATATTCGGCTGCTCCGGTGAACATAAATACTTTGTCTCAAGGGTGTTCGTAAAATTAGAAATCCTAGGTAGTGCAAACTAATTTTTAGTAGCTCCAATTTAACTCGGATTCTATTTGTGAACGTACCAAAACTAAATCTGAAGTAGCTAACCTCAAAAATTGACATGAAACGCAAAGCGGTGTGCACTCGTATAAATGCAAGTAATTAATTTAAATCAATGCCAACAACAGAAAAATTACTCAGGTAAGCAATAATTATTCTCGCATAGCAACAGTACTAACGGCTTCTGTTCTAGCGTGACGTACAAGTGACGCCAACATCAATTGTTTTAGCTTGCAAACGAATGGACAATTTTGCTTTGAATTCCTACAATTTCTAATGACGCCTCGTCGATTTCTGGGTTCTGGGGTGCACTTGATACACGGAAACTGCGGCATTGCATAGTGGAAACTCCAATCTTGCAGGCCCCAGCGAAATAAAAGGGCTCTGGACGATGAAAATTGCGCAAAATACTTGGTTTGCAGATCCGTCCGATGCGGATCATACCTCTTACGGGACGAGAACGCGTTTACTTGGCTGCTCCTGGCCTGGCGACTCTAATTTCTGCACGAAGTTCTGCGAAGAGGCCTCCTCTAGGTGTTGAAGGCACGAAACTTGGCTCCAACTAGTTGCTGCCGACAGTATCAACTCTCGAACGCAGCCCGTACCTGGACCGCACCTGCCTGGATTTTGTTAACGACGAATAAGCGCAAATTATACTACTAGAAGACTGGCAAACAGGTTCCAATTGTGCCCAAAACTTTTTTTGTTAAATAAAACCAAAGCTTGCACTAAATGAATGTGTTTTTATTAAGAAAATCAAACTTTTCTGGGAGCTAACGTAGAACAATGTTAACAGCTTGGACCATTTTTAAGCTCTCTCTGTCGTTGTTAAATAAAAGAGGGTCTGGTATCTTAGCAAAATATCACCACAATTGTTTAAAGGAAATAAAGGTTGTTGATACTTAACATTAATTTATAGAATAAGGTTTTGACAACATCTTTAATTCTTACAGGTTAAATAAATGTTTTTCTTAGGTTATAATGCCCTACAGTTAATACTCTGCTCTTTCACTGTGTTTTTAACCGCACTGTTATGTTCTGTAGTTTATTATCCATTTAATAATGTCCTTCGTTCTATTTCTTTGCTATTCGTAGGTTGCTCTTTTGCAACATTTCTTGTCGGCTGCTTCTTGTAACGTTTTTAATCCTCGTACTGTATTGCTATACCCTTCAGTTACTTTGCCATTTTGCTCCTAGCTTTCTGACCACTATAATGCTCATAAATTTGTACTTGCGCAAACCATTTCGTACAATAACAAATACTACTAACGTTAACGCCACCCTCGTCAGATACAATCTAATGGCATTCGCATTTCCAAAACCTCGTCAAATCTAAACCCAAGAACGTTACCCTTTTGAACTAGCTTTTCATGTTACCTTTGCCTCAGTTTGTGAAACTCAGCTGCACCCATCAGTGCATTTATCTCAATAAAAGTACGCTAAGCTTGCACTAATTAAAATAATTAATTCTGTGCCTCGGTTTGATTTTTAATGCATTCTACTTCAATTGGCAAGCAGAATTGTAGAGAGCACAAAACCATTGCAATATATGTAACACAAATGAATGTTATAAAACAGAAAAAAATTAACTACAGTGACATTTTATTACAAAAAACATATTAAAAGCAATTATAAATACAGTGACATTTTATTTTTAAAAATATATTAAAAGAAGGATGAGGGAAGATATATATATTTCTACATTATGCGAAATTATTCGAAGGTAACCCAAAATGTTAGTATTTTCATATTATCCCCACTAAAGTAACTAGTCGTCAATTTAATAGTGCATACTTGATCTTAGATACTATTGTGCTCTGTTTTGACGAGGCTGTTTCGGCCGAAGCTATTTTGACAGGGTTCCCGCTAGACCATGCCCTATCAGATACGAATTTTAAAAATCTAGTTCTGACGAAAACGAATACACTGCATCTTTAAAGACATTTTGTTAAATGATTAATTTTATAGAATTGAAAAACTACTACACACTTTTTTGTTTTAAATACTGTATAGTTAATATGTTTTGAGAGTTTTTAAAACTTATATTATTCTTCATTAAAAACCTATTCTAGTTATTTCTTTCATGATGCATATTTTGGAACTGAATACCTATTTGAAACAATATTTATTGTTTTATCTTCTTTTCTCTTGGTTTAGATACTGTTTTATGTGTTATAGTAAAGATGTAGAGACACTGTTACATGAAAGCAACAAAATCAAAAGTGTTTAAACTTTTTTAAATGTATAATTGTGTAATTATGGATATATTTTTTAAATATTTAAAATAATACGAAATTTTATTTTAAAAATAAGTTATGAATTCTAAGCTTCTTTAATTCTTAAAAACGCATCTAAACTATGAGTTCACCACAAACCACAACGATATATTACTTTTTTGCGTTTTTAATAACTCCTGTAAAGCGGCTTGCCATCTTTGATATTTCGCTTACTACAATTACTATTCGAATAAAAGAAAACTATAAACTCTAAAAATTGTTTAACTGCGAAAAGGTATGTAAATATTGTACTACTACGTAAATGCATTAAATATTTAAATATTATAGAACCACAACTTTGTGAAACTACATCACAAACTTTATATAAGAAGAAGAAGAAGAAGAAATATTATAGGTATTGATTGTTTAACAACTTTTTCCTCAGAAAAAGTATTTAGTATTTAAATGCATTCGGTTCTTAGAGCATTTAGTATTTTAAAAGTATTTGCCCAGCTCTAATTGCGAACTAAATCCGAAAAGTAATATGTTGTACCAATAATAGCATCACATACGTAGACCAGGGAGTTGGACAAATATAAGCTAGATCTGAAAACTGAGCTGAAAATTCTGCATTTTTTGGGCATGACTTAAATTGAAATATTTGTAAGCTCGTAAATAAGTATTACGTCGTAACGTGTTCCGTGTTCCACTATATGTAATGATTGCCCAAATTCTGACTGAAACAGCAAATTGAGAACCTTGGAGATGTGAAAATATTCGCTTATATGTTCATTTGGTATTAAGGAGACAGATACATTATAAAAGAATATTGCTTTAAGCGGTATGAGTAAGAACAGATAAGTAGTGGAATATCGCGAAAATATTTAAAATGATACTTTTAACGAGTCATGGATACAGTTAACTCACCCATTTGTATGTTGATAGTAATTACAGCCATGCGTCAATTCTAAGAGCATTTGGCCCTGTAATCATGATTTGGATAATTTGATTCATACGTGTTCTGCTAGAATTTACATTAAAGCTTTAAGGGTGTGTCATGCACTGTCATTAATTTTATGCCGCTTCCTGTTTCGATGATGGTAAAATAAGATAAAATATGAGAGATATATCGAATGTCTAATTTTTCCGTGTGATGTCTGTGCAACTGCTTTAAAACTTTCTTTTTCTGTATATTAATGTTATTATTTCCATAACGGTGGTACTACAATTTAGATCTGGAAGAACTTCAGTACAAAATAAAAAATCAAAGTACTTTTTCAATCCTTCCCTACTATACTATAACATAAATAGAAAAGAAGTTGTTTATGCTTGTATAGTAGCGGTATTGGTTTTCTTAATTTCAAATTTGCATACTTTATTAAAACTACTATAACGTTTAAACTACAAAACTTTAATCCTATAAGTCCGGATATGATATGTTGTTTGAAAGGTTCCATTTTTTATCCAATTTTACGTATTATACAACCACCAAAAGAGAAGTTGTTATTATGAAGACATAATGAATTTGTTTTAATAATCATCTCTCTCCCACTTTGCGAACATTTTAAAGTTTTTAAATACGTTTTTTAAATACAAATGTATTGGCTAAAGCAGGAGCTATACAAGCTGGCTTTCTAAGATAAAATTCTGCCTTACCGATAACAAATTAATATACGATGATAACCGGAAAACGTCTTACCGTTTTCTTGAATTAACAAAGAAGGTACTATTACACATTAGAACTATCACTAGGATTTAGGATGACCGCGCTTTCTTGAATAGTAGTAGGCTGTCGCAAGAAATACTACTACTATTGCTAATAATACCTAATTTACTTGTTCACAACTTGATTTGGTGAAAGTCTCGTAACGCGCTTGACCTGACTCACCTGAGTGCCTCTAAAATAGCATCTTAATGTACACCTAATTTTTACATTTGTGTTTATTGTTGACGTTGCTACACTTATTTATAGTTAAATTTAGTTAGTTTTAAAATATCTCCAATGTGATTGTTTATCCAGCGTTGGATATTCAGCGCTAATACTCCCTATCTGCATTTTCCTCGACTAAGTTCAGTGTTTACATCTTCCCCATTAGCTCTTCTTCATGATTTAACATTTGGCCGTGCGAATAGCTTCTTGCGAGGGCACAAGAGTGCCACCGGATGAATTAGTGTTTGGAGTTACTACCTTGCGCAAAGTAAAGACGAAATCTTTACGTTTCCTCGGGATCTAAAAGAAAAGAGAAGCGTTGAAATAGTTGCCGGTAAACCTTACAGAGGGTCTGAAATTCTGTCGATATTGTGTAAATAGATCATCTACGCCATTAGGTGACGCAATAACAGAGGCAACGTCGTGGGTAGCTGCAAGAACCCTCAGGTATTGCACAACTGGCATTCGTTAGCCATTACTTAATTGAGACCGGTATCACGCGAGTCATACCACGCCAAAAAAGGTTTGGACGCACCTTTTTCTGCATTCGGTGTACACTGGGCCCCAGTATATGTACAGTTTGCTGACAGCATTTTGTCGGCCAACAAGCAGCTGTGTGCGAGTAATTTAATGATGTAGTTCTTGGAAGCTTTTGGTTCGTAAAAGAATAGAATGCAGGAGAATTATCCGACATCTTATATTTGGGTCGTGTCACGTTTTGAACTAATTGAATCGTCTCGCTCAAAAAGTGGTGGAAACCTCGTCAGTGAATGCTTTTAAGAATCGTCTTGCTGCTTAGTACACCGATGATTAGCGTGATATAAAGTGTGGTAAATATCATGGCCCTTTAAATAGTTATTTTTTACATTTACTTATTTAAACTTGTTGTATTTAATGCTAATTATTATTATACTTTAGCCTATAATATTAACAATAATAATAATGTAAGTCGAGGTAGAAATGGTAATTCGCTTCTTAATCTAAAGGCCATGTATGTCTGTTAATGACATGTAAAATGAAATCATTAAAGTTTGTTGCTCAATTATCAATGGCAATACAGCTGCAATTTTTCTTCAACAAGTATAGTATAATAATAATAATGGTGAGGCACTAACAAGGAGCTTGGCCTGCAAGGCGAAAGGTCGATCAAGAATATTTTTCATCTAGTATGGCTATGGAATAGTTCCTAATTTATGAATTCAACTATTTAGTCACTTAAAAATCGAATGTCAAGTTTGACATTTAAGCATAAACGTATTTGCATTCATAAATAAGGAACTATTCTATATCTATACTAGATGAAAATTATTTTTGATCATACTTTATTAAAAAACATAAAAGTCATTAAGGACGGGAACAATTAGTAGAATACTTCCGTAAATTCTTACTTTTTCTTTCTGAATATTTTTAAGTAACTTTCTTAACTCCGATGTAATTTGTTAAGTGTACTATAGCAGTTTAAAACGTAATTTCGGTTAAGCCTTACTTGGGATGATGTATTACTAGTGCTATGGTTAGCTCAGCATAGGGTGGCTTGCAATCCAAACGCACAATTGGTGTAGACAGAATCAGTTCCAAAGTAGTGGTCACAAACTAATCAACAACCTAAACAAAAGTAACTAATCGTTGAGGACCTCCTCTGTAATATTAACTTTAAGAACACAAAAGTAAAATAAGCAACCAAATAAGTTCAAGTGCGATGTTTTAATAAAAGGAACTACCCATCTTCAGAGACTCGTACATATACTATTATGCATTTTTAACAATATTAGCGTTTCATCCCAAAAATATATTAATTGTAGGTTCGCTATATTCCAAATGAACTCAGATTTCAGATTAATAGTTCGGATTCATGTAATATGTAAACTATTGTAATGAATAAATAGCATACGGAAATTACTGCAAGCACAAATTAACTTGTGTAATTAAAAGCACCCGATACCGATAAGGCGAAGCTTGGAATTTTTGTTGAAATTTTGTACAAAAACTAATTCTAAGGCTTCCAACTACATAACCATGAACCGCGGACGCCGCTTTTGCGACGAAGCCTCATCAAAAAGGTGATTGTCCAAAGGTAAGAGTAGAGCAAAGTGAAAAAAAAGTTTGCTTTAACCGCCAAAAAATGCGAGTATCAGTAAAACTACTCATATACTATTCTTAAAAAGATGAGCGAGTCTAGATTTCAAAAATAAATAAACCGAGAACAGTCAATAACAGTCGGTAATACTACATGAGAGAAAACCTGTTGCTGTTTACTAGTTACAAGTTATTGTAAATTGAAATAAATGTAGAGTAACATTCGTCAAAACGTAATTCGACAAGTAACGCCATTGCAGCCGAAACAAGAAAGGCGAGTTACACCCGCAGGTATGCAAGAGGTACAGTAAAATACTTGTAACCTGCACATACTCGCTGACCACGAAGCCAAAGGCAGAAGGACCATCTCACGTGTGTGTTATCTGGGGGCTCGCCCACGGGTCAGAATAGATCCGGCACTACTGAATTGTTAAGACGCCCGACGCCTGACCGAACAAAACCTTCTAATTTAAACCAATTTCAAGACAGGCATTGACACTGCTTGCCCTAGTTTCTCCTCAAGGCACCTTTTCATCTTATAGGAACGAAATCTGCAACCTTGTTACCATATCGTACAGATCCCGCTAATCAGTTCACTAAATTATCTCGTGATGGACTTTGCCTTTAGTCTTCAGCCAAATTCAAATTAGACAAAAGCGGTATCAAGTTCCAGACTTTGTGGATTTCCCAGTATAATCAGCGCGTTGCGTTAAATGATGCAATTTCTGGCATCGCATTGTAAGTTGAAGGGAGATTGATACATAGGGAATTTTCTTGCATGATGCAATTTCGAATACGATGCGCTTAGTCGCATCCTGTTCAGTTAGTTCCGCCTCAATAATCTAGCTGAACGTACCGGATAATTTGTGCCCGCAATTAAAACCCTAGTTGTTTAAAGAGGTCCTCCGGGTGGTTGTATAAACCACATGCTAAGTGCCATTGTTAAGTTAGTAATGTTGTGTACACGTTATATCTGCCTATAAGCGGATCTTCACAAAAATGTGCGTTGCAAGCATATACACAGGGTGGATCTCTGTTGTTCGTCATTACAATCCAGTCCCAAGTCTTCATATGAAGGATTTTAATACACTACCATCCCGGATTAAGTTGTCGGCCACCCCGTTGCCCGTTAGATCGTCCTCTAACCTTTAAAAAACGTCGCAGAGGACCCCTTACATGAAGCCCTCCCAGCCTGTTTTCATAGGAAACATGCTGTTGTTGGAGTCCTCCGCTAACACAAAAGGTACCGTGAATTATTACGTTTTAAGAGTGCTATGTATTCTAAATGTGGTGTGTGCATTGCAGGCATTCGATGGACAATGGATGCTATTTTGTGCTATATAGTATTATACAGGTACCGCTCGCTTTGAGTTGTGGTAACGTGACTCCAAGTACAGAGAAGAACCTAAACGGGTATTCTATACTTGTAGCTTCTTGGAGTCAGGTACCAAAAGATTTTAATGGACGTGGTGTCTCAGTCGTCAGATAATTAACTACTATTGAACGCTG
Source organism: Agriotes lineatus (assembly GCA_940337035.1). NCBI lineage: Eukaryota > Metazoa > Arthropoda > Insecta > Coleoptera > Elateridae > Agriotes > Agriotes lineatus. The sequence goes on along the minus strand of CALNHX010001799.1, from coordinate 148,406 downwards.
ACTAACCCCTATTTCAATGCATATTACATGTCCAGATCTATGTGTGTAAATTTTGAGTTGATAGATCACTTTCATTTAGCTCAACTGTTGTATTTTATTTGTCTATGTTCATTTAAAGTAACAGGAACCGGTATTCTTTTCGCGCTGTGTATACTCCATTGTACATGGCCCAAATAACTGCAGGAGGGACAACCAAAGGTAGGTGCACAGGTCTACAGCTGTGGAGCTCCCTCCCCGGAGTAGCACGCGATGCAACGGTTGTTGGATTTCCGCTTTGGGCCAATGGTCTGTGGAATTGAGATTTACATCCCCAAAGGTCATAACGCCCGTCCAATATTTCTTTAACCAATTATCGCGGTACCTCGCCCTGAACTGTGCCCGGTCGTTCGAACCTCCCCCACGGCTGAATTTTAGCCGGAGCCAAATGGGCTGGAAGGGACACGCAGGGGCGAGCATTGATACTTAAACTGATTAGAGGTCTTAACGACCGTTTTATACCGTAACAAAATGGCCGTGTATTTTCCTAGCGTGTGATGTGTAGATAAAAGACACCGGTGACGCCTCAATCGGAATCAGATACTATTAAAAATTACTCGCAAGTTATTGAATATTATGGAACAGTACTCTACACACACTATTTGCCTAAAATAAATTCAGTAAAACTATTTGAAAGTAGGGCGATAGACGGTTCTGTACCTGAGATTTCATGCCACTAAAAGGTAAGTTACTTTCGAAATATCGTCCAATTGGATCGGCGAGAGAGTGAAAAATCCATTACATTAATTTTGCATCTGACCAATAGACGTCCCAAAAATGCATCTTACGGCATCAGAACTAAATTGAAAACTAAAAATTTCCAAAAATGTGGACCGGAACTAGCTGAACTCTGACGTTATATATGTTACATTTCCAAAAACAATTATTAATAATAATTTCAAACCTTACCGATGTCGTACAAAGGATCGCTAGGTTGAAATGGAACTGGGTTAGACATGTCGCTCGCAAAACATTAAGTGATTGGGCAAGTCGTATTACGAGATAGAGACCAAGAACACCAAAAAGAAGCGTCGGGCGACAACAGAAGAGGTGGCTTGACGACATCAAACAAATCTCTGGAAACACATAGCACCAAACAGCGCAAAATAGGACAATTTGGCAAAATCTAGGCCTAGAACAAGAGTATTCATTTTTGATGAATAGTTTATAATGCAACGTTTTTCTTTTTGATGTCCTATAGCTACTGTTACATTTAATGACCATACTTATGACTCACCCTGTATAAGCAAACCACATGCTCAGTGATTTTCAATAATCGTAAAACAAAAGCAGGCACGTTGGCAACTTATCATACCTCGTAACCCTCAAAATTCTCCAAATTACTGTAATAACAAAATAAATAAGCCTTTTGTAAAAAGATTAACGTTATAAATACCAGGCTTCGATCTAGCAAGTTAACAGGCATGTATTCGAAGTGTGCTATTTTCAGAAAAGTTTTATTGAATTTATGAAAACATTTGGGCTTTGTTGCAATTTATAAAAAATACAGAAAGAATATAAATTTAAATCTCTAACAACTTAGAACTCACAATAAATATTTAAAATGTACCTATCGAATATACACAAATAGCTTTCTAATCACTAAGCAACCCATATTTTTATCAGTTAAAATAAGTTGTGTATCTTAAATTATATAGTAGCATCTTTAAGATAAAGAGCTGTGAATACGTCTTGAATCAAATTTATTCATGACTAAATTAACGATTACTATTAATTATTAATAATCCAACAATCCTGTTATATTAAGTTACGTAATATTCAAATTGAAGGAGAATTGATACGTAAGCCGTTAAAGACTGCTTTAGAAATACTTCTTTATTCAGCTAGAGACTAACAATGTAAATACGCACAGACGACAATAGTCCAGTCAGCTAACAAATTGAGTTTATAAGTCCTTTAACACAACTGTAAGATATTTATTACATCTCTTTCAAAATAAATTGCCCCGGTGTTCAAGCCTCTCTTAACTTATTGTGTTGAAGTAATTCAGTGAAGAGCGATGACTGCTTGCACAAACAATTGTATCTTTGTTGGTAAAATATATCGTTTAAATGTTTCTTGAAATCGGTTATGTAGAAGTGAAGGCAGTAACTTAATTAAAATATTCCTATGTTTTTATTATGGGGGGTTTCAATTAGACAGTTTTTTAGATTACTGATTTCCATTTAGAAAACGCATTAAAAGAACTATAAGCTATCAGCTCAAGCAGCGCGGAAGCAACATAAACACAGTTTTTCCGGTTGCACGAATCTTGTCTTCCCACTTTTATTAGGAGTTCTAGACTTAGAGATTCATAAGAGAAACTACTATTGCAGCGAAGCAAGAGCAAGAGAACGCGATGCTGTGATGTTTAGTACAAGATAAAAGTACTTAGAGTAAGTCGAGTAATAATAATAATAATATCTATGAAACAGGCAACACGAGACACGGGGGATTATTCCGGAGCAGTCTATTTCGAGGGGTGCTTGAAAGGATAGCGTCAAGACGCCTATCGATCAGGGGTGAGAAACACAGAGGGCGTCTTGAGTTCACTGTCAGTCGCTGGCGTATTGCGAAGGAGCGCTTGCCTCCTTTGCATATCGAAAAACCTATCCATACTATTTAAATTATTTATTAGCTCAAAGTGTACTTACGCAATTAAATGAGGTAAACAGTATTCACACACGCAAAAGCCCTACGTGGCTCACCCAATATTCATGACATATTCTATTTGAAGCGGCACGTCGTTAAATTTTTAATTTAGGACCTTCGGAACGGCTTCCGTGTAGAAATTTATATATAAGAAACTTCCGGTTAAGGTCAACCGAACCATTTCTTTTATTATTTAGGAATTTGGAAAAATCGGTTTCGGTAGGTTAGCATGTTCACGTTAAAAATAATTCATGTTGTTGTAAGTAAACCATGCGAACTGTTGCGTATTTGGTGTGTATATGCTGCTGTGCATTTTCGATATTGAAAAACGTTTTCTTATAGGTACCAAATATCTTAAAAGGACATTATTAAAAAAAAACGCATCATCAATTACTTATTTAGCTTCAGCTTAGACAAAAATCGTGTAAGTAGGGTCCGGACAGATTTAATGACAACACAATAAATTCACAAATCAAATTTTGTATTAAAGTGTAGAAAACATGTAAACTTACAACAGTTTTATAAAATTTGCCTCAGGGATAACTGCAGAATTTGCGGACACATTTCCACCTGTGAAGTAGACCAGGTGAAGCGTAACTATCATTGTATAGTATTAGAGCAACCGTGACCACAGCCGGACATCTCGGCGCCGCCATCTCGGCGCGGGGCCATCTCGACGCGGGGCCATCTCAGCGAGGGGCCATCTCGGCGCCGAATTTAAATTCGCACACTATAGTGTGCACTAGGTAAGAAAATTATTATGAACAAACAATAAATAAAGTGATCGCCAAAAAAGCTGGCATCAAATGAAAAAAACAATATTTAGAATTTCTTGGAAAATCAAACACCGACGACCAGAGGTGGTTGCAAAGTGATTACAAACGGGCCAAACAAAAGTTGTCACGTCACTTCCGTTATTAGTAAAATTTTAATTTTTTTTAAAATAATTACGAAACATGCATTTACTAGTCAAGATAGAGATAAATTTTACAAAAAAAAGTTTTCTGGTCTTGATATTGTTCGGTCAGCTAAAACTAACACACAATAAAAAATCTCATGGACAACTTGCTTAATTTTCGGAAAATAGCACTTTTTGGATTTACAAAATTTCGAAAAACGCCATTTGCTAACTAAGTAGAGTGTCTTTTATGTGACAAATATGTCTGTAACGTTTATTTCCAAAATCAAATAATTTTATTTTTATTATGAAATAAAAAACTTGGTTAAAAATATTTGTTTTTCTATAGCAGTCTTTGTTAAAAGTAAAATTGTTTGATATGGGACCTAAACAAAAAAAATTTTGAGAGATCAAAGTTGGCCGAGGATTTTGAAATTTGGTATAGGAGCCTAAGGATTGATTCTAAACAACTTCTCTTAATAATTTTTTGTCGTATTTGCTACATAAAAGGCACGCTAATCTACAGTAAAATAGGTTTTTTGAAAATTTCCAAGGCATACTTGATTTTTCAAAACTTAAATGCTGTTAGAAATTCGCCTTTAACCAAGCAGGGCTGAACCCCAAAAAATAAACATTTAAATCGAGAATTTTTTACCTTTTACAAGAGTCATTTCACCTATCCGGGGACACACTGTACATATATACAGGTTGATTTTTAAGTTGATTCTTTCCTTTTACCAGGACATAAAGCTAAAAAAGGTAAGATTTTTTTTCATTTACCACATTTGCGGAATATTAAAACTAACGGAGGAACAAGGTGTTAAAGTTTCAAATTAAAAATTAAATTACTTAACGAACATTTGAAACAATTTTTTGGCTTAGCCTAATTGTTTCGCCATTTATCCAATTATTTCAGGCTTAACCTGTATATTTTTAGTTGAATTATAAATCCTTTTGCATTTCAAATTCTTCTATTTTCCAAAGCAGCGTATTTTATACCTGGATCAAGTTCCTATCGTTTGCACGATGCCCTTTCGACTTGCGCTATCTCTTATCAGAGTGCGAGTCTCCCTTTAGAAACGAAATTTTCGTCCGAGGCACTTATTCTTCTCGCCTCAGGCGGCGCATTTCGCGCGGCCGAGGTTTGATTTTGTTCAAGTCAAATTACGTGCGCTCAACCAATTTCAATGAGCAGTGTGTTTCTAAGGGCTGATTATGATCAGGTACGATTGCGCTTTTCTGTCTTATTATCTCCATAGTAATTATATTTTCCTTAGCTCTTAATTATCAGTTTCAACCACGAGTTTATCTCGGAGGCCAAGTCGCTAACCTCATCGCACTTTCGACACCCGCTGGGTTCGGCGTATTTGCCGCCTTTTGGAGATGCTTCGAAGCAATTTTCGGGGCATCCATGGCGATTTCAACAAGGGTTGTTGCCGTTTACGTCCAGCTTATGTTTCGAGGTTAGTTAGTGCTATTCCGGAATTATTTATCAACTTATCTTGAATACCTGGTTTTTCCATTTAAACATTTTAAACCCGTAATGATTTGGAATTTAAATTCATATATTTTGCCATTATTTACATGTAACGTTTAATTTCATACATGCTCTTGTTTTACATTTAAATTTTTATACTTATATTTAATTATGTTCAGTTTTTAAAGTTGCTATTATGTGTATTTCGACCCTCTGTAAAAGGTACAGTCACGCTTTTTTATTTCAATAGCCTAAACAGAAGATATTATTAAATGATTGAGGTGTGCATTCCCATGAATAATTTGAATTTAGAGTTATTAAAATAACCCGAAAGGGGTTTTTTAATTTTATGCGTGTCGCAACTATCAGTTTACGTACACAATTTGGTTATAATATTATTTGCATTTTAATTATTTTGATAATTTACTACTGACATTTCAAGACTTTTCTATTATTGATTATTAATTAAACGCTAGTCACTTGTAGTTTATTTTTCTTATTATTGGAAATCTTTTGATTTCTGGCACCCATTTCCATTTCCTTTCCTTTTTTTGAAGACATTCCAGGGTACATAGCTGATGATTTGAACCTACGATCTAAGGCCGCCGATATTTAAGTTAGCTAGGGCCATTGCGGTGAGTAAAGAGTTTTTCAGAGCTGCCGTGGTGTATAAACGGTAGGGGGGTTGATCTGCGATTTTTTTACTACCATCAATTATTTTAATTAGTCAATCGCAGGTCGGCTTCTTTATTGTTTCACATTAAACTAAATTTAATCTAACTTAAATGATGTGTTCAAAATTATCAACATTAGCTTTTACACACACGTTCCGCGTATAAGAGCGATGCGACAGCGGCATTTTGACGACACTCCCAGTAAATAATAAGCATATTCACTCATTCATTATTTTCATAAACATGAGCCATTATTGTAGCAATAACATTAAGAAAAATACAATGGAAAACTAGTTGACAAGTCATTGCTTGACAACAGGGATAAACAAAAATAAAAACTTTAACACCCTGTACCTCCGTTAGTTTTGATATTTCGAAAAAGTGGTAAATAAAAAAAATGCTTATTTTTTAGCTTTATTTCTTGGTAAACGGAAAGAATCAACTTAAAAATTACCCTGTATATAAATATATGTAAAAAAATAGTGGTAATGTTAACATTTTACTTTATACAACATGACAGCTTGTTTGACAACCTATTTAGCCCGTATTAGATATATTGAGTGATTTTTACTTAGTTAAAAAATGGCGTTTCTTGAAGTTGTGTAAATCCAAAAAGTATAATTTTTCGGAAATTAAGCAGGATTTCCATACGATCTTTTATTGTGTGTTAGTTTTAGCTAACTCAACAATCTAAAGGCAGTCACGTGACAACTTCTGTTTTGGCCCATTTGTAATCATTTTGCAACCATCTCTGGTCGTCAGTGTTTGATTTAACAAAGGTTTGCATTTCCGACACTTTTAATTTATGTCATAATAAACAGTAGGCCACGCCGCGCAGGCGATTGTTTGCCACGCCAGTCCTGTCAAGGTGAGTTACGAAATGTAATTATTGATACTCCACATCTGACTGTATTCATTACATAATGCTTTAATTATTTCAAAAACACTTTACCTCTAACGCAAGAAGCAACTAGAATAACTTTACAATCTCACTTCCAGTTCGAAATTGTAGTTTTATAACCTCACTTCACTTTTAGCCCATGTGCTAAAAGTAAACAGCTGATTTCTTTAACCACGGTAAACTATAAAACATCACTTTTAGTGAAACAAGCTAGCTCCAGAAGGCCTACTTTTAGTGGTGGTCGTAGATAAATAAATATAAATTGCAGTACACTGAGAGAATAATAATTATTCAATTACTCATACATTATTACTATTACATACAGGCTACTTAGAGTTATTTTAATAATTATTTTGAAAAAATCACCGCAATTTTTTTAATAGAAATCGTTAACGCATATGTAATTATTGCAATTACCCTAGAAATTGAAAAGTCAAATGACAATTGATGTTAGAGACGACAATCTCTATTAAATATTGATATTCTCAAAAATACTCAGAGTACGCCACTGAATATTTGCTTGAAAATGCTTATCATTAAATCAGTCCGGACCTTACTTATAACGGGACATTCTTCTTAAATTAAGGTTATGGTAACAAGCGATAGTATTGATATATACAGTGTACAGACGTTTTTCTTTTACACTAAAACATAATAGTTGTCTATTGTATTTGTGTGTTTGAGTTTGATGATTTGATTATTATTTTCAACTAATTAATCTTGCCAAAGATTGCTTATCGTTAGTTGAATATTTCTTATGTGACTAAATGTTTCTTTTTTCGCTGAATTTATATGTATAGTGTTTCAAAATTGTAGAAAACGAATATAAAAGCGTGGTTTACATTAATAAATCTGTGTTACAATGACATACTCTATTAAATTTTGTGAATGACGAACACGTTACTAGTATAAAAGTTAAGAAACGTTGAACGCAATTTCCACTGATAAATTTTTACATTTTCGCAGGCTTTTGGTTATCTGCAAAGTCTTTGAGATAGTACTAGGGTACAAACGATCATCTTAAATATTTTAACACTAAAAGCGTACTTCTTATATCAGTTTCAGATCTCCATCCTATTAGGATTAAGCAGGATACAACTTTTTCAAGTTAATTTTGGTATGTATAAAGGATAATATTTCAACTATGCATCCACATTTTTCACCTTTTCATATTATGATATAATAGAACGTGCAACTTAATACTTAATGCAAATGGTCTAGAGCTAATATGTAATGGCAAAGAACAGAGGAAGATGCAGTGATTTCGTATAGCAACATAACAAGAAAAGGAATAGAATATTAAATGTAACTGAATTGCACATTCGAAAATATCGCAGTTGTATATACTGGGTTTTCGGTATTTTCTCCCTTAAAACCATGTATACATATACAGCGCTATTAACGTGTAATATTGTAGGTTGTTATAGAAGAGCTAATTTTGAGTCAAAGTTGTTAGTAATCAATTGCCGGATCCTTTTTCATTTCACAGAAATAGAGTGATAAAATTAAAGAATTGGAAACATCTGCGAAGTATACACTGCTGCTCTGTTTTTACTTTCTCGCATACGGTAGTATAGAGAAAGTATTGTAATCGTCAAAAAAATCGACTTCGAGATTTTGACGAATCTTGACGTTTTAGACCTCCTAGAGTCCGAAAAAACCATTTTTCGAATTATGTCTGTGTGTGTGTATGTGTGTGTGTGTGTGTGTAAACACGATAACTTAAAAACGAAATAAGCTAGACCCTTGAAATTATGTACATAGTCATTATTCAAAATTTGTAGATTCCTATCAAATTTTGAGCGAAATCGGTTAACCGGAAGTGGCACTTTACCTAAACAGGTAGCGGTACCTATTCAAGTAAAGTACCAGTTTGCTTCGAGATATTTGAAAAAAATTTTGTACATACATTTCTTATGTAGAAAACTACTAGATATTACATTTCCGCATGATCGGTTAACCGGAAGTGGCATTTTACCTAAACAGGTAGCGGTATCCATTCAAGTAAAGTACCAGTTTGCTTCAAGGTATTTGCGAGAAAGTCTAGGGGAGCACACTCCCGATTTTTTCCTTCACAATGCGCTTCTGATACTCAAAATGTGCATAACTATTTCTGCAGAATAAGGTCTTCATCGTATTTTCTGGTCTTCCATAGATGTTCTTAAATAGCCGCATGTCCTGTTTAGTAGACATGTGACGATCCCCAGTTGTACCCTACCCATGAGAAGTAGTTACGCAACTCTCTTTTTGCAAGATCTGCTGATAAATTCCTTCCTGCGGTTCTATTCTGGTTTGTTAATCCAGTACCTTATACATTGACTGTATATTCAATCACATCGTGACACGTCAAATTAGCCCCGACAAAAAGGCTCACACACAAAATAGCCCAGTCCAAAATAGCCCCGACAAAATAGCCCTGCCAAAACACCCCTAGCGAAAATCACAACATAGTTTGTAAACACAAGACATGACCGAAACTACTTTGTTTATTTATACAGTGAATTTATTTTAATGGTTAACATAGCAGTTTTGTGTCCATGCTAGCATTTAATCATACAGGTCACTTCCTGGTTACAAATGAGACGAATAGATTAGAGCGTGTATTTTACAAGTTAACATTGTATATAACTAATACCGGCTGGTGACTTGGCTGCGTCGTCCAACATTTCAATGATAAATACTTAATATTTAGTTAGTTGCTTCCCTTATTTTATCAAAACGAAAGAATACTTACGTTTATAAAACAATACTGCATCTGTAGATAATATTGTTTAAAATTTTCCACTTTCCGGAACTGGAAAATTAAAGAGGTAGATTTTCAGCTTTTACAAAAAACATAATAAAGGAATAGGCACTATTTACTATGTTATTGTAGTAATACACGTTGCTTACAGATGCAATCATATAAAACACCCATGTTATAGAAAACTACATTTGGTTATGAAATAACAACATAAAAAGATCAGTATATTAAGAGTAATGTTACTATAAAAACAAAATACATTTTTAATGTTACCATTCTAAATTTCTAAATTATATAAGACACTACGGAGATAATCAATAACATTTAAATTATGATAATCTTGTACTACCATTTCGAGTCTGCAATTAAGTTGGACAGCACAAAGCTATTTTGTCATGGAGCTATTTTGTCCGGGCTATTCTAACGGGGCTATTTTGGGTGGGGCTGTTTTGTCGGCGCACCCAATCACATTGTTTTGGACTTCGGACTATTTAAACAATAGGGCATCTAGCTCACCAGTAGAGTCAGACAGTCGACTGAAGAGCAAGACCTTAAGCGAATCTGATCCTCGTTCCGAGACGCACCACGACCGTGGTTTGAGGTGTCGGGCAGGTTCACCGATGACTAATATCAGAGACAAGCTACTCCAAGCAGACCGCTTGGAGTTTTCCCACTAAAACTATCTGTAAAAAGAGAGGTTACCCTATCCCACAACTGCGGGGGCTTGTCTATTACGTTAACATTTTACCATTCTAAATTTCTATATTATATGAGACACTACGGAGATAATCAACAACATTTAAATTATGATAATCTTGTACTACCATTTCTAGTCTGCGATTAAGTTGGACAGCACAAAGCTATTTTGCCATGGAGCTATTTTGTCCGGGCTATTCTAACGCAGCTTCTTTGACGGGGCTATTTTGGGTGGGTTTGTTTTGTCGGCGCACCCAATCACATACGTGATCTCGGATAGCACTTCTTGGAATTCCTAAATCTTGTTCTGGGCCAACTTCAACCTCACTCGGTCTCTGGCTTTCCAGATCATATATTTTCTCATTGCTGTCTGTCACACTGACCCGGTATCCAGAAGGGTATCTTCTTCTTCTTCTTTTCCTTCTTCTCATTTTTTCTGAGGCCCCAGCTTGTTATTTCCAGATATGAAGACCTTTCATATTTTGCTCGAATATCCAATGCCCCTTTTCCCTTTGGTCTCTTGCAATTTTAACCATTCTTTCGTTATCCATTCGTGAAATATGATTGTTCCACTCGTTTCTTCATCTTGACACCCATTCGCCCTTAAGTTGTATTTTAAATTGGGAAACTAACTGACAAAATTCCAATAACAAAAGGGATTAAAAATGGTGACTCGTTAAGTCCACTGCTATTCAGTATTATTATGAACGAAATAGTAAACGATGTTAAAGAAAAACCAGGACATAGGTTGCAGAACAGAGAAATTACTATTGAGTTTTACACCAACGATGTGGCAGTAATTGCGGATAGCGAGGACAACCTACAACGTCAACGATATTAATTTCACCCTAGCTGCAAAAAATTAAATTTAAAAAATTTCACAAAGAAAACAAATACTCATAAAATAAGTAAATACCCAATTCGCTGTAAACTACAAATTTAAAAAAAACAGCATAAATAGAACAATTGATAAGTTTTACATACCTATGAACAGAGATAGCACGCAGTCGATTTTTACAAGAGGCAGTAAGAGAGGAAGTTAATAAAACAAGACAAGGCCTGATACTGTAAAAACAATACGACTGCTGGAGACGTCAGAAATGAAGACCTTAAGAATAATTGCTGCTAAAACAAGGCTGGACCTCATCAGAAACGACGAAAGACGGGACCAATGAAGAACAGTCTAACAACGTTCTATTCGTGCTAAATCATAGAGCTTATCTAGGCACTCCTATACCATTCTGGCAGCTTTTAAATCCGCCTGAATGTACAAAATTATATAGATCTGCTTAAGTTTATAAGCTCTTCCGTTTGTTTTCCCGCTGTAGTATTGCGTATATTTTCGTATGACATACGGAGGCGTGCTTACCCATGAGAAGCCGAGCTTCTCATTTGGCCTTTCGTCATAAAGTCCTCATCACGTATCAGTTTCAGCCTTGTTCAGATTCTTTCTACGTTGCCCGATCTTTAAATTATCGCTTCGGAAAATCCGCCTATAAAATATTTCGAAATCGTATAGTCTCTTCTCATTTCAAGTAGAAATGCTACTGACCGTACTTGCATGTTCTGTACCCGTACGAAAGTTTTACAGTAAGTTTTGCAATCTATGTAGGTATGCCAATTTTGACTACTTGACTCCCAGTGTACTACTATATACAGATCTGGGGGTTTAGTCTCCATTGCAGCTGCTGGCGGTGTTTTTACTGTCGCTGGTATCCAAGCCAGAAAAGCCATTGTATCTTACTTAGTATAACTATACCAGTTTGGTAGATTTTTGCTTCACCTTGAGCCACAACAGCAAGGCTGCATACATAATAGCCAGTCTGACCACTCTGCAGCCAATACATCATTCCTAGTTTAAGACTCCAAGATTTATCATACATCAATATGTTGATTCCGGGTTAGTTTGGAGGTTCTTTTAAAAAGCAGTTTTTTGTCTCAAGCCATCTAGATCTCTTCTGAGTTTAAATGGAATTATGGTGTTTTTTTCACGACCGACTCGAATGCCTTTCTTTGCAGTTTCCGTAGATACAACGTTCAGAATCTGTTGTATACGCTCCCTGCCTATGTTGGTGATCTCTCTTCTAGTACTACGACGAGATCGTCGGCGTACCTTAAGAGAGAAGACCCTTTCCTGCTAAGCTACTGATACGATCTCATCCGGTAGTGATGTGTGGGCTACATCTTTTTCAAGCATGCAGTCTGCCAGCTACAGCGGATTTCCTTTAGCCTACGGTCTCGTAGGGCTGTTGTCGATTTAGAGGACGTGTTATCAAGTTCTCCTTCTATGCTTAGTAAAGTTTATAGAAGGACCTCTTAATTTTCCAGTGTCTTCTCCACCCTTCTGATAAAATAATGGAGCGCTGTTTTCGTTGATAAACTTTCTCTGTAAGCAATCTGGCTTTGTAGTGAACTGTTCAGCAGAGCATGTAATGCGGCTCTTATTTAGCCCCTTGCGTTGGGCACCAAACCGTAACGGTATGCTTATTAAGGACCTATCCTACGTTACTTTAAATGTTGATTGCCCTTTCTTTGCTAGCTAGCTCAGTCGTCAATGCATAAGACCCGTTTCTTACTTTAGTGTGGCTATGGGTGTCAATACAGCTTTACTCTGAGCATGTCCTGTTCACTCCTAAAATCCAGTCTAATCCCGCTTTAAATAAAAGACAGCCCTTTTAGATAAATGATATGTACTCTATATGAAGATATACATACATGCATATAAATGAAATATAAAGGACAATATCCAAATGTTATACGCCGTCAATACTAAATGGTAAAGTTTAATCAATTCGACACGTGCTAAGAGCTACGTTCTACACGCATTTACAACTTGTACAGAGTACAAAAAATAAAATATTAAGTATTAATACTAACAAGACAGTCCGCGAAATATGTTCTGAATACTCCGCTCAGTTTACTTTACTACGGTATGGCGTATACACAACTACTATCCATTTAATGCGTTGCGGCTCACGTTAGCCTCTACCCACTTAATAGAATGACTTCAATGTAGCCACTATCGATTACTCGATAACGTACACGACGCCGAGTGCAACGGCAATGCAATATTGCTCAATCGCTCCAAACGTGATAGCAGCTAGCCCTGGATCACGGACTCTATTAAATATATTGGTTTTATCAACCTGTTTTCACAATAGTGCTTACAAAAACCAGCTCGAACTCCTTTAATGGTGTCATTGCGGTCACCTTTTGCGAAGAATGATATGGCCCTAGTTGTTTCTTTCAAGGTTGAATTACGCTCTCAAAGCTGTATCTCAGCTCCAAGAAAACATAGCGTTGACTGTTATTTACGCACGCCACCGCATACGATCACAATTTCACTGTAAGGCTTCACGCGTCGGCCCTATCGCTCGCATCTCCGCGTAGTGTCGCAACCTGCTCGCGACTGTCTTCTTCCCGCACAAGACCGTTTTTACGGTTTGCTTTGCTAAGCGCGCCAAACCATTTTAGCAATTCATTTTTAACCTAATTAGCACTAATAGAAAAAGTACAGTACACCTTTATTGTAGCGTGTGTAAAAACCGGTAAAAACTAAATAGCTTTGTGGTGAAATTATTCAGGCCCGTTACAAACACCATCCGTAATGTGCTTCTCAAGCAACTTTTTCACCGTCCTAAGTACAATTGACGTCTGACTAATGGATCGAAAGAACTTTGCACACTAATTACCAAACAACCTAATTTATATATCTATATTTAAGAAAATAACGATAGAGCTCTGTATTTGAAAACACCTGAAGATTCACCGATGACTAATTTCCGAGACAAGCTACTCCAAGCAGACCTCACGGAGTTTTCCCACTAAAGCTGTCTGTAAAAGGCGAGGCTGTGGGATAGGCCCACAACTGCGGGGGCTTGTCTATTACATTAGCATTTTGCTGAGCAATCAGGGGTGAAGATTCCGTAGGCAGAAATGTTGGAACTGCACAAATGCATGGCAGAAAATATGTCAGAGTCTGCTCTCGACAGTTACTCGTCTGATTAATACGAGTACACTTCATGAAGGAAAGCCCCGTATGCAGGCGGCACAAGGAGATCCAGGAGAGCACGGACGGGCGCTGATATTCCAGTGCTTTCAAGACCGTACCCTTTTGATGAAGTTGTAGCGGCTTGTTGAGCAGAAAGAGACTGGTCCAAGGAGGAAGCGTAGGTCCGTTGTTTGAGGTGTCGGACTAGGAGTAATCCGGACACCACCCTGTCTCACAATTCCAGGAGCATGCGTATTACGTTGGCGTATTGCTGCGCAGCAGTTGCTGAGAACGTTCGAATAGAGGTGTGCACGGCACGACGCAAATGTGGAGCCGAGGTACAGATATGTATGGTAGAGATTTTAGTCTCGAACGGTTACTTGTCGACGTTTACACGAGTATTACGGATAGTTAGCGCAAGCTCCGAATATATCGGTACATGGCATTTCGATACCATCTAAGTGCTCGGCTAACTGAGTGAGGACGGATTTTTAGTGGCAGTGGTCGGCCGTATGCTGGTCAGTGATCTCGGATTTGGCCAGGGTGTCGGCGGATGACCACGCATTATTAAAGTTCTGGTGGGTGATAGGATCAGTCACCACAAGGGCGGGATAGACCATATCCGGTTTAAATGGGTACAGCAATTGCAGTGGCGTACCGAAAGTGCGAGCGGACTTTGCCGTCCCATGCGAGGGTGAGTGATATGCTGTACTGCTCGGTGCATTGTAGTTTTAAAAGGCAGACTAATATGTGTATACAGGAACGCCATTAATTAGTATTGCTATACCTGTAACGGGTCAAGGACCGTTTCAAAGTTCAAAAAGAACTTGCTTATTTACTACATGTCTAGAAAATTTAATGTCATTTTTGCAATTTAATTATCAAGAAATATCAACCACTTGGATTTACTGTTATGGAAACTCCCTCAGAATATTGCAGTACATTTATTTGTACCCAAAGGCCCACGTGTACCAGAATTTAACAGCAACAAATGTAGAAAATAAATTTTTCATTTGTGAGAAAAACTTCGGAATGCTTACATAAGCACCTAGTTACTAGCTCGATGGTCGAAGTTAATGTGTGATTTTTGACAGTCCTGCGATTTAAACAATAGGCTAAATCACGTTAAAATTGGCATTTTTTATCTTGAACCTTGATGCTACTAAAACGAGAAAGTTTTGGTTATAAATTGGTTGGCTTAAATCGTTTTGTTTGGACACTACCAATCTAAAAATGACAACATTTGCCCAAACCAGTAAATAACAATGCGTATCTTACTGATATATTAGTTTCGCAATCGTATAAAAGTTCACACCTACACTTCTGGCAACGAAGTTTTTCAATAGATATTTGCTCTAAGCACGAAATGTTGCTTTCTGTAATAGAATTTTGAAAATAACTTTTTATGGTCTTTAGACACGAAAAAGTTTGTACGGCGGCTAAATTAACTAATTAAGTGTGGAAGACAAACGTCGGTACGCACAAGTAAAAAAATTATATTACAATGTGTTTACTGCATAGAGGACTTTGCTAAATAAGCGGTTATCGATCTTTAACAATGTGCATGTAAGTTACAAGTAGCCAAAAAAGATAAAATGGTAAGGTTTAAGAGAACATTATTCATGCAGTTTTCTGGGATAATGTTCTAGTATTACAGCTTTACACAATGAAGCTGCCATAAATTATGGTTTTATGTGTCATTTATCGTCAATTTACATTTGAAGACGACACTGCAGTAACAAAGAAAGAACTTACACAAAATATACTTAAAACACTATTCACCAATATACAGAGATGACGATCACAATTATTATTACTAATTCGCTTAGGTCAATCCCATATACAGTAGAAGCTTCTACTAAGCAAGCAGTTATTTTATTACAATATAATATTACGTACCTAGATGTTTTGACTAGTGATGGGACTATTCGAATGCAAATTACTACAGTATTCGATTCTTGCAAGATCTCGAATGCATTCGATTCTTTTGAGTGTATTCGAATGCTTCGAATTGAATACTTAATCGGTGTTTGTAAATCTCGCCGGGCGTGATCTCGATTCTGATCCGAATGCTGAATTCGGCGTGATCTCGATTCTTATCCAAATGCTGAATTCGAATGCATCGGCTCTTGACCGCGGTTGGTACTCGGATTCGCACTCGAATCGTTTCAGTTTTAGCTAGCCCGCCGCGGTAAACTCGCTCCGAAAGCAACTAACGGGTGTTCATAAACAGTCGTCATCCCAGTTGCTTTGAAAAACAAAATGTTATATCTTTGATTAATTCGTGCAACACAATGAAACGTCATTGAGTACTGTCATAGAGCAGTTTTTCTCATTTATAATAGACATACGTTTTTGAAGTAAAAACCTACTGGGATGACGACTGTTTATGAACACCCGTTATATAAATGCACAGAGAACTGCCCGTTGCCATTCCGAAAGTTTCGACTTTAGATAGACATTACATATAGGTATTTTGATTTCCATAGAAGGCAGGAATGGAATCAACTCTCAAACACCGTTTTTCTTATCCAGGTCTCACTTGAATAGTTGGTGCTGAAATGTTTCTAGTTAAATATAGACTACAGAATTAAATATAAAATTAAAATATTACCACACAGACTGAAGATTGCACACTCAAACGATATAGCACCACCAAAATCATAAAAGCAACTAAATCTACTAAAAATTTAAACAGATACATCGAAGGGAAAGAGAAACAAACGCTGGGGTTGTCTTAATAATTTATTTTAAAGAAATACATATAGGCCCGTAACAACAATAAAAACAACCATTTTATAAACAGTCCTTTTCTCATATTTATTTTCGGTACTATAAATTTAACATATGAGTATTTCAAAACAAATATACGTTATTAATAGGGTAAGCTGAACCGCCTACAATCAAAAGAATTTTTTATTTTTGCTTTGTGCACGTACAGCGTCTCATTATCTCTGGTGTTGCGTGTCGCCCAGCCGAGGTCACACGTCACCACTCCCGCAGTACGAGAGCGAGCACACAACTCGAATCTGAATTCAAGTGCGATTTTGCATTCGAATTGCTTGCATTCGAATGATCATTCGATTCTCAAAAGTATTCGAATGCGATGAATTCGATTCTGAAAAGTATTCGATTCTGCCCATCACTAGTTTTGACGTATACCAAAAGGTCAGAAATAGGCAAACTAACCAAAAATTTAATTATAAAAGTGAACCTAAATTTTTGTTTTACATTACCAGACAAATACCCTTCAAGATAGTCTAAACTGAGCCTCTTTTTAGTTTACCTAGATTGACCGCAGATGTAAGTAAAGGTAATAATACGTTTAAGCCTTTGCATTTGGTACGACCCTGGTATACAATAGTAATTTACATTACAAGACCGTTACTTGGAACTTTACAGGCGAACGGTAGTTAAAGAGCGAGCGAAGCGAGCATGCTATCCGTGCGAGACAGTAAAGTTGTAGTAACGGTCAAGTGTTGTACAATGTTTTATGGTATTTTGAATTGTAAACACATAAAAATTTTACGGGCTGGTAAAGTCCCTATAATTTTTACGGATCTTCTCCGTAAAGAGATGTTTTATATATGGAAACAATAGTTTGTAAATAGATTTTTACGGTTCAAAATTCCGTAAATATATTAACGTTATAAGTCGTGATTCGGGTAGCTCAAAATCGCTTTGACGCGATCCAGTTCCAGGTTTAAATTCAACTTCTTTGAAGCCCTGGATCCGCGATTCATAGTTGGAGAGGACTACAATGCGAAGAACACTTACTGGGAAAGCAGGCTGACTACTACCAGAGGTAGACAACTTTTCAAAGTTACCCATCTACTGACCGGCAGAAATAGTCCAGAGAAATTAGACATTGCTCTTCGGAAAAATTCCCGGAAAGCTGGATTTTTGTATGAGCCTTGATATTGTGGTTCTAAACAAAATGTCAAAAGTCCTCATCGATCCGAATGCCGCTAAACATTTTAAGGGGGGGCAAAGGTCACCGAAAATGGTATTTCGTGAATATCTCGTTAACGGTCACTTTCACAGAAAAAATATTAATTATCAAATTTGTAGCTTATGAAATTTCTAACAATAAAGATATGATGACTTTTATTCGTAAAAGTAACCGATTTGGAATTCGATTTACAGAGTTGTAACGAATAGATGCACTCCTCAATGGCATGTATATCTCATTGGAGTTGCGACTTGAAATATTCCAGAATTTCCTTGTTTCAGAGCCCATAAAATAGAAAGAAACATATTTATAGTATACTGTAGTCTAGATAGAGAAGGAATGTGCTCCAAATAGTTCCCCTCCGTTGTCATAAAACCTCAAGGGACATCTGCTTGCTATTCGTGTAGAAGCATAATAGTATATTATGTTATTAGGAGCAAAAATTATACTTTATTTGGCGTGGCTGGACTGTTTATCTGCCGAGCTTGCGAGGCAGATAATTACAGCCGAGCCACATAAAGATACTTTTGTTCCGAATAACATATAGTATTTTTCTTCAAACGTTTATAACAAATTATTGAAGAAATTTTGAGAAACCTGGAATTATTAGGTACAGGATTGGGTAGACTGATAAATGTAAGGTGCTTTGGAGAGCGTGACTATGACTACAGTATAATCAACGTTGTGAACAAAATCCGAAAAAAAAAACTTTATCTCGCCAGTCTTGCTTAAATGTAACACCCGATATAAATGACATCGATACTTGCGACTCCACTGAAGATGTAGATCCATCACGTTTCCTGACTGAATCTATGGAAATAGAGAAGACAGCAGAAGAACAAGAAGATGAAGAGGAAAGCATACCGATTGAAATAGAGTCTGAAGATGAATATTAATAACTCCTGTTTTGAATCCAAAATTGATTAATGAACAAGTTCATAATATATTTTTTTAAATAAACATTTTTCAAACAGAAATAAACGTGGAATATGCCTACTGGGGACACCACATGAAAAAAAAACCGCACCTTGTATTCTACCTAGAAGGTGGTGTGGAAAAGAGTGCACATATCAACTCTGTAAATCGAATTATCTCCAAAACGGTTACTTTTACGAATAAAAGTCTTGATATTTTTATTGTTAGAAATTTTATAAGCTACAAATTTTATAATTAATATTTTTTCTGTAAAAGTTACCGTTAACGAGATATTCACGAAATACTGTTTTTGGTGACCTTTGCCCCCCCTTAAAATTTTTAGCGGCACTCGGATCGATGAGGACTTTTGAAATTTTGTTTAGAACTACAATATCAAGGCTCATACCAAAATCCAGCTTTCCCGGAATTTTTCCGAAGTTTTGCTTTTATTTTGTCTAATTTCCCTGGACTAGAAAATAGTACTAAGATTCCAGACTTACTAGACCTAATCATTATTAATGGAATATCCAACAACTACGTTAAAATGGATGACAGTTACGCTCTGCAATTAGATCATTCTCCAGTAATCCTAAAAATGCTACTAACATAAGTAAAGAAAATCCTGCAACCCTTAACCAAAACAGCAAATGGATCACATTTCGAGAATACATAAGACATCATCTAAATTTAAACATACGAATAAAAACACCCGCGGAACTAGAAGAGGCTACATATCATTTAATCACAATCATTCAGCAAGCAGGAACTCTACGCCCATACAACACCATAAAGATTAAAACATCATTCCGTTCCAGATAAAACAATTAATAGCTAGAGGAAAGCGAGGGCTACCTGGCAGCATGGCAGCATACTCATATCATAGATAAAAGAAATTATAACTGCTTAGCCAATAAACTAAAACAACCACTCAAAAATCTGCGTAATGCGCAATTCAAACAGTATTTAACAAATCTCTAGGCTAAAGATCAGTCCATCTGGAAAGCCACTAAATGCTTTAAAGAATTACACAAATCTATCCCGCCAATAAGAAATGAAATTGGTAACTGGGGTAAATCAGAGCTTGAAAAAGCTGAAACATTTGCGCAGTACCTTGTTGAAGTTTACAAACTTCATGCTGAAGACGCAAATAATGAAATTGACAAATACCTTCGAGCCTTCTCGCCTACAGAGATAAGCAACGAAATAAGATATTTAAACGATCTTAAAACTCATGGCTTTGATCTAATAACTTGAAATGTTTACCCAATTAAGCAACAACAGCATTAACAATAATATTTAATTCCGTCTTAGGTCTAACATTTTGGCCAATCTAACTAAAACTAACGAAGTTACCTTATATAGGCTTATTAGCCTTCTCACACTAATCTCTAAATTATTAGAAAACTTATTACTAAGAAGACCTCATGAAGATTCATCGTTAGAAGATTGCATTCGTAAACACCAGTTTGGCTTTCCGCATACACACTCGACAATACAACAACTTCATCGTGTCATGAAGTTATAAATAAGGCCTTCAAGAAGAAACAATACTGCTCCGCTGTGTTTTGGACATTAAGCAGGCTTTCGATAGAATATGGCATAAGGGCCTCCTATTCAAGATTAAAACTATTCTTCCCTATCCAATACTACTAATTATTTGAATTTTATTTAACAGGACGCTATTTTCAAGTTAAAATTAATAACGACTTCTGAAATCACCAAACCAAAACAACGCTAGGGTCCCACAGAGCAGTGTTTTTGGCCCTACGTTATATATTCTCTACACCGCAGACATGTCTACAGCCAATAAGACAGTAACTTGTACCTTCGCAAATGACACAGCTCTTTTTGCTTGTAATAACTCTCTAGGAATAGCAACTCAGAAATTACAGTCAAATTTAGATACCATCTCTCTATGGTTGCAAGAGTGGAAAATTATGATTAATGAAAATAAATGTTATATTAACACGGAGATAACAACAATTCCCTACTGTTCTCCTCAACAAAAACCTGTACCCCAGCCAGATCGAGATATTAGATATTAGAGCTAAGAAAATGTATTGGTTAATAGAAAAAAAATGCCTGGCTGTCCCTAGAAAATAAATTTCTTGTTTACAAAACTATTCTAAAGCCAATTTGAATTTATGGGATAGAATTATGGGGATGCTCCAGCTATTCAAATATAGATATTCTGCAGATATATCAATCAAAGACGTTACAACTAATCACAGATGCGCCATGGTTTATCTCAAATAGAACCATATACGAGGACTTAAAGGTACCGTACATCAACGAAAGAGGTTATTACGCAATATCCCAACAAACCAAGTTCGACTAAAGTCTTACCCAAATGAAACAATTCAACCACTACTTCACGAAACAGTTGGCAAAAGACTGACATGAAAGTGGCCATGTGATACAACAGCTAGATAATCAAATATTGTAAATAATAAAATATATACAACGTGTTCCCCGATTTATTGTATTGTATTTTGATAATTGGGAGATCGTTCCTGCTTGCACTTATTTTGCCCTTAATTTCAATTCAGTTGAAATCAAATGCTCCTTGATACCTCATCAATAACTTTTTCGGTTTCAAGTAAAGTATTCTAATTATTAAAGATACGGGAAAAGCTTATTAAGAAAAGGATCACAGGATGAAAGTTTTAAATTATTAAGAATTTGACACTCATAAAGTTTTATAGGATTTTTTATTAGTGGAAAGGGTCTTTTTAGGTATGCGCAATAGTTGGCATTTAAAATTTTACATATAGTGAGTAAAAATCGACAGAACTTTACGAAGATTTTCTAATTTTCTTCATCCTTGCCCATATCTACTATGCGTAAGATAGAAGTAGAAGACAATTTGTTACATAGAAAACCCTGTTTATGACATATAACAAGCTGTCCAGTAGCTCAGCGTGGGGAAGTGGAGTAGTTTTAGTTGAAACAAAAAAGAGCTCAGAAAATATGCCACATGAGACAAATTCGAGTTAGTTTTATGGGCGCCAACTGATGTCTGTCTGCAGGAGATGTAATGGGGAAATGCAACCAATACCTACTTTGATTCCACGGAAAAGACACTTTACCACTTGCGCAGGAAGTTTAAGACGTTATTGTACCTCCCAGAGATTCTGTCTAAAACGTCTAGCACAACTGCAAATTGTGTACAATTTATCAAAATTTAAGGATGTTCCTCACAATAGATCTTTTGGGACTTTTTTTGTGATTCTACGGGACTCCTGCAGGAATTAGCTTTCTAACAATTAATTTTCTTTGTAGCAGAATTTTGACGTAACTTGACTATACTAAAAGACGAATATATTAGACAGATAGACAGTTTTATTAACCATTACAGAAATACACACATAGCAAGTCAAAACAACAAACAATTCTTTTTTATAAAATAAAGTTAACAAGATTATGACTGAAACAGTTTACAATTATTATTACAGATAAACTTTATATGTTTACAGCTATTTAAAAGCTATATTGAACAATTTTGAAATACATTAAATACATATTTCATCTTCTAAGTATTCGTCGACATCATAGTAGGCCTTCCGCAACAAAAGGTCTTTAATTTTGCGGCAGAAAGGACTGTGTCGCAGGAGTCGTACTTTTATAGGTAATTTATTGTATAGCTTCACTGCATGGTAGTTAGTGCCTTGTTGTGAGGCTACAATTCGGTGTAGAGGCATCACTAGGTCCTCTTTTTTTTTCTGGTATCATACCCATGAACATCATCATTTCTGGTGAAAGGATACGCATTTTCATGGACGTAGTTAACGCAATTAAATATATATATTGCACTCAAGGTAAGTATTTTTTGTTCTATGAATAGATTTCTACAGCGGGCACTGTGTTGTGCTTTGCATAATATTCTAATGGCACTCTTCTGTTTCCGGAATATGCTATGGACGCCGTTGGAGTTGCGCCAAATAATTAGACCATAGGTCAATGTATGTACTCTGAAGAAGTGCAAAGTACGCTTCCCTAGCCGCCTGATAGTTGGCAATTTTCATAAGCCTCCTTAGGCTATATAGGACAGAGGCTAGTTTACCATTTAATGTATCTATTTGTTTGTGAAATTTCAGGTCATTCTCCAGAATTATTCCAAGGAATGTCACATTATTTATGTTATTTTGTGGCCTAGTATCGAAAGTTAGTCTACTTCTTTTGTTTACGTTGAGCTTGAGAATATTTGCATTGAACCATGCTTCGACTTCTTTTAGGGTGTCTAGCGTTTTAATATCCGCATCGGTTTTAGTTTTTGCAACATTAAGGAAGATTGTGTCATCGGCAAATAGGCTTATGCTGTCTGTTGTAACATTTAGTGGTAGGTCGTTTACATAAACGCTGAACAAAATTGGCCCCAGGATAGATCCTCGCGGAACACCACAGGAAATTGCACCCCAGTCCGACGATTTGCCATCTACGAAGACTCTCTGTGTTCTGTTCTGCAAATATGAGAACATGAGGTTAAGTGCTATTCCTCTTATACCATAGTGTTTTAATTTGCTTAATAGGGTCTTGTGGTTAACGCTATCGAAGGCTTTGCTGAGGTCACAGCAGCTATCTGCGCTGTTTGTTTGTTGTTAAAAGCTTCAGCAACTTTTCCTACGATGTCGACCAAAGCCGTGGTAGTAGACTTTTTCTTCCTATATCCATGCTGTTGATCTACCAAAATGTTTTTGTTTTCAAGGTATTTTACTAGCCTGTCTTTGATTGCAGTTTCAAATATCTTTGAAAAAGCTGACCAGATGGAAATTGGCCGGTAATTCGTGGGATCCGTCCAATCGCCTTTTTTGTAAAGAGAAACAACCTTAGCATTTTTGTGGACGTCTGGAAAGAATCCTTCCGCGAAACATCTGTTGATAATATGCGCTCACTAACAAATTAGATAATGAACTCACCTTAAAACAAACTGCTGCAATTTTAAGACAACCTAGAATTTTATCCTTTTCAAAGTGTTTTATCTATAATTGTTTAATAATTAAGTAAAAAGTGAAGACCCAGCAATCCAATACAACGAATAAGACGATATCCTAGAATGAGAAGAATAGTTCAATTTAATTTTATGGCTATTACGTTAGTTCAAGAAGATTAAAATACAATAAAGCAGAAATTGAATTTGTCTTGCCTTTATTCTATTGTTAGAGGCAGTCTAATTGAAAATTTTTAGTTTCCTCTTCAACTGATTTCCTATACGAAAGTGTTGCTTATTTTAATAATATGTTATTGTTAGCCCAGTTCATTATCATTATTTAATATTTATATTTCGCAAAAGTTAGCTATGCATAAGTAAAGACCCATATTCATCAACACGAATATGAACTTTATTGTCATTCTGGATGCATCAGAAGTATTAAAGTGCTATTAGTAATGATTTAATGAGAAGGTGAACTCTGCGAACACTGACATTACATTAATATCTACCTATAAAAGGTTTACTGCCTTCCAATTTCAATTCCGGAAGCAAAAGGCGCTGGAAATGTCAGGTCCGTTTCCTGATTTGAACATCACGAAAGACAAAATCAGAATTCAATCGAACGAATGTAAGACCCATTCAATTTAAATTTTTGCCTGAAAAATAAAAACAGTCTGCTGCATAAAGAAGCGGACAATAAAAGGAATCACGAATTCGTGAACGTCGCAAACAAAAGGAATGTGATTGATTGATGAGCAACAAAGAGAATGGAAAGTATCATAATAAACATTTGTTAGATCTCAGGGAATTACGAGGGAAAATGTATCGCAGCGTAAGGCGGGCGGTCAATATAAAGCTTTTAAAATAACATAAAAACATTTAACGTGATAGAATAATAAAAGCACGTAAAAGGTGTGTTAAATCCGAGGGAAACGTTGCGCTATAATAAAACCCATAACACGAGCACGCACAAAAAGTATTAACGACCGCGATTGATCTCGTAGTCAAATAACTTAAATTATGCGACTGCGATAACCAGGACACCCTTCGGAACATCCCATAGTGGACCATCCTTTTAAAGCTACGCCATACGATATCCGAATAAGCAAAATTACACGTCATATGTAACTTTAGCCAAGAATAGAACATATAACGCTATAGTATCAAATTTACATCGACATTCTATTGAATTGGAACGGCAACAGCTTTGGAGATCGGAATAAAATTTCCCCTAAAATGGGAAATTCGGTAGCTTAAATGGTTTCCTCAGAATATTCGCTATATTTATTTTTTTACGTGTGGTAGAACAAATTATTTAGACTACGCATTTCAAGCCAGAAAAATTTGAGAATTATGTTATTAAGCATTGTTAGGCACAAATTGTTTGAAATCACGCATTCGTAAATTTTATTATGCTCATATACGTTTGTTAGGTCACATGTAAAAGTAACATTAGGTTTATTAACTATCTACTCAATGTACTGGATTACAAATTTAAATTCAAAATTTATAATGAAACACAGCTTCGTTATGATTTTAAGCTATTTAAAACAATATTAACCGAGAACCATTGCTGGCTTGAAAGTTTCCCCATATATCTTCCTTTGATTCCCTTGCTCCTACACATCCTAGCAACTTATGTAGTTCGTCAATTCAATTTTTCTCCAAGGCCCCATTTCAAAGCTCATTTGATTGGCTTCTTTTAAAGCTTTGGAAAATATATAGCAGCAGTATGTTGAAATAACAAGGATATACTATAATGTTTTGATTATGACGGTTTAATAGCAGATCAATTAAAATGAATAAAAATATTTCATTAAAATTGTTGAAAGTGAATTTATGTATTTCGAAAGAAATCAGACTTATTAAATATGTATTTGGAAAATAATAGATTAAAATACGCATCCAATTGAACAATGTAAGAAAAGAAACAGAAAGGATCTATAAAGTGATGTAAATATTATTTGAATAAAAAATGAAGGGGAATTAATACTAAATGATATTTGAAAGAAGTCATTTAATATACTAGATAGTTATAGGAAGTGGATTAAAATAATGTAGAATATTTAAAATTTTAAAATAAGAATGATTATATTACTATGGAAAAATGTTGTTATTCTTTGATATAAAAAAAAAATTATTCGGAAACATGTAAAACTGAATTGTAAATAGTGAAAAGTGGAAATAAACCATTTGATAATAAGATGTTATATCTATTTGGAGTATGTAAGGGTTTACATAAATAAAATTAACAAGAATGAACATAACAATAAAATTTTAAAAATAACAAGATATGGTGCATTACTAAGAAGAATGAATGTGGTAGGAATACAATAATTTATAGAGATATTAGCTACAAAAGTAATTATTGAAATTGGATATTGTACGTCGTTTATTATCAATTGATTACATCATGTAATGTGTACAAACTGGCGGTGTATGTTCCGGAAGTGGTCTACAATTAGTTTCTTGAAAGAGATCAAACGTCTTGCGAATTGGATAGAGGTTTTTCAATTACTGGTGTAGGAATCCATAGAACATCTTATTGAAGTGACTTCTTGTAAATTGGTGGGTCTTGTTGAGTATCCAGGTGGAAGTAGCAGGAATCCTGTCGTGTTTTGGTTGGAAGGTGTAAGCAGTTGGTGTTGGCTGATTGCGCATATTCTGGGTTTGGTGTACGAGTTGAAAACTGTTGTGAGGGGCTGGAATGCTGTTAGAACTGGAAGGAAGTGAATTGTATTCTTTGTACAATTGACAATTAAAGGTATCTATAAAGAACTGAAAGAAAAGCATTAAAATAGTGAAGTTAATTAATTAAGACGGAATTACTTACCATTTTTATCTTGTTTATTGAATGGCATATAGTAATAAGTGTGTATTTATGATTAATTCTAACATTCATAAAAACATAAAAATTACATTGACATATAGAAATTAGACATTTGATTTTGAAGTAAGGTTTTATAAAAACCAAAAGAAATCAAATTTCAGAAATAACCATAGTCATTGTAATGTTATAAGATCTCAACCTGTTATTAATTTACTTGCGTAAATCCATTTCAATAAAAGTAAAGTGAAATGCAATTGCTAGTAGCATAAAAAATAAATTTTTATAAAATAAAAACGTTTACATACGTAAATATCATTACAACATACTTAATTATAACATATAAAGTACCGGAAAGTGGAATCTTAATAATACATATGAACGTTATTTAAATTTGTATTTAAAGGAACTTTGGTGCTAATTTGTTTTTAATGTTCAACAAGAATTAGGCAACTTTATTGTTATTTTATTCACCAATTAAATAGCACTTTCATATTTAATAGAAAGTTTTCTTTTTTCAAAATAAAAACTCCACACTTTTTTAAAATTAGATTTCTAAATTCCTAAAGCCTTGGCTGCTCGCTGCAATAAACAAACAATTGTACATAAGAGGATCAATAATAAATTAAGGTAACATACCTCTTGCACACAAGATAAAGGGAGTAAATCGGTTTCTTTTTCTCTCCGGAAATAGTTTAATAAATTCAGCAACAATTTCTGAGACTACGAACGCACTGTCTTACACCGACATATTAATAAGTAAAATTTCACTTTTAAGTTCTGCAAAGAACTGCTGCTTATTGTTAGTCAAAGCTATAAAACTGTCAAAAACCGTTTGTACTGGCAATAACCCCCAAAAATGTCATGAATAAGTCAAATATTCATTATATACTGCTCAAGAAATGAACTGGGCCACCCATACAAATTGTATTTGTTACATTACGTCATAAAAGATATATTTAAAAGTTTTTATTTTATAGTATACTTATATTAAGCATATTTAATTGCACTGTCCTCAAATATCAACTGCAGCATTAACAAAATCATACGAATAAAATTAAAATATAATAAAATTATAAAAAAAACTATATTCAACAAAAATAAGAGGAAAAACATAAAGAGGAAATCAATAGTTTTTTGAGTCTCCTAGGAACGTTTAAAAATGTTTGTCAACGATTTGGCATACTTTGTATGCAATGTGCTATCAACATTTGGGCAAAATTCAAAATCTTCAAATGATAATATTTTATTAACGGACTTAGTATTATTTAAACCAAATTATGAAAAGAAATGCTTTATATAGCAACACAATCCTGAAAGGTTACCAAAAATGCCATGACCGTCCTTTTGGAAAATATTTTTAAAAATTGCCCCTATACAGGGTGTTTCAGGAGGAAAAGGAAATATGTAAGAGGGCGATAGTTTGGGTAATCACAAGTAAAAAAGTTTTTATGAACATGGGACCTAAGCGGCTTCGTTTTCGAAATACAGGATGTTGAAGTTTAAACAATTATTTTTTTCTGAAAAATCTGGAAAACGCCTAGAGGTATTCTAATGAAACTTCTTGTAGGTTAGTATTTTATAAAGTGGCATTGTTTGGTCAAAATAAATTTAATTGATTTCCACCAGTGGCGTGCATTGGGGCCACCTCAGTTACCTTATTTTATAAAAATTTGGTACGCCACTGTTTTTTAGACAATGCGATAAGTTTTTTAGCTTCGTCCATTGAAACTATACAAAAGATGGATCTTTTGATAGAATAAAGCTTTTTCCAGAAAAACGGAAAAATCTGTAACAGGAATTTCGTTCATTGGACGTTAATGGGATTTAAACGTTTTAAAAATACAGTTTAAGGAATTTTTAAAAAAATATTATTTAATAACAAACAAGCTTACAATAGCTACAAAACGTTTGGTTAAAAAACAGTGGCGTACCAGATTTTTATAAAATAAGGTAACTGAGGTGGCCCCGATGCACGCCACTGGTGGAAATCAATTAACTTTATTTTGACCAAACAATGCTACTATATGAAATACTAACCTACACCAAGTTTCATTAGAATACCTCTAGGCGTATTCCAGATTTAAAAAAAAATTTTTTGTTTAAACTTCAACATCCTGTATTTCGAAAACGAAGCCGCTTAGATCCCATGTTCATATGAACTTTTTTACTTGTGATGACCCAAACTATTGCCCCCTTAAATATTTCCCTTTTCTCCTGAAACACCCTGCATATGCATGTGGTCCAGTTCATTTGTTAAGCAGTATGTTTATGGATGCCTATAATACCGGCATGTTCACAAAAATCCTTAAAAATTATCGAATGTATCTTAGCTCAGTGGCCAGGTCATGAAAAGGGGTGATTACCTGACAAAAGGTCATGTAGTTTTGGATTTTGGATATGTTGTATGTATGTAGGCCTATACTAAAAATCCAAGTTTTCTAATTTGGCACGACTGTCCGCGCGTCAGTAGGACCACTTTTGTGTCACTTTTTTCGGTTTTTGCTTGATAACTCTTTACTGGTGCATTCTACAAAAAAATGTTTTTGTAGAGCACAAAATTTGCTATAATTTACTTTGATGACATTTTTTTCTAAACCTCATAATTACCGAAATACCGAGCCTCAAAGGTGCAAAACACGTTTTTAAACAATTTATTCCGCTGACGTTTGGCCTATTTTTATTCATCAAACTCATGCAGATATGATCCATATGAGATTCTATTTCTTCATGCATATAGTGGGTGTGACACTACATCGGCCCTATTTAGACATGAAAAAAACAAATTTTGCAGTTTTTCAGAAGCACCCTAATTTAGTTCAAGCAGTAAGTGCATTCATAAAGTCAGAAGCTATTCTTGACCAGGTTGGATAAGCAGGTGAGATATTTTTCGTAGCATTATATGGTGGGGACTTGAATACTCAAACTCGTTATGGTCTACACTGTCAGCTTTTTAAAAAGTCTGTGAATAAAAGCAAGTTTCACCTTGCTGGACTGCCACAACCGCAATATGTAGGCCGGTATCACGCAGATATCATCGAGTCCAAACATTGATGGGCAGGGAAAGAAACCCTTTGGATCGTGGCTGCGCGACAGGCAGGCCAGGACTGACTCAAATTAAAACAACAAAAAACGCTGCACTAGATTCGTTGCTACAGACTATTTTTTTGCTAATGTAAGAAAGGGTGTGCTAAGGCCTGCAGCTGCAGAAAGGCTGGTTTGTTCCTGTGCTTATCTAATTTGGTCAGGAGTAGCTCTTGACTCTTTGAATGCACTTACTGCTTCAGCTAAATTAGGGTGCTTCTGAAGAACACTGCAAAATTTTGTTTCTCCATGTCGAATTGAGGCCGATGCAGTGTCACATTCACTATATGCATGAAGAAATAGAATCGCTTGTGGATCATATCTGAATGAGTTTGATGATTAAAAGTAGACCAAACGTCAGTGTAATAAATGTTTTAAAAAAGTTTTTCAGTTTTTCGTAACTTTTCTAGCTTTCAGGCTTGGTATTTCGGTAATTATGAGGGTTAGTAAATTATAGAAAATTTTGCGCTGTACAAAAACTGGTAAAACATTTTTTTTGTAGAATGCACCAGCAAAGAATTATCAAGCAAAAACCGAAAAAAGTTACACAAAAGTGGTCGTACTAACGCGCGCGCAGGCTCAGGCGTGCCAAATTAGACAACTTGAATTTTTAATAAGGGCCTAGGTACATACAACATATCCAAAATCCAAAACTACATGACCTTTTGTCAGGTAAAATGTACTTGGTCACTGGGCTATCTGTAAGTTTTGTAGTAACGGCTCTTAATTTTTTTAAAGTAATTTTGTCAATACGAGTATATATATATACCTAGTTACTGTTTGCTGATAACATCTTTATTTGATCTAGAGGTTTATCATTATGGTTGGCAAACAACGTATTTTACAGACACATACTAGTCTGAGCGGCGGTGACACTAAGTCTAGTGTGATAAAACTTTTCAATGTCATATACAGTGTGGTCCATTAAGTGTGCAACAAATGGGACATTTTTTTATTAGTTGTAAAACCGAAATTTAAATACCGCCAAAAGTTAGTGCATGTTCGATAACCATATCAGATGCCCTTAGAATGGCTTCAAGTCAAACAATATACAGGGCAGGACAAAAAATATGAAATTCGTTCAAGAATAAAGTTACCTTATTTCAAAAAATATAACAAAATTTTATTGAGAAAAGTTGTTTAGAATCAAAAGTTATGCTCAAATACAAAGTCACGGCCTCCTATTCGAATTTTGATTCTTTTTTTGTAAAATTTTGCATTATCCCCGTATGATATATATTTTTATTATTCTGATTTTATTAAGAGTTTTTCATATGTAAATTATTATTAGTAAAGCATTTGCCTTGTTAAAAAGAATATTTGCGAAATTCTAAAGTTCTGTTAAATATCGTTGCAACAAACATGAAGTGGACGCTTACCTAAAAAAATATAAATCCAAGTAAATTTGACAAATACGCTTCAAGTTGCTAAAAGTTATTTAAAAGGGATGTGATTGTGGCTACTTTAAATACATATAAAATCAAAATAATAAAAATATGTATCATACGGGGGTAATACAAAATTTTCCAAAAAAGAATCAAAATTCGAATAGGAGGCCGTGACTTTGTATTTGAGCATAACTTTTAATTCTCAACAACTTTTCTCAATAAAATTTTGCTATATTTTTTGAAATAAGGTAACTTTGTTCTTGAACGAATTTCATATTTTTTGTCCTGCCCTGTATATTGCTTGACTTGAAGCCATTCTA
The DNA here is from genome assembly GCA_940337035.1 of Agriotes lineatus. Classification (NCBI taxonomy): domain Eukaryota; kingdom Metazoa; phylum Arthropoda; class Insecta; order Coleoptera; family Elateridae; genus Agriotes; species Agriotes lineatus. The sequence continues at coordinate 116,922 of CALNHX010001799.1, read as the reverse complement.
AGAGCATCTGATATGGTTATCGAACATGCACTAACTTTTGGCAATATTTAAATTTCGATTGTACAACTAATAAAAAAAAATCCCATTTTTTGCACACTTAATGGACCACACTGTATATAATTCGTTAGGTCATTGATGGGGAAACACAAAATGGCAGTGCTGCCACGTGTGGACCGAACGGCACTATAAAAAATTATTTTTAAAAAATCTTTTTTTTTTCAATATCTAGTATCATCAAACTTCAGGATTTCGATTGTTCCTCGAGACAGGGGAGGGGTAGGGCTTTAAGAAAATACAGTGCTGCCACTCCCCGAGCGAACTCTTATCAGCGGCAGCAGGGAGATAAGTGGTCCCTCGGATCCTATTTTCTAGTATCATCGAACTTCATACAAATTCAAACGTTATCCGAAAGATCATCAATTTCTGTGTAAGAAAAACCGCTGCTGCCTTTTCCAGAAAGTGAAGAAGATTATCGCAACCGAATTTCGCGTGTCCATTCAGTTTTATCAGCATTAATCCGGTTTTTTTCGATTTGTACTAATGAAATACACTGACATCGTAATTTCCAATAAATTTTCAATGTTGTTGATTATTTAAACAAATGAAATTCTTTTTTTTATGTAATATTTTTCGATTTTTCCATATTTTTCTTGTTTTCTTTTTATAGTTTCCATGCTTTAGTTCTATTCGTTGAAACAATACTTGGGATCATTGTTTAAGCAAATTAGATTGTATCAATTATTCCAAAGTCATTGATTTTTGGGTCGCTTTATTAGGTCTTTTCGTGTTTTTCACAGCAAGTACGAATCCGTTTCGCTTTTTTTTTATTCATGCCATTTATTTGTCACGACAGGGATTGTTTGAACAAATTAGAAGTATTTTACTAGGAACAAAGATTTTTGAGCTATTTTTAAGCAGAAATTGTGTCTGCGGCGTTGATTTATTTTACCAACTTACTTTGTAGGACCCCTGCTGTGCTATTCACAAGTGGCACATTCTGATTGGCTAGAGGGTAGCAAAAGGACCTACAAAGCCCATTCGTCGGTAGTTGGTATGCTTTATGCTCACTCTCGTCTGAGAAGCAGTCAGCAACGGTCGCATCGCTGTCCTTTTTTGTAATCTCAACGTATTTTACTTCTTCAAAAAATGCTTTGTTACGTTGACGATATCCTATCTTTGGCAACAGATAACAACGACGAAGATGACAAAGAATTTGAAGCAGAAAGTTTTGATTCTGACCACGAAAACTAGTGATAAGTTGCTTCGATGCTTTAATTGTTAGCTACTCCTGTAATTTTAACTTTTAATATAATGCCAAATTTACTAAATGGGCAAATTGTTTCAATAATAATTCATTGCAAACTTTTCATAATCTTTGTGTTTTTTATAAACCAACATTTGTATGCATAAATCTAGAAAGAAATTAAATTCGTTTTCACAAAACAAGACCATTACCTATTTAAACACGCTTCCATTCTCTTACAGTTGGTGAAATAAATCAACGCCGCAGACTCAATTTCTGCTTAAAAATAGCTCAAAAATCTTTATGTTCCAAGTTAAATACTTCTAATTTGTTCAAACAATCCCTGTCCTGATAAATAAATGGCATGTTTCAATAAAACTGCGAAACGGATTCGTACGTGCTGTGACAAACGCGAAAAGACTTAAAAAACGGCCCAAAAATCAATGAACTTGGAATAATTGATAGAATCTAATTTAGATACAACTAATTCATTCTCAATTGGAATCGAAGGCTTGGAAAATATGAAAAAAAAACAAGAGAAATAAGGAAAGCTCGAAAAATATCACATAAAAAGTACAATTTCATTTGTTTAAACAATCAACGCAATAGAAAATTTATTGCAATTTACAATGTCACGCGTTTTTCATTAGTACAAATCGAAAAAACCGGATTAATACCGATAAAACCGAATGAACACGCGAAATTCGGTTGCGATAATCGCGACTTTCAAATGCTGCTGCCGCCATTTTCCACACTGGAAAAGGCAGCAGCGGTTTTTCTTACACAGAAATTGATGATCTTTCAGATAACGTTTGAATTTGTATGAAGTTCGATGATACTAGAAAATAGGATCTGAGGGATCACTGATCCCCCTGCTGCCGCTGATAAGAGTTATCTCGGGGAGTGGCAGCACTGTTTTTTCTTAAAGGCCTACCCCTCCCCTGTTTCGAGAAACAATCAGAATCCTGAAGTTTTATGGTACTAGATATTGAAAAAAAAATTTTTTTTATCTAAATATTTTTTTATAGTGCCGTTCGGTCCACACGTGGCAGCACTGCCATTTTGTGTTTCCCCATCAATGACCTAACGAATTATATATATATGACATTGAAAAGTTTTATCACACTAGACTTGGTGTCACCGCCGCTCGTACTATACCACGCTAATCAAATCCACTACCAAATATCCAAGAACGTGATATCATAATCCTATCCTTGTCGCACTCGTAAATAACGAGAGTGATACATAAAATAAACGATGTCTGTGCTAACTTCATGTAAAGAGGACGTGTTACAACACGAAAACGTTACTACGACGGGATCGCCAATTTTGTTACACGACGAAAACGTTATTACGACATTAACAAGCAGCCCCTCAAGCGTGCAAAGCATAACTCATACGCTTGAGAGCCAAACCTGCTACCTACAAAATAACTAAGACTTAATCGGGAATATCGCCAAAAACTCAGCCCTAACTTTCGTTACGAGATGTGCTGCAACGATGCGCGCCGGCTATTGGATGCTCAGTGAAGAAAAGGTCGAGGTTCTTTACTATCTAACAGTTAGGGCTGTGCTCTAGCACAACGGGGTTAAATATGTTAAATAACGGAACGCCACCATTTTCTTGACTACATCGGGAAACAACAATAACAACACAGGTGAGATTACTTGAAAATGGAAGTGGGTAAATCACCTTACTACCTTTCCTTGGCACAACCTGAGGTAGCGACGTCACCGCTGGATCAAACCTACCTTAAACGGCATCAGCTTACACTTACTTGCACCAACTAGGTTCCTGTACAAAACATAGACACAACATGGCCTGCAAACAAATGAAAAACGTATAAACAATTAACAATAAACTCTATTGATGAAATAACATGAGACAAATGACAATGAATGTTACAATAATTAAATCTTACGGCCGGAAATATGCAAAAAGGTTAGTTGGGTTAACGACGCAAATTATAATCTAAACTTGAATTATCAAACGGCAAAAAATGACATGGTTACCTCTACCACAGAAACTACTTTACAGTATCGAAATTTAGCAACAAACACTTCAAAAATGGTACAGCAACGGTTACGTGAGCTTAATACACAAAAACAACATAAAGACAATAAAACTTAGCGGAACTGTTCAACATTTTACGGTTTGAATCAACCAAAAGGGATCAAGTGGCCCAAACTACATTTTGGCAAAACACTTCACTATAAACATTTAACGGTTAACAAATTACCTTAATAGGACCATAGTTGTGCTGACTTAAGTTGTTTTCCTCAGCTGCGAGTTGCATCTCAGTCAGTGCCACGAACGGAAACGACAGGAAACTGTTGTAAACCACAGAACTGGGCCAAAATCGAGCGAATGCGAGCGGTAAAACATTCCCAACACGAGGGTTGACTAGAACGGACCCCGGTAACAAGCAGATGACGGTCAGGGATCGGGTCTTCGTTCTACGTGGTAAGTTTAGCACACGGTTGAGTGTTCCCAAAATATAATCCACGATAAGTGTTAGCGGAGGTGCTCAGCTCCAAACGATACGGAAAAACTCGGCTAAACGTTCACCTTTAACCACTATGCACAAAGCTCGAAATGACAGCGACAATGCGGGTTCGCAACACCAGAATTTCGACTTAACGCAAGCTCGGCTAAGCGAAGCCGGCTCGCGGACGAAGCGCCACCCCCGAACGTCTTGAGGGTTGCACGCTAAGTGACGCTCCTCCGGAAAATGCGGGCGCGAAACTGGCTGAGCGCAAACGCGGCTTATCTCCATTCTTGTTGCTCATACGATAGAACGGTTCAGAAGATGTTGGGATAACCAAAGCTGACTCAAGCTTCTGCTTAAAGCTACGGAAAAGTTTTAGCATGACGAAATATGGTTCAACACTTGCGAAACTCGCAGGGGACCTTGGGTATAGCAGAACAATGTTAACTAATAAGAAATCGGTAACCTGAGACTGCTTTACGAACAGAAGAGAACAAAGGGTGAATTTATAACGTAAGCCAACATGTACCTGATTCGGCAATCTTTAACTACGGTGAAGCGATAATATTTGAACTGAACTGTGCGGAAATAAGGTTTATAGTAATAAATTTTGATAACATTACCATTGAATTACGAATTTTGCCTGCGTGACCCGTGAAAATACTAGGATTTGAGGCTAAAGTACCAAAAGTAACTGATTTAATGGAATTGTTCTAACAGACGCAGGGCTCACCTTTGGCTGGATACATAGTATGTATGTGTAATAGCTAGAGTGGAAGAAATATAAAGAACTCTAGAGAATAGGGAGATATTACTAAGGTATGAAATAGATATTTATGCATTAAGGGAGATATGAATATGTTTTTTCCCTGAGGTTGACATGTGTTACAGACCGAGGGCCTCTGGCCTCTGGCCCGAGGTCTGTAAGTCAACCGAAGTTAAAGAACATGAATAGCTCCCGTGGTGCATACAATATTTTATCTACTAGCATATTCTTAAAAATAGTATGAAATTTCAAAATGTCATAATGACATTTAAAATTAGAATATGTAAGTAACATCAAGGATTGCCTCATTGTATGGTTACTAAGACGTTAATTGTAGTTGCATTGTTACCATGAGTTTGCAGGAGAAATAATTTGACAAGTCCCTTGGGAGTTATGAGTAGCTTTTCATATTTTGTTTCTATGACGAAAATGTACAATATCATGTTACTAGTAGATAAAGAAATATTAGACTGGACTTTGTCTAAAAACAGAGGATCTAAGTTGTTAGAACACCTAATTGCTTTGGTCGTGTAATCATTGCGCTAGTAACATATCTTACAAAGGACACCATGGAAAGTTTTGTAATATATTGCAATCAGCGGGCTGTTAATGGTGTGGTTTTTAAACCTGTTAATAGTGTGATTACTTGTTTAAATATGTGTCGCCGCAAACACCGGGCAATGGCACAGTGAGCGAAAAATGGCTACCGACGAGTTTTACGTTACAACTTTCTCACGAGCTGGCGTGGATTCAGGCGTGGAGGAAATAACTCCTGTGCTGTCGTTTAATTGTCCTCATCACACTACCATATTTCGATGCTATCGAAAATTCCATTCAGGAAATGTTAGTCCATGAGGACGACCAAAACGGCGTTCTACTTCAGTTGCTAACAAAAGCATTGTGGCCGTACGGAAAATGCCAAAGAACATCGTTAACGTAACTACACTTATCCCTGCACCTGCAATGCACGTATTTATTCAAGATCACCTGAATGTTGGAAAGATTACTTCTCTATTGATTTGCCATTAATTGGCTGAACAGCAAGTGAGACACCGTGATGCTTGATGTCATGAAATGCCAACGAAGCTTGAAAATTAAATTTTTCTTAACATCAATAGCATCGACAGAGGCGATGACGTGTGGCTTTGTTACGATGTCACCACGAAATCACAGAGGATGTGCGAAAATGAAACGGCCTAGTAACAATCATAAGATCACGGTCAGTGAGAAAGAGGGTGATTGACGTGTTCTTCTAGTCCTGGCCTAACACATGGTTTCTGCACCATGACAAAGCCCCTGTACATTAAACGAGTGGGAGTGTCTTCTCTTTGGCTAATGATCAGGTTTAACATGCTTGTAGATCCTCCGTATGTTCCTGGTCTTCCACCCTGTGATTTCGTCTTCTTCTCGAAGGTGACCAATCGACTTAAGGGAAGATAATTTTTAACTAATGAGGAACTGCTGAAGGCATGTAAGAAATGATGTGCCTACCTCCTAGCGCCAACGTGGATGGGTTGGCTCGACGACTGGTTTCGAATAATAAAAATTTGTATTCAACATGCAGTATAATATTTTAATTTGTATTAATAACTGTCTCATATAATCCCTCGAAAACATCTAGCAATACCACTATAAATAATTTGAATTGTGTTGCTACCGCACAAACACAACTTTACGACATAATCGGGAAATATATCTAGAATACGCGGCCCTAACTCTGTTATGATGGCGGTAACAAAAAGGTTTGCTCCAGCTAAAACTCAGTCGCGAGGGGGGGGGGGGTTATTTACGACTTTTGAGGTAGGGCTGTACTCCGGTAACGAGATATACAAAAAGTTCAATAAACGGTGCGCCACCACATTCAGACTAGATCGGGACTACAAAATCAACACAGGTAGATCCACTCTGAACGTGGAAGTAAGTAGGACAAACTTTCTACTTCTACCTTAGCGCAACTTGAGTTAGCGACTGCAACAGCTGATTCGAACCTACCTCTGGTGGCATCAACTAACACCCATCTCATTTCCTGTACATTGAAATAAACACAAAAGGGCATGCCAACACCAATAAAAAACAATAAACTATTGAAATGATTAAATATATAAATAGCAATAAACCTGTAAATGTGTACCGGCTACAGTTAAAAATAATAGGCAAAATGGGTTAGCCAGGTTAAAGGCGCAATGGTAAAATAAAGTGACAAAACGACAACAATTGACATGGTTACATTTAAAACAGTATTAACGTTAAGTTTTACCAGAAAAACTACTTTACATGAACGAAATTAGCAACAGTCTGTTCCGGTGGAAAACGACTTCTACGACACCGCGCCGACTCATACAAAAATTACGTACAAGCTAAACGGCCGGCGCGGACGATAATTCTCACAATCGGGACAATGACTCACCTAGGTCTGTTGTTCAGCCCGCAACAAGATATGCCGACTAGACATCAGTGGAGCGAGGGAGGGTCCTACACGAGATTACCTACGGGCAACGGCCTAAGGGACGGTAGACATTGATAAAATTAAATAGGGCGCCACCCGGTTTCATCGACATAAACGAAAATGCAAAGATAGACCCAGAGTAAAACGGGAAAATCAAATGTACCTACCTTCAAACTTATTACTTTGGCGAAATCTAAAGCTTAACTGAAATAGTACATGGATGAGCACAGCTTCATGGCTTCCAACACTGCAGCAAGGAGCGTCATAACTCAGCTGTGACGCTTAAATACTCAGGCATCGCCGTACATTTCTCTTTACACAATACATAACAACCCAAAAATAAGCATGCACAAACGCGTAGGAAATCATAAGGCGTCGTTCTAAACACATGTAGTTAAGATTGGTACACACAACGAAAACGTATGATAAATGGGCTAAATCTATAACCCAGCTTGGAGACGCTTTAACTCTAATTATAATCAAACAGGCGAATGAATTAGTTTACAGCGGCCTCAGCGAAGGCGGTAATGATTCAACAAATAACATATGAATTATACGCGAACTACTGAATGAATTTGATTTTGCAAGTGGCCTCTGTAGACGGTTGTGACTCAGCAAACAAACACATAAATTATAAATTAGTTATTACTAGCTACACACGCTACCTGATTGGTTTAGCCGAGCGAATGCGTCATGATGGTCGAAGTACTCGCTACTGCAACTGATGGGATTCGGCGTAAGCGTGGGGGTCGTGCGGCCACCAAAGGGTCCTCCTAAATTGCAGGGTCTGGTGTAACTTCCTCGCAGGAAGAATGGAACGGAAAACTGGCAAGACCGAAGTATTGGCCCGCTCTGCTGAATGTGTACACAAAATTATCAGGAGGAAAGGCCTCTTGCGGCCCACGGGAATTTGCAGAAACCGCGGTCATACAAACCAGGAACCACACACTGTCACCCAAAGCCAAACACCTTATCGCCTTCGCGGCTCGTGTTGAACCCTCGCAACAAACAAAGTCATTTCGCTGTAACAGCACAAAAACAATGGGCCGCTCACGCACTAAGGCGTGGTCGGCACCGAAGCCACGTTCTCGAAGAAGCGACTGAAACCTCAGCCGGAAAACAACTGACTCCCAAAAGCGAAGCCAAGCCACCTTTTCGCGCCAAGCGCCTCTGTCGCGCCAATCCTGATGCAGATTGCCGCGCGTGAACTTGCATGATACAACGGCGCGGCAGCCCGCAGATGAGAGAGTGCGACAGAATTAAAAAAATTTTGGAGCATATCTCGCTTACTCTAATGGACTGCCTTTTGAAATTGATTTAACCAAGCGCGCCTAAACGAGACGAAACAAATACAGCTGCAAAGAAGACGGCTAGAGCCCAGAGCGGTGAGCACTTGCGAGAATTTTTAGATTCAATTAGCTGAGGTATTATATTAGAAAATATGACCGCAGAGAAACCTATATACAAGTGAACTCGTAATCTTTGTACCAAAAATACTCCAAATGGTCGCATAATTATTGAATTTAAAAATTGCCTGACAAGTCACTCAAGTAGTGACATGACAACAATGTTTACTTGAACTTTCAATGCAAGGCGACATATAGGCATTAAAATTTGACGATGACTAAGAATTCACTTTAAAACGGTAGTGTATGTTTGACAACTTACACTTTAAACAACAAAAGCATAGCTTGACGGAACTTCACTTCAACAAATGGATTTAATGGCTAACAGATACCTTGATAGGGAGTCAAATGTACTAGTTACTTTGGTTCTCATCACCTGCAGGTCGCATGCCTAGGCCGGTGCCACGAATAAAGGAAACAACTGGAAATTGCACAGAGCGGTATTCAAGCAGCCGTGACGATATAAATCCCGGAAGGGAAGAATCAAGCACCCTACGACAGGTAGATGCGGTACGGTACTTGGTGACTTTGTAACGTTTGCTCTTGAATTAAAATTCTTATGATACTTAAAAAGTATTTGAATTTAACTCGTCGCGCTATCAAGCGTTGAATCTATCCGCCGGCGCCGTGCTGAAAGAAGATAACAGAATCCCAGCCACGATGCGCGGACTTCGCTAAAGAACCGACGGAGTGTTTCCCATTCCATTGAAGCAGGGAGCCCACGTACCAATAACGACCTACGAAACATATAAAAGGAAAATACATGGCCGCTCTAAGAGTATCTTGAACATATATCTGTCCCATCTTGATATTACCTGACTCGTCCTGTTCTTAATTCCTCTCCATGATCTTGAAATTTCCCGTTTCACACTTCCTTCCGATCCCTACCTGTTTTATTTTGTCCTCACAGTGTTTACTGAATAAGAAACTCACCTGGAGGACCTACCGCCAACGCACGAAAAACCTGCCCAGAAGCTCGCAGTCGAGGGCATCGCACCTCCAATTCGTCGCCATTTAAACGCAGGCATTTCGTATATCAGCCGAAAACCCGAAGCAGTCGCTACATTGGAATTAAAGCCGCGACCGCCGCGAGATTCCCAGGTCTTTAAAACTAGCGCCGGCCGCAGGTAACTCTAAAACTTACTATTTAATCCGGAAAATTGCAGTCACAGTCTTCTGTAAACAAATACAACCACGAAGTCTGTCAGGATATTTTTAAATTCAAAAATTACGTGACCATTTGGAGCAGTTTTGGTACAAAGTTGACGAGTTCCCGTGTATATAGGTTCCTTTTCAGTCGTATTTTTTCGTATAGTGCTTCAGCTATTTGCATCTAAAATTCTAAATATTTGTCACGCACGCAACATTCTCGAGTAGGCCTGCTTTTGGCTCTAGTCGTTTTCGTTGGTGCTGCACCCGTTTCGCCACGTTAAGAACGCTTGGATACAGCAATTTCAAAACACAGTCAATGGGAGCAAGCGAGATACTTTCCTAAATAATTTACACTTCTGTCGCACTCGTCTGACTGCAGGCCGTCGCGCACGTTGCGAGATGCAATCTGATTGGCTGCAGGTGCGAGTACGAGACAATCGTCTAGCTCGATAACGCGGCTTGATTTGGGCAGAGAATTCTTGGCGGGCTGTGTGAGTGACAGGGTGTGCTTCTTGGGTGCTTTTGTGGTGTCGTCATCGACGGCCGATGCCGCTCGTTAATTTTCCGAAGGCCTGTTTGGCTAATTGTTCCGCTTTCTTGGTCGGGATCTGATCTTACGAGCAAGCTATCTAGCGTCAAATGGACATCGTACGTAACCACCCCCGACACGTGGCCGTCCGACAGCTCTAACGATTAGCGCCCAACAGCTCATAGCGATTAACGCCTACGCAACAAGGCCGCGCCGCCTAAGTAAAATATTGTGCGCTCTATATATTTGAATTATTCATTCATGTTTGCTGCCAGCCATCACCTCAGAATATGTTAAATTAAGCATACCTGTTATCAGTCGCCTAATCAAGGCATTGTGCGCTAATTTCCAAATTTAATCTTTTGTGTTACAAGCCCGGCTATATCTTTGAATCAATCGTTCATCTTTGCCGCCAGCCGGCGACGCAGAATACGTTGAATTACTCGTACGTGTTTAAGTGCTATTTTTAGGTGAGGCGTCCCCAGCTCGGTTTTTTTTAGGTTTAGCCCTTGTTTAAATTGTGAGTTTATTGTGTAGGCTGACCACGTCGGCATTGTTGTACCTTTTGGCCATGAACTTGGTCCAATAGATGCCTTATGAGTTTCCCTTGTACTTGTGCATGCTTATTTACAGGGTGACTCAGTCAAGATTGATGTAAGGTGAGACCTGAGAGCGGTTTCTACGCATTGCAGGTAGGTCAGCGCGTTTGTCGCTACACTGTTGGAAGTCCAGAGTTTGTACTCAAGTATCCTACCCTGTTTGGCTTTCGGGTTTCGGTTAAGCGTAGGTTTTATGTCTGAATCTCGTGGCACACATTTATTTTGTAACACCCTATACATGCCGCCACGTTTGCCCTGTGGTGTACGGTTTTTAGGAGCACGCCCATCTCCATGAGCGTATCAAACCGTGGCCTTTAAGCCCGTTTGGTAAGATTTTCAGGGTAAGTGTTGACGTCCCCGGACTTGATTAACCATTTGGCATTCCCACTCCCGTGAGTGTCGTTAAACCAGTTTGATACTGTAACAAGTCCTTATCAACACGGCTGCAAGAGAGCTACGGCCAGCTTCCCAAGAAGCGAAGTGCGTGACCTTTATGCGAGACATCCGAGAGAATTGGACACTCTGCTGAAAGATTCGGTGTGCGTCTTATCAGGCCATCGCCAGCAAGCCTGCGTTACTCTCCCGCGTCTTGGGCTGCAGTCCGAACCAGAAAAATAAACACCGCTCCGAAAAGTAACAATGTGATTTTATAATGTATAATTAATTCCTGATTTATTAATGTACGCATTTAAAAACACTATATTTCTATAATTATGCTGTGGTTTTACTGATCTATCATATATTTGAGCCAAAATAATTCTCCGAATTTGAGCTAACCCGAGGTAATAAGTTTGGCGCCCTTAATTAAGAGGTTGAAACGTCACAACTTCACTACGATAATGATTTAGAGCGTTCACGGGGGTTTTCACGTAATAATCCGCCATTAGCGTAAATTCGGAGAAACCAGCTCCACGGTACAGAAAAGGACCCTTGGCTAAACATTTTACGACAATAACTTGACTTGACGACAGCTAACATACAGTTTCACTTCTAACAATTTCGACTTTACGCGGGCTCGGCAATTCGACGCCGGCCCGCGGACACAACGCCCAGCATTTCGGAACGGCTTGAAAGCCATACGCTGAGTGAAGCTTCGGCCAACGGTGCAGAAACGAAAATGAAACCATGCAGACGCAACTTATCTACGTTCTTTTCTTCGCTAATGTGAATACATGGGAAAGACGTCGCGCTGACGAAATTCTGACTAAGCGGTTCTACCTGTAGCTGCGGAAAAGGTTTGGGCCTGTCTGAACAACAATAATTCTGAGAATGCAATCGCTCTGAATGCGTAAATAGCTTACGTCACCCCAAACAGGAATAAAGCTTGAATTTATCATTGAATTTCGACGAATGTAAAGAACTGCAAAGTGCTAATATACGGCTAAGCGGAAATAAGATTCGTATGGAGTGAACTTTTGAGCTAATAATGCGGAAAGCACTAGAATCGGGAAATTGTTTCAACAGTATTTTTATTCCAAGTTGCTGAAATGCCTAATTTCCAAGATAATATCAATTTTATGCAGGAAAACGTTATACACTAGAATATTGTAGCCGATTGCGGATCCTGCCAATTGACTCGCTGTGTAAATTAGAGGTTACGCAAACATTTTGACGTTTAGGGTTCTCAATTCAAATTAGGGAATACATTTTGAAAATAATCTATGCAGCTATGTATGGAATACTACTATTCACAATTTTCTTCCCGTTCAGTGTTCTTAAAATAACTCTTAGTAAGAAAAATTGTATGATCTAAATTAAACATTTTGAAGCGTCACTTTGACAATTCAAATCAAGCTGTCAACAGTTTTAGTGGCCAATTTAATTTAAAATGCTGTAATTATAAATGTAAATGATCCCATGTCATTAAGCTATTTTGTGTCAGAATAAGTTTGCCATGATTTTAATGTTTTTTTCATCTAATCCTATTTTCAACAGATATCTAAACAAATGTGCGGGAGCAACTCATTACAACCTAGGAGCAAAGAATATACATCAGCCCCTAAAACTTAAACTGACCCAGGATTTTCTTTCAACTGATAGCAGTGACAGTGAATGAATAAAACAGTGGTGCAATACAATATTAAAACAATAAAAATAGTGAACGGGTTAGCCATTAAGGTAATCCCGATATGTCAATAGTGTTAAATGTAAACTAAGCTAACTAAACCATAAATAGCACTAGCTAATACTAATAAAAAAAAAGAGATATCTATTATAGTACTTAGATTACAGTGTTTTGTAAGAGTACAGAGGTTTGTATATTATCGAACGAATTACGGCATTCCTATTGACTTAATTACTTTATCTGCTTCAGTGGGATAAGCAACTCATTACATCACACATTTGACACTATTTCCGTTAAGTAATGAAGTTCATTACATCACTCAGCTAGGTAATGAAGCCATTACCCAACTGAGTGGTGTAATGGCTTTATTACCTAACTGAAATAGTGTCAAATGAATGACGTAATGACATTTGCCTACTAAAATATTTTTGAAAATGACAGATCTGACAATTCTCTTAATCCACTTTTCTCAATTTGGCAGTTGTAGGCAAAATTTTGTACAATACATGTGTGATAATGCATCATTACTATACTTCTGTGCTTACATAACTCGTGCTACGCACTCGTTTGTTACTTACACACACGTATATTAATGATGCTCTTATCCCACTTGTATAGTAAATAACTATTACTCGGCTCTAATATTTACTTAACATTTTTTCTCGTCTGTTTCTAAATACAAAATATTGAAATGCAAAAAATTTCCCTATGAATTAAATTTATAAAAAAAATTTACCCATACCATAAAAAACTAGCTAAATGCATATCTTTATAATTTCCTGTAGTGAAACGTGTACGATCTCGGTTACTTAAATGAATTGCTTTTTATAGTAAATCTTGTTCAATCGGCATCTGTTTATAATAATAACTGTAATTAAAATGATATATTCGCAATTTCTACAATATCTATTTAGATCTAAATAGTAAAAAGATGAATTGTTGAACAAAAGATCCTTAAAATGTTTAGAACTTTAAGGGCCGGTTGCAGAAAGCAATGTTAAGTCTGGTGTTAGCTAACGCGACGTCAAAGTGAACAAAAACGAATCAAATCTCAAATGGTTATGGTAACTAATACATTAGTAAACAAAATTTGATGCGATTTTGTTCACTTTGACGCGACGTTAGCTAACACCAGACTTAACATTGCTTTGTGCAACCGGCCCTAAATTAATAGAATACGAAAATGTATTTACATAAAAGCATCTAGTAGCGGATTTTAGTTTTGAAGCTGTCAAGTATTTATAAAGGCCTACACGCGATACAGCTACTATTTTTATTGCAGTATAGCATACCTAGGTAATTATCTTATTATAGAAAATGTTTATTACTTTCACTCGGTCTAATTTGAAACAATTTGCATCTCATTTTCCAATGCACTACCGCAGCAATTGATAATAAATAATTCATCGTTTAAAAATACGGTAAATTTCCATCTGCTATTCGTAGAAGTGTATCCATGCGCAATAGTGTGACTTCTGTTATGCCTTGGTATTTGACCGTACTTTAATATATCCGTTATGATAATAAGCTGCACCAGAACGTAAAGTAAAAGCTGCCGCTTGCTCGTTTTTGTTATTAAATAAAAACCTATTTAATAGCTTACATTTGAAATTTATATTAAGCCCTTCGCAATATTTTAATACAAATAAAACCGTCACTATGACATAACATTATTTTAAAGTTTCTTCTTATATCAAAGTAAATAACAATCACGATAATAATTTTACGTTTTGAGTTATGGGTATAGTAGTGGCGTAGATCTGGCGAAAAAAAAACCCCGAAAAACAAACTCTCTTTTTTCGATTTTTTTTTGTGATTTCATAGAGTCGGGGTCCCTCTTTCCGATGATCACTATGGGAAGACTACTGGGGGTGCGAAGGGGGGGGGGGGATTACCGTTCAAAGATATGGAGAAACGATTTTTTCGCGAATAACTCGCAGAGTTTCATCCCGATCGGAACAGTTTATCGGAGATGAAATTTGAACAAACTATTTTGATAGTGATTACCTAACAGGGAAAAAAAACTAAAGTCGCTAGGTCAATACCTTCCTCACGAAAAACGCGAACACGGCCGCGAAGGGTTTCCGCCGCGGCGAAATTCCGGCGCTGTTGTTCGACCTTCGAAACGCAATATCTCACGAACCGCTGAACCGATTTCGACCACCCAAGGTTCATTTTGTTTGCATTTGCGAGCCCTTCATTTCATCTCCAATAAACTGTTCCGATCGGGATGAAACTCAGCGAGTTATTCGCGAAAAACCCGTTTCTCCATATCTTTGAACGGTAATTTCCCTCCCCTTCGCACCACCGGTAGTCTTCCCATAGTGATCATCTGAAAGAGGGACCCCTACTCTATGAAATCACAAAAAAATTCTAAAAGAGAGAGTGCGTTTCCAAACCCAGATCTACTCCACTATAGAGAGACGACCAAGTGCTTTTAATAGTTTTTTGGACTACTTTTTTTAACAAGTTTAAAGCTTTCTTTCTGTAATAGTATTTAACATTACTAGCTTGGTAAGAGGGTTTTTACTGGCGAATAGA
Source organism: Agriotes lineatus (assembly GCA_940337035.1). Classification (NCBI taxonomy): domain Eukaryota; kingdom Metazoa; phylum Arthropoda; class Insecta; order Coleoptera; family Elateridae; genus Agriotes; species Agriotes lineatus. The sequence goes on along the minus strand of CALNHX010001799.1, from coordinate 101,687 downwards.
AGGATATGACTGGCAAGCCAGTCACCTTCTTAAGCCAGTAAAACCTGTTACCTTGCGTGTATTTGTTCCTCACTTGTAAATAACTAGAAATTTACCATTTATTCAAAATGTCAAACTGACAAGCAACTAAATTCATCAATATGACACATACTAAGGAAGACAATTCTGGCTTTGCACGCTATCATTTATCTATGAGCACGCTTGTAAAACTAACAGTTAACTTGTAAAGATTTTACAAGTTAGTAACTTGTTAAAATAATCTTTCTTGATTAATACAGTGACTTGATGAACTGATCTTTACAAGTGAGGAATAAACAAATATTTATAAATCAAAAGTTATAATTGCAATTTTTCTGTAGCAATATCCTTAATTAATAGCAACAAGAAGGGTTTTCAGCGTTTTGTTGTAGTGCATTCTCATACTAATTCATTGATTTGTGTAGGTAGGCATAGCCTTGAGCGACTCTGATTATGCAAGCTGCAATATCTTGTGAAACGCTGGTTGATATAGGTACACAAACAGCAACAAGGGCATATCTCTCTACTTATTCTCGCTCAAACAACAGGAGCCACCAAAGAGTATGGTCATTGCATAGATTCTTACTTAAGTTCACAAAGTGCAAGGCACATCAAGCCAAAGAATGCTGGGTGTTTCTCTACAAAGACTAGGCGGTCTAAGCCGAAATTCAATTTAAATGATGATAGTTTGAGTAACCGCCAAAGCCTCGGACAATATACGAGTAGAATATTCTTCTTTAAAATTCTTCAGGTACAGTAAGACACGTCCGTTTCTTGTAATAGATATGTGCAAACGATTCAGTTGCTCAACATTTTAGCAACTTCCGCTGTTCAAAGTGTTGGTCCTACTACCTTCTTTACAATATTTTTTTCGAAATCATTGCACCGTGTTTTACATCACATTATAACAATTAGCTTCCACAGGAAACGTATTAGCCAGTCGTTGTCAACAGTTATTTATGTATTTAGTGCACGAAATGTCACTTTGGTGCTTAAGAATGAATTTCAACCGAATTTTTAGAATGGCACTTTATACGTTACACATCTTTTATTTCACATCAAAAGGTTCGTCAGCCACAATCAGTCGGAATTTAAAATTATAACCAATCTCGTCAAGCCGTCCTTCAATTACTAAATAAAAGTTTGTTATCACTGGAACTACAGAAGCTGCGTGGCGCAGTTGGGTAAGCACCAGGCTTGCATTAAACAAGTCCTCGGTTCGAATCCCGGGGGGGGTCGGAATTTTTCCGTAGCCTTGGCGATTAGATTCGGGCTGGGTGAGACCATTCACAGTTGGGCACCAAATTAACTGTGCTCTACTCAGAACCACAGACCTAAGCGATAGAGTAACAAGGTCTAAACATCACCATGACACACACCTCACGCAATGGTTGCTGCGCAAGCACCAAAGGCGCGCTCGAACTCTGTATCCCGAATCCGGGGCAAGTTACACCTCAAGGTAAATGAGGTTACAGATACTACATCCAATACAATCACTGGAACTATTATTTTTATTTCTAAAAGTAAAACGGTGATTTTTTTGAATATTTACATTTAAAAATCTTGTATATGGGAATTATACCCTAGGTAGCAAAACCAATAAAAGTAAATGTAGGATTTTCTTTCGCTCTGTAATAAGGGTTGGAGGTTCAACATAAAGAAAGCAAATTTGGGCGCCAGCAATTTAATAGGAAGAGCAAAAATCAGCAGATATACATCAATAATGCACAATAACGTGTAAAAATTTAAATATATACAAGAACAATAATAATATAAAAGTTAAAATCAGGTGTAATTAATTAAAATTTACTAAAGGTAAAGATTTTGATGTAAATAAAATAATTATGCAATGTAATGTAAAACAATTGAATAGATTTAAACCCAATAGATCTTACTTAATACTGTTTGGGCACTCTCCAATTTCTAGATTTGAATTTGTAATGCGAGCCTGTGAGAGCAAGTGAGAGGTCTTTGAATGTTGTTCGCTTGGGAGGCGATCGCTGGACGCGTGCGAGATCGTGTTTTTCCGGCCTGTCGGGAGCGTCTCTAGCCGCTGAGGCGGCCAGTTGTGTGCAGGTGTGTGTTTTTGGTGCTGCTCCGCTTTGGTGATCAACGCTCGTAGTCTCGAATGCCATGAAGACAATTTACCACTAACTAGTGTGGATCATATCCACGAGGGCTTGAAAAAGGTGTCCCTGTCTTCTTTTATCCATGCGGATACCGCCGCATCATGCCCTGTAAAAGGTATCCCGGAGTATGCGCCATCCACGAGTACAGCTGCGGCTTCGCGACATTCCGATGCTGTGAGGCGAGTTCCTGCCACCGACCGTGAGGACCAGGCAAAACTGCAATACATAAGGTAGCGTGTATAGAAGTTAGCCGTTAGATAGCCACCAGGTGCATGTAATATTTGTCCTTTTTGCTTTGTGCGCTAACCGACGTTATTACCTAACTGTCCACTATAATGATTCACACACTAAATTAATTATAGTAATCCATTCTGGTCCTGTATTTATAGTCATGTTCACGCACTAAATTAATGATAGGAGCCCATTCTGGGCTCGTATTTATAGTCATGTTCACGCACTAAATTAACGACAATGGCCCATTCTGGGCCCGTATTTATAGTCATATTCACGCGCTAAATTAATGCTGGTAACCCATTCTGGGCCCGAATTTATAGTCCTATTTGCCTCTTTTACTTGGTACGCTGACGGAAGTCTGTAACTGTATGTATATATTTATGTGTCAGACTAATAGATCGGTTTGTTATATGTTGTCTTGTAACTTCCCCCCTTCTGTTGCATGCTTATTTTCAGGCTGAGGTATGTAAGGTGGACCCTGGAAAAAGTGTTAGGCGTCACAGGTAGGTCAGAGCGCTTTGTCGTCGCAGTACGGGGAGTCGCGAGGCTGTACACACCGATTCTACTATATCCCGTTTAGCTTCTGAATTTCGCCAAGGTGCAAATTTCGAAGGTAGGCGCATTTGCTTCCCGGTTTTACAGTCGGCTTCCTTTTGTATTTTCGTTCATATTAATGGAACTGGGTGGCGGTCAGTCTAATTTATCACTGTTTACCGTTTATTAGTTATTTCGTGTTGAACCACCCCTTGCTTCACTGAGTCTAGTCGGCACTTCTTGTTACGGGCAGGGCAGCAGTCCTGTGTGAGTTTTTGTCCCGATTTTGAGTAATATCGTTCGTGCTGGCTGTCTAGCTTTTTCATTATTTTTTTTGCATGAGCTGGCGCGGTGTTGTAAATGTCGTTTTAGACCGTAATAACCCCAAGGTCAATAAACCGCTGGTTACAATTTATGTGGCAACTGCTACGCTGACAGCAGTCCTCGGTTGTAAATACTTACAACGTAGCTAAAACTATGCCACAGCAAGTAATCAGAAATTTGCTCTCACTAGCGTACATGTCGATTCTTGCGCCGGCTTGACCTATAGACTTGCAGAGTTTCTGTAGTGAATGCTACAGATTTTTTTAAAGTCTTACAGTTATTAGCAGGTGTGTTATGTATATTTAACTTTTTATATGTTGTTGTCACTTCCAATCGCAAATATGCTTTCTGTAAAATTGTTTAAGGAAAATTTAATTATAGTGTTTAAGTGAAAACCTTGGAAATTTTTAAAAATTAATAATACTGCTACTTGATATGTCTGTAAAATGTTCATGTAATTTTACGTTTTGTCGCATTGATCTACAATTCGTATGTCTATCTCCTAGCTCACCACAAAAACATTTCCCGGTAATTTCTTTAAATATTGATCTGCATTTTATTTTTATTAAGTAAGAATTCTCATTTTGTAACTTTTGTGAACATGAACATTCGTCCTACTTATATTTCTTACGAATGAATTAATAAAGTCTTGCTGTATACAGAGTATGTAAGTATGTAGACATATCTGAAATTAATTGTCTTACGAGTAAGTATATACCTGGTATGGAACTGCGCTTGTAATTGTGTACTTTAGCCGTAACGATTCACAAAAAAATTAGCAACAGTAATTTTTCTCTTTAGAAATTGGTAAAAGACATCCCTAGTACGTCATAATGAAGCTCTTTGTGTGCACCATTTTATAATAAAAACCACATGTCAATAGCTCGCTTCGTTCTTTAGATGTAGAAACTTAAGTTTAAAACTGAAATTAACTTAAGTTCCGTCAAAAACGCTAGCGAACATGATGAGTTTCCTAGAGAAAACTTTTTCCAGCATCACCTCGATAACTTCTATGATCATTTCCAGATTTGAACTTGAATTCAAACCATTATGCGATAGTTCGTTTCCAAGTTTCGAAATCGCAAGCTAAATGTAGAATGAAAAAATCTGTACTAACCATTTTGCTGCTTCAATTTTATTTCCACAGCTTTTGCAGTGATTTTTAAATTGGAATTTTATTTCAACACATTAATACTAGGTTAGCCTCTTTAAAAAAGGTCGCTGACGCTATGCCAGTAGAAAGCAGTTGGTAAGTATTATAATACTAGCTGTGTTCGCAACCAGCATGTCGAAAATATATAGATTTTAGATGTGCTCCTTTAGTCTATTACAGCAACGTTCCGAATTGAATTCCAACAATATTTTATTGAGATTATCTATTCTTAAAACTGACCTTTATTTACAGACGTTGACATCAACGTAGACAAACCGGAGTATAACATCAAATGTATTCACCAGACCTAAAGACTCAGGTATATCAAAAGCTACGAAAATTATACTTAAACAATCTGCAAATACTGCTAGATAGGCTAGATAATAGCATATCCTACTTACATAATGAAAACATCTAAGTGGGGCTTTAGTCAGTACTTCTCTCGCAAGTGGACGTTGTGACACTAAACAAGTTTAAAAATTAAAGGAAATTAAGGGTAAAAATATTTTAACATTTGTAGTAATACTGAAACAATAAAAGAAAACACTTGGCAATGCGACTTAAACTAATTTAAAAAAAAATTACCGGAGATGGAATTTGATGGAATTCACGCCTGCAAACACGAATCTAATCTGGGCGTTTCATCCACGGGCCCATCGAGGATCTTTCCTGACTTTGCGACTGTATTTAATAAATGGACTTGTTCTTACTTTTTGAGTCTTTTACGACATTACCCAGTATACGTTAGGTCCCATTTTCTTCAATTGTAATGCCTGATCTTTGTGAAAATTATTACTTTTATCTATTTCTCAGTTAAAACAAAAATAAACAAAATTTAATTTTTTAACTTGCTCACCCTGTATATATTTGTCTTAATTTTTCTCGGTTTTATGCCAGGTAAACATATAATCTACTTGCAAAATATCGTCGTGATCCAGCAAATAGTTTTTTAGTTATAGCGGCAACAGATAGACAGACAGACAGACGGAATTGAGAAAACATGTTTTTCATCAGTTAGGGAACCCTGAAACGTGACGATTTGAAGAAATCGGACGGTGATTTTTTCGTATTTTAGACAGGGGAAGCAAAAATCAACATTTTCTCTCTGTCACCTTGAATAGTACATTACGTAACTGCAACATTTATGGCCAAGGATGGAGTTGGAGATACAAATACTATTTTTTTTATTTCCTATACAAAATTAGCTTGTTATTGACGTATATTTTAATAATTTAAATTTAAAGTTTTAGTAGGTAGAAAATACCACTATTTGTGATGATCTGATGATCATACAAGTTAGTTATGTGACCTGTTTACTTCTTACAACCGTAGCAACAGCAAGAACAAATTTAAATCGTGGTAAACTGCACCTTTCATCTAATTTTGACGCTAATCGGATGCCTACGATGCAGGTAGTTGAAAAAATATTTTATGTTGACTATTCAATTCATCTGACATCTGTCAAAAAGTGACCAATGAAAATCCAGAATTTGATGTTTCTTAACCAATAAAAAAATATCAGCGGATATATCTCCCTAGAAGGTATTCAGGTGAATATTTTAAACAAATGTTATTTTTATTAGAAAAAGTCAATATTAGTGTTACTATAGAAATTGCGCAGTTTGTTGCTAGATTTACTGAAAACTAATTTGAAAAAGTAGTTTGGTTCATTGAATAGTCCCTCGAATGCCATTCTTAGTCAAAGTTAAGTAGAATATTTTTGAGGTGGTATCACTACTCATTCGTGATACCACGGCAAAAATATTCGACAGAACTTTGACTACTCATGGTATTATAAGTGAATATTTTTCCAAACAATTGAAGACCACATGAGATTCTGATTTTTGTATAGCGTCTGAACAAATACAACAAATAGCACATTTAAAATAAGGCTAAATGCAAATACGAGTATCCATTAAGAATTATTTACTCTCCCGGGTATAAAGTTCCCGTAGATCGTATAAATTTTGCGTTGAATTTTGATGATCGGTTACCATTACACAAAACCATGACCTAAAGTAATTAATTTCTCAACTGTAGAGGGCTACCAGTAAATAGACCCAACAAGGTTTGAATAATTATAAATACAAGTATATCAAATACGTTTGAAGATGTAAGATCTACTACACAATAATGTGGTCGATTTAAATCAGTGTATCTACATATTAAAATAAATTACAGCTGTGTGAACGGGTAATTTTAAGATAATTAAGTTTAAGTAAACCTACTTTATGTGTTATGCAAGGCACCAATATTTTAGTTAGAGAAACATTCCAGAAAGCCATAAATTCAAATAAAACTTTTGAACTAATTACCTAATTTGTCATCAGGGTTCATGAATTTTACCCCAAAAATAAAATTACTCTGAAATACACAGCTCTTCAAAACTGACGTTAATCAAATAATAATAATAATGCAAGGCCGCAAAAATCCGTTGACGTGACGGCGGTCGGGCAATGATTACTTCCCGATCGTTGTCATGCAAACCCACTTCCCGACCGGTTCGAAAGTAAAAGTTGGTAATGGCTCACTTTCCAACTTTTTAAAAGTCAGTAATGACCTCATCACATAAATGGTTGTGAATAAAATTGTTAAATATGTTTCTACATATTTAAAAAAAGACCCTCAAAATAATTTAAAATTAGAAATAGGTTATCCACTTAAATGCATACCCCCTAAATTGCTATAGAGAAAATTTATTCAACGTGGTGAGCTTTTCTAATGGTTAAATTACCCGTATGTCTGATACACTATGTTATATAAGAGCTAGTAAAGCATTATGCGTATATCATGCTGCATCGTCACCGATCGGACTTACTGTTCGCGACGAGGTTTGCTTCTTTACGTCGTCATCTTTCCATTTACAATAAGCCTCTGCGTTAAGTAACCTTCCTGGACGAGAGGTTTATATGTCTGCCTAGAACCTATTTTAAACATATTTATGAACACTTCGTCCCTGATCAAACGTATTTCGTTCCCATCGAACGGCAATGGCACAAATTGTTAGAAGATTATGTGCCATTATAGAACGACTACTTCTTTATTTTAACACTGATTCAAATAACCCATTAAGGCACACTGAAACAATTCTCTACGATGGGTATTGCAGCAGGGAGACTGCAAAATAACTCAAAAAGTAGGTAATCATCCGGTTTAAAATAAAGACTTGAAGTGGTAGAACTTTAACCTTTGTCCTTCTACCACGGTAAGCCTTTCTAAGCTGAGTCGTGCACCTACTTTTCTGGGGGTAGAAGAAGATATACTGGGAGTACATTTTAAGAGGGGGTGGTTACTACTAATTTTACAGAACGCAACACGTTACGGATTCTAAAGGATTTCATATTTAACAGAATTACATACGAGGTACCTATGTACCGTAAGTACTCAATGTTGGTCTCAAGTTTCTTTAAGTGGAAAAATGTCGATAAAGAAATCCTGTATATTATTTATTTACACCTTAACTTAAAATACCCTATTTTTTAACATAATCCCATTTCCTGTATCCAAATGTATGCCACCTTTTAACCCATTTTTGACATTCACTTTGGCCAAAGATTCATCCGTATTTTTCACCCACTTTCTAAAGTTAGTCGAAGCTGATCCCTTCACATTTCTCCAGACTCGAATAAGTGGAAACCCCGCGGACTAAGTTTTTTTATCGTCAGTATGTAGCGCTGGCTGTTTATTGTAGTCCACGGTTTAAGAAATGCCATAACTTTCTTGGAAAAAGGGATTTCTTTTTAGTTTCGGGATCATAGATAGACACCCATCTTTCATCTCCAGTTATGATATTGTTTAAAAATGGTCCTCGTTAGTCGAAAGTGTTTATTAGATTATCGCAAACCTCATCATTTTCCTGTTCTCAGTTTAACTGACGTGGAACCCATCTAGCATATACCTTAGAATATCGAAGGTCATGCATAATCTTCACCACGACATTATCTCCACGTCCACATCCCAAAACACTAAAAATTTTTCGAACTTTCACATGTCGATCTTTACGAATTATTGAATGGTCCTGCAAGTTTATTTCATCCGATTCAATAGTAATCGGTCTTTCTGAGAGTGACTTATAAAAGCATATTGGTTTCACCAGATTTAATTTTGTTCACTCGTCTATGCACGTTTCTGATATAGATTTCCGAGTAATCATAAACTTTTAAAAACGTTCCATGCATTTCTGAGACTGAATCACCTTTCTTGAAAGCTCTGAAGGCACTGAAGTTTAGCTTTTTATCAGGAATGTGGACGGGCCGATGCAAATAAACCACATGAGGGATAAAAATGAACTTCAGTGCCGAGGAGTACATTATGTTTTATTTGAAATCGAGAAATCGTGAAATTACAACATTTTAACTAACATTTGTAGGTTATGTTAACGTCGGTTGACGTTTATCTGTCGCCTTGCCACCTACAAAAAGTTGTAAAACAATGGATTACTTTACTGCCGATTTCTCGTATTTTAATGACGATTTCGAAGTACTTTAATTCCGATTTCAAATAATAGTAGTTTTTATACCACGGCACTGAAGTTTAGCTTTTTATCACGAATGTGGATTTAGTTGCAGAGGCCCGCAGGGCCAAGGCAAATAAACCACATGAGGGATAAAAAGGAACTTCAATGCCGAGGAGTACATTATGTTTTATTTGAAATCGAGAAATTACAACATTTTAACCAACATTTGGGGGTTATGTTGCTTTAATGCCGATTTGAAAAAAAATAGTTTTTTTGTATAGTGATTAAATTAGTAGGGCTTTTTGTCAAAAAATTTCATATACTATTTTTACTTTTTTTTTTCGTTGACCGCTTGTTAATTTCAATATTAATGAATTATTTTTCCTAAAAAAGGATAGATTAATAGATGTCATTAATACACTGTTTCATTAATTAGCTGTTTTTGAGATTTTGGCGTTTTGATGATATTTTGCATGGAGGTTAGTTGTATTAATCAAATTAGAGTACTTGATATAATTATTTTATATTAATATTCACAACGAAATTAGTAATACTGCAGTTTTACAAATTTTTTTACCACAAATAAAGATTTTGCGGTCAACGAAAAAATTTTGTAATCAACTATTTTGTTAATGGGCGATTAATAATCTCAGCTATTAAAGGCACTCACTCGCTATCGCTCGTTCGTGCTTTAAACAGTTTCGATTATTAATCGCCTTTATTAACACACTTGTTCGTTAAATAACTATTACAAAATTTAAATATCATTTTCTTAGTAGCGGTGTATATGTGTTTCTAAAGTGGAATTAGTATGAAACATTCCAGGCTCTATTGTTATAAGAAGTATATTTATTTACGTATTATGAAATTGAAATAAAATAATGGGGTCAGCTTGTAGAACATACAATTTCATACTTAATTACATAAATATTGACGGTTAACAGCTTTAAATCGTTTATCGATTCCTGTATATTAAAATGCCAGCGTTTAAAAATATTTGATTAAGCTCCAGTTCGCGTGTGGATTGAAATTTTTTTCAAAAATAACCTTGATAACGTGTTATTCTCATTGCAATCAGCAAACTAATGAATCATTAAAGTAATGGAAAACCAATTGGAATAATAAGTGGGTATTGCAATGTTATTAGTTGTAAAAAGTGTCTGTGTACTCAATTGTTGGGAAAGAAATGATGATGATGTGCCCTAATGATACACATATTTATTATTGTACTTAAAGTTATCTTGATTAAGTTTAAGCTGATACCAAAATTGAAGAAAGACCATAATGTTTTAGTCCATGTTCAAGTTGTGTGACTCAAGAATAAAAATGCAATGTAAAACAAGATAAGACGGTTTTTAATTTTCGATACTTTAACACACTGTTGGCGTGGATCGGTTTTTACCATGCGTTCTTTGGGACGCCATCTTCTTAAGACACGTGCAGTCCTCGTAATCTATTGAACGGTGTTGTTAATGTGGCATGGCCGCTATCATATTATGTTATATACATGATCGCGCCATATGTGCAACGACATGACCTAAAAAGACTTCTCCCAAGAGACGGGAACTAATTATAGCAAAGTCTAAACGAAGGACTTCGATTTAAAAATCGAGTCGGCGATTTATCAATACTGATAGCGGAGAATACAAATGAAGCAGACAGAGCCGATAATTTGGAATTTTAGATTTAATGGTGAGAAGAGATAGACATGCGCATCGGCATATTTTGATAATTAAAAAGAATCTTGCTCGGCCCAAAATTCAAACCACCAGCCTCAGGCCCGACAGTCCACGTGTGTTGTCACTGCACCAATTTGTTAGTGTAGTTAGATAGTCACTTAACGTCCATCACTTGTGGCACGAATGCAAGTCTACAAATATATGCGAAGAACGTCCAATCTGTCCCAAAAACTTTTTAGTTCACTGCATAGATATTCCATACAAAATGGCTGGTAATTTAATATGGTAATGGAAGATATATTTGAAAAGTTGAAAACATTGAGAGGATATAAAATGGAAGACAAATATATAAAAACCATTTGCTATGCTGATGATCCCGTCTTGTTGGCTGAGGGAGAAAGCCAGCTGCAGCGATTATTGGTGAAAACCAAGGAAACATTTCAAAAAATACAGCATGAAGAAATCGACATAAAAAACAAATGTATGGCGATAAGCAGAGAACCTTTAAGATGTAAATTACATCTTCAGAAGCAGCAAGTAATGACACAAGTTATAAAAGCGGCCATGATACCTGGTGCACTAATGAATATAATATGGAATAACAAATACATAAATGACAAAAGCAGGATTTGCAAAGCTACAGTAAGGCCAATACTAGCGTGTGGCACAAAAGCAAGAGGAGATACACAAAAAACTAGACAGATGATTGAAACAACAAAGATGAAAACATTAAGGAAGACAGTAGGGAAAGCACGAAGAGACAGAATACGGGGCGAAGACATAAGGAACCAGTGCAATATACAACCATTAAATGTGTGGATATCAACTAGAAGACGAGAATGGAACAATCACATTCAAAGAATGAATGAAGATCGGATGGTCCGCGTTGCAAGAGACAAGTCACCAATAGGTAAACGGTCTCCAGGACGACCAACATGAAGATGGAGGGAGTCGCTGTGATGGTGGGAAAGAACAGGAATAATCCTATAGAGAAGAAAGAAAAAGAAGAAAACATAATGAATAAAAAATAATTCCCATAGGTTATGTAGTTCTCGAGTTATCGCGTTTTCGGCCATGCCATACGACATACTCGTCTTCCATTCTTCACAAAAGTTATGTAGTTAATAGGACATTTCATTTAATTTTTGGTTGGTGGTAGTTGATCCGGAAAAACTGTAACTTTGTAGAAATGGTCAGGGTCGAAAGCACTACTTCAGCAGATTATTTGTATTTGTTTATATATGTTTTTCATATTTTTAACTGTACCTTACTTTATGTTTAAATATAGATAATATAAGTTTTACCCTGTTGCAATGCAAATGCCTTTTAGACAGCTGTGACCTAAGAAATGTAGAATACCGTGTATTTATTGACGTCTTTCCAGAAAATTATTCCTTCTTTCTATGCTTTCTTAATACTGATATTTTATTTTTGACACTTTTCCGGCCTAATATTATGATCGTACCAATTATCGAACCTAGCCGAATTAACATTAGAAAATTATGAACTAATCGAGGTATATGATTCGCCAGAAATTAAAATATTCCTTAAACAGGGTGTTTCTTAAATTAACCATGTGGCTTCTGGATGTACCATTGTACGCAAAGCATCTAGTAATCTTGTTGCCTGTATGCTGAAAACCAAAGAGATTTTCTTCTTCCTCTTCACGTGCCATGTCCTTACAGAACGTTGGCTACCATATTGGCTATCTTGATTTTATTAATCGCTATTCTAATAACGAAATTGTATCCAATTTGTACCAGTCGTGTAAGTTCTTAAGCCAAGATGTTTTTCTGCGACCTGGACCTCTTCATTTTATAAATGTGTTATATTTTTAACATCAAAAATATTATTTACAAAGTTTGTAGTTATTCTGCTAACAAACAACAGGAATTAAATAGCAAAAATTTGTATACATAACTGAAAAATAATTCGAAGTGATTCAGAGACCTACATTTTATAAAATATTTTCGAAGCAAGAGATAAAAAGGTTCGTAAAGGAACAAAGTACCTTTGGTCGAATTTTGTTCATATCTTAGGTAGCCCTAAATGTTGCTTTGCAATTTGATGTAATGGGCATTACTAAGTGTTTCGTTTCACTGTTTCGGAAATACTAGCAATGTTAAGATATTTTTAGGTAGATATTTTGTATATAATTTTGAACATTCTAGTTTTCCTCTGATATTTGCGGAATTTGTAGTTTAAAAACTACTACTGACGAGATAACTTTCGAGTAAAGCCCCTTACCGATGTTATTTGAGATATTCATGTGCTGGACAACTATAAAAATACTACCTATAGTCCTTATAATCATGACTTTAAATATACAGTGCCAATTGAAACATTAAATAGGAAAGGATAAAACAGGAAATAGAATTTCAGATTTGCTACAGATAACATATTGTTTTGTTTAAACAAATCCTCATCCCATATTAGTACTTTCATATCTAGTGTTTATATTTCGCATTTGTGCTTAAAATTGACGTTAATTTACTTTAGGTTTAGACTTTCATACTCGCCATGGCACAATCAAATACCTGGAAATATTCATGACAGCGTGCAACCAGCATCTGTTTGAGTCAATATTAACTTTTCCCTCTTTAATCAACTTCCTGCAACTTACTACATTTACTCAAACTTATGATGAAGCAGATTCACATCTACTTCCCCCATTTTGCGCTGCACAAATAACTTTCACTGTTAACATTCTGCTGATATTAAAATCTGTTGCCATGTTTATAGCCTTTGCTTAGCCCTAAAAATTATTAATTTTCATACCACTACTTTGCAACTTTATTTTGATTACGACCCACTCCTTGCAGCAATTCTTTTAATTACATAGTTTTTGCTACTCACGTCCTTGAGCTGCTTTCATATTTGTTTTTTGTGGCCGCAAGCAAAATATTTATAAATGAAAAATCCTCAGTAAAAATTTTTAAGCCGAATCCTTATTTACTTAAGTCTCATTAATAAAAAAAGTGGAGACGTTCTCTATAAGGTCTCTTTTTCGAAGAACTTGAAAGGTTGGCATTCCTTTGACGTTAGCACGCTTTGATACGGCTCATTGCCTGATATAAAAATTAACATATCATAACCCCAACGCAGCGCATTTTCCCACATTTTTCATCTTCTGCTTCGATCGGAAATTTCCCTAATTAACGAGCACAAACAAACCCCGCGAGCCAGGAGCGAAGGATCTCTTTATTGAGCTACAGTGAACGTCAAGCGAAAGTCCCTGAAGATGCCCCGAATTTGGGGCAATAAATTATTTGGCTCCCAGCTTAATTATTACCCTGGATCGCTAACTGCCCTTCATTCACAGTTAGGTGCGTGTTTGCCAGGTGTAGGTGTACAAATAGCTTCAAGTTTCAACTATTAGCACTGACGTGGGCTGTAACTTACATTGTTCATGAACTGTGCAGCAAGTTAATCTGGACAAAAATAAAGTTTGCCCTGTAATGGCTAATGGAAATGGAAGTACGAAGTCCTAGCGTGGAAAGTGAGAGGTTAACATGATTAGAACCATTAAATTGTCAAACCAGTCTCTCACAACTGGGACAAAGGTCGAAGTATTTAGTATTTAATATGCACTACACATGCATTTGCAGCTGAATGATGTTAATTTAACTTTTGTAAATAGAAACGCCAATTGCGGCACTAATTTCTTTAAAAACGATTTTTTCGGATGTGCCATATAATCAAGGCTTTCCTATTTGAAGAAGTAACAGCGTTAACAATTTACCAATCAACCGTTTTATTAACTTCTGCTCAACTGAGTCTACAACATATTAAGCTACCCAATATCCAATAATTTTACTCCTAAAACTACACTGTACGAATGCTATTAGGGCAATAGAAGTCCAATTCGTTTGTTACATCATAAAACATCCATTATCTACTAATGTAATGACAGTACCAAAAATAGTAAGTGGTATTCAGCATCATCATCATCATTAGCATCGTCAGCTTTGTTGTTAACATTAAGATTCTAACGGTTTTATAAAGACCTCTAATTTGAGATTAACTTTAATTCTTTGTTAAAATAAACAAGATTGCATCGAAATTTTAGTGCCTCTGACATTTTATTCATTATTCTCATGCGCTTTTTTTATTTTAACAAATAATTAAAGTTAATCTCAAATTAAGCTTTTTATCAGACTGGCTGTAACATTTCCAAAGCCGGATTGAGAAACCGCAGTGACTCCGAGCTGAGTTTATGTGGAGGTTGTAGTCTATGGGAATTGAACCCACTATTTGTGGTCTAGAACCAAGGGTTGTCCCACGGGTCACCTCCATGCTGGGTCCAGTTCACAGAACTAGGAGCAACCATTTGTGTTTACTTCACTAATCTACCAAATGGTTTAGAAAAGGTTCCAAGATTTTTTTGTTGACAAATTAAGCAGTGTCCTAAAATAAAATACTAATTAGTCTAAACTATTTCGGTGTTTTGGCAATTAAGTAACTAAATAGTAACACAACAAAGACTTTATACAATGTATATCTAACTTATATATCATTTGGAAATGACATGTTTTGAAAAGTTTAAAATATATGATCTGCACTAATACCGTGGGGTAGTAGATCGTCGTATAAATTCACAGGTTAAACCTAATATTTCATAAAACTCAAACTTGTGTATAAAATGCTATAAAACGCCTTTATTTTATTTTGAAAATTAAAAGCTGTCGGCTTTGCGTCGCGCTTTAAACATTCTCTCGTGCTATGATCTATTGATTATGCCCTTAATACATAAATAACTATTAAAGCATTTTTAAAATTATTGATTAGTTTCACGTAAAATGAGTTTTTTAAAATACAAGAAAGCTTTGACTCAGGTATGCCAGGTATCAAGCACTCTGTTAAAAGCTGCTTCCTCCTCTTCTTCTTGTTCTATTATGGCTAAAGTAATCCCTGTTTGTCTGGGCCTGGATTTCCACTCTGCTGAGGAGAAGAAACAACTCCGTGCCCATCTTCTGGGTGGTCGTCCTGGCGGTCTGCTTTTTCTTGATCTTTCAAATTTACAAATCTGTCTCCTTTCATTTTTTAGATATGGTCGTTCCATTCTTTAGAATAAAGTATTAACATATTTATTTCATCTTGTCAAAAATCCTTAATACTGCCAAAGTAAGGATAAATAAAAGTGAATCATCGTCCTTACTTAAAGAAAAAGTTTATCAGGGCTGGGTTCTAAAACCCATTAGTAGGAAATTTATAATGCGAGAAACCCTAGATTGTTGGAAAGGAGGAATCTTAAATGGTAATTCTCTTTAAACGAATAAAAGTTGAAAGCCAGAAGAGGGGCTTATAAATTAACATAAAAAAGACAAAACTGATATTAGTAGTTGACTGAGAAACCACACTCTAAAGAACAATAGATTCCCAATCTGGAAACCTGGAAACCGTACATAAATTCCTGTATCTAGGTTAATACATAAGCGACAAGGGAAACTACGAAACAGAGATCAAACGACGAACAGCATTAGCAAAAACTGCAATGACGAAGTTTACAAAGATATGACATGATACTAAATACTAAACAACGACTAGTTAGAATTCTCTATATTTCTATATAATACGAAAACAAAGACGCCACGAAAATCCGAGCAAAATAAGATCGACGATCTGGAAGTTAATAAGCTAATATATCTATTTTGAATTAACTTTACATTTCCACCACACCTTCAACAAGTTGTCTACAACGAATTTTACAACTTTTTAGTCACATTGCCGGACATGATGTATTAATAAGCCGACTCCAGATGATGCCCATTCAGATTTTTGTTTTCCGCTATAAATTAATAGGTAATCGTCATATCTGCTTATCCCACATCCTTTCTTTTTTGTCTCTGCTAGGGCGCATATATCTATCTTAGACGTAAGGGCCCTAACATCTGCAAACATTGGTTCTGACCATCGTCTAATACTTTGCAAAATAAGAATGATAGCACAAAACAATAAAAAACTTGAATGTAGAACTACAGAGAAACTGAATATAGAGTCGTTACAAGATGAAAGTACTAGAAATTTATATGAAATGAGACTGCAGAATATGATAACTGATAATGCAATTGAAGATGAAGAAGATATCAACGAGAGCTGGCGCAAACTAAAATACAACATATTAAGTGCGGCCGAACAAGCCATTGGTAAAAGAAAAGTAAAAATACCGACACGAGGGAAAACAAAGCCCTGGTTCACAAAAGAGGTGAAACAATTGGCGCAAGAGAAAAGAGAAGCTTATCTCATATACAGATCAAACAAAACAGAAGAGGAACATCAGAACTACGTAGAAGTCAGAAACAGAGTAAATACACAAATAAGAACCCTAAAACGAGAATACTGGATGGCATTTACAAAAGAGATCGAACATGATCTATACGGTGCACAAAGGAAAATTTGGGGAATTATTAAACGACAAAAAAACAGCATTAATCAAATTCAAAACTTAAGCGAAGAACAATGGGCAAAATACCTAGGTACCCTATATAGTGAAGTAAGCAACGTTGACAATGATCTTCCCCAGAATGTAGAAAACAACCAAACAATAAATCAAACAACATTCCTCCAAAATGAAATAACTGAATCTATGAAGAAACTGAAAAATAGAAAAGCTTCCGGGCCCGATACTATACCTAATGAACTGATTAAATATGGCGGAACAACATTAGCCAAAGAATTAAGGATCTTCTTTAAAAATATAATAGATAAATCCACAGTACCAGACGAATGGCGACATAGTATTACAATTCCACTATTTAAAAGGGGAAACAAGAACGATCCCTCAAATTATAGAACCATATCGCTGTTAAATACAATAACTAAATTATTCACCAGCTTGATTGGCGACGAAATAAACAAAATAGTAGGCATAAAGGAGGAGCAGCAAGGATTTCGTAAAAACAGATGGACTTCCGATGCAATATTTATTATCCGACAACTAGTTGAGAAATCGCTTGAGTTTAATAAACCGATGTACATATGCTTTATAGATCTAACGAAAGCATTCGATTGCGTACTGTTAAAAGATGTGCTTCAAATATGCCAAGAAAAGGGAATACCCCAGGATTTAATAAGAGTAATAAAAAACCTAAACACGAACAATACGACTAAACTACGATTACAAGGAAAATACTCTGAAGACGTACAGGTTCGTACAGGAATCCGACAAGGAGATAGCCTAAGTCCGCTAATATTTAAGGTTGGGGATTGGAACAAAGAATATGCTCCAATCTTCCCTCTCGCTTTATTGTGTTGCAGCATGCTACCACCTGGAAATTTATAGTCAAACTAGTTATAAACATTTCTACTTTAGGTAAGTATACGACTAACTAAGGTGGTGTTCTCTGCTGAACAGATGTCAGGTGTTTGTGTTTTGTAACGTCGTGCCCAGACAACAGGTGCAAATAGATTATAAAAATGACAAGACATAAAAAGCTATCTGGTAATATTTGTAACTCCAATCTCGTGTATTGTATTTCTTTGACCTGGCAACTTTGTGCATGTGCGATATCAATAAATACGAAGAATTTGACGTTAGTTATACAAATATAACAATGGTTAAACATAATTTCGCACGTCGAAAGAGAAGAAATAATAAGGCAACTGCTTCAAGGAGAGGTACGCAGATACGATATACAGGGTGTTTCAGAATAACTGTTCCTAATTCTCAGAATTGAGAGAGGGCATGTTATTCAACACTTTTTAATGATAAACTAGTGTTCGGAAATACTTCCGTTTCGAGATAATACGACATTAACGAATTGAGTACTTGAAATAATCTCAATGTGAAAAGTAACGATTTTATTGATTTCCAGCGGTTGCAATTTTTATTAATATTTAAAAAATGGTATTACACAAAAATTATAAGAATTGTTCAAAATTATGGCCGCCATTGTCGACACACAAGGTAATTCTTCGAAATATCTGCGGACGATCACGAATGTCATCAAAAGCCAGAATAATTCGAGCCACTAACTCCTCTGCTGTGTCCACAGGTGTCACATAGACGAGTGATTTAATATGACCCCAAATACAAAAATTAATTGGAGTCATATCTGGCGAACGTGCAGGCCAAAGAATAGGACCTTGTCTCCCAATCCATCGGTTTCGAAATTGTACATTTAAATAATCTCCAACATTTAAACCGAAATGCGCTGGTGCACCATCATATTGAAAGACCAAGTCTCTACGAATATTAAGTGGCACATCTTCAAGTAACTCCGGCCATGTTGCCATGGATAAGGTTCACTATCTGCAGCTATTTTGCATGCATGCGTTACTTTCCACATTGAGATTATTTCAATTACTCAATTCCTTAATGTCGTATTATCTCGAAACGGAAGTATTTCCGAACACTAGTTTATTATTAAAAAGTGTTGCATAACATGCCCTCTCTCAATTCTGAGAATTAGGAACAGTTATTCTGAAACACCCTGTATAAGAAAAGACGTGGAAATTCTTTTTAACAGCATCATTGAGAAAATACCTTTGCTGACACGTATGTTTTCATTCAATAATGAAATGGTGCAACCTTCTGTTTTTTTTTCACAGAAACAGGCCAATTTTGTAGGGGTATTTTAGAGAAAATTGTCGAAGATTGTAACCGCAGCGAATCTCCAGTTTCAAGTAAACAAGAAACATCCGATATTACTGCAGAAATCATTGAAGAAAATGAGTATGACTTTACATGGGGGTCTGTGCAAGAATACGAAGAGTAAGTAGTACAGGGTCCGGCAGAGTGACCGACCCTATTTAAATTGTTAATAACTGTTTCAAAGTTTACAATATTTTTAATTTTTTTTCAAAAATGTAAAGTAAGAACTTTCCAATTTTAGTTACAATATAGTTTATTTATTAAAAATATTAGCACTTGCTCCAAATTAATTTGGTTATTATTATTCAGTAGTTGAACGAACTGTTCACAAAACGTAACCCGAACTTCTAAATCTCGTGGTACCTAGTAACTGGTGCACGACTTGAACTTTGTAAGGATGAAATTTTAAATCCTTTAAAATACAGCGAAGAGTTCTGTCTGATAGGCCCAACTTGATGAATTTAATCAAATAAAAAATTAGGTTAATCTGTATTAGTGTGAAAATGAAGTTTGAGTTTGAGTGATGTTATTTTCAAAACCTAATATTTTTAATAAATAAATTATATTGTAACTAAAATTGGCAAGTTTTTATTTTACATTTTTGAAAAATAAAAATATTTTAAAATTTGAAACAATTATTAATAATTTAAATAGGGTCATTCTGCCGGACCCTCTATAATTCAGGATACTAGATAGGTACTATAAAACAAATTATTTTTGAAATTGTTATATGTATTTACACTCATAGACACTGGCCTTTCAAAACGGTTTCTTATTATAAAACAGTTTTGGGTAATCCTGCTGTTTACGGCTCCCATTTCGAACTACCACTCCTAGAGCCTCTAATATAGGAGAGAGACTGCAACGCTGTGGGTCGATTATACCTAGGTACTACCGTTTAGAAGCAGCTCATTTTGAAAAAGAAATTGCGAAAACTAGATAAATGCAAATTAACAAGGCAAATCAATTTTAATTCATTTACATTATATTACAAATCAATTATTACCAATAAAACTGTTTCCATTGCAATTGAAATTCTACTATTTTTCTGATTTTGAGTAACTTCTTAAATAATTTCTTTAATAAAACTAAGCCTACTACAACTTTTCAATTTCCTCCATTTATTTTTGATGGCAGTAGACTACTGGCGTGCAGTAAAATTATTTAAAGTTGCAATAATAACCCCGAGTATAATTGAAATAAAATTAAATTTGTCAGAAAATGGGTAAGAAAGATGCAGGGGTGTGTAGAGAAGAAATGAAATATACTGTATTTTTAAGTTGAATATAATTGAATATAAAAAGAACTACGAAAAAGAAATTAAATTGTTTATAAAGTCAACACGTACTTATAAAAAAATAAACTAAATTGTTAATACAAAAGTGCATATGTATTTAAAAAAATATATTAAATTGTTTATAAAAAAATAAGTAAATGTATTTACAAAAAATAAACTAAACTGTTAATAAAAAATCTTTGGTAAATATGTATGCACTTTTTTATTAACAATTCGGTTTATTTTTTGTAAATTTCTACTTTTTTATTAACAATTCAGTTTATGTTTGGTAAATACATGTGTACATTTTTTTATAAACAAGTCAATCTAGTTTTAATACATTTTTATGCTATTTAGACAATTCTTACAAAACATCTATAAAATAGAGGTGCGAGTCTAGCGACAGGACCGTATCAAAGTTAGAAACAAATAGTAATTTTTATTAAATGTAATATAAAATATTTTATTTCTTAAAAAAATAGTATTTTGTAACTAAACAACCAAAAGTAAGAAAGATTAATACGTACAGCAGCTGAACAAGTCAGGTTAAAAATAAAGTTTTTTCATTTTTAATTTCAATTTCTTCAGTAACTGTACCTTGTATAAAAAAAGTTTATTAAGCTTTCTTGTTTATATTTTTGTTGTTTAATTCAAAATTCTAATAACTTCACGAAATCTACATTCATCATGGGCAAAAATGGTTTTTCTGCATAGGGTTGCCAACATTGTGCCAATCCCCGACGAAAAAATTGAGGGGGGCAGGGTGATAAAATAACTGAAGAATATCTATGGTAACATGAATCAATAGTACTTTCTAACAAGGAAGAGAAAGGCATACGTTTTTCCAAAGTGTGAGTTTGAGGCGGAAGTGCGAAACGCGAGGACTACAAATACATAGAAGAAAAAATGGCGTTCTCTCCTGTTTATATACAATTTTTTCCATAACCGGGATCAGAACAACACGAAACGAGTATTACTGCAAATTAGAATTATGCTGCAATATTTAGCAGCCTTTGAATTGTGCTACTCTGCGAATACAAACAATATCATCAGAAAGTACCATAAATACAATGAGCAAGACATCAAGACGAAATTCTAAACCACTTCGGCCCAGGGCGGTGACCTCAATCACAGTGTATCTGCTATTAATCTTGTATTGAAAATAAAGTAGTGTAATAAAAAATACTTTTTTCTTTGTCAATATTTAAAGTTTTTGATATCTGTTTAGGCAAATACAGCATTATAGGAAGTATAAATTGAGTTGTAAACGTATAACATTTACCAATATATCGCAGTAAAATTTGGTAACTATCTGTTTTCTTGTAAGGTGTTGCAAAATGATTCCGGTGTGCTGTTAAATGGCAGAAAGGTTTTGAAGGTAAAAATCGATTGATAAATTTGAATATATTATCAAGTTGATTAATTAGGTACCTAGTTATTATCAAAAACTATATAGTTGTAGATAAATTATTGCACTTGACTTGCATATAATGGCTGTATTACACTTGGATGATTTCATCTTCGCGTAATATAGCCTACATTATATGCTTGTTAAATAAAATAGTATTTTCCGCAACCAAAAGTAATTACTTTTATCTACTCCAGTGGGATAAGTAACGCATTACGTCACTCATTTGACACTATTTCAGTTATGTAATGGAGCTCATTACACCACTCAGTTATGTAATGGTTTCATTACGCAACTGAGTTGTGTAATGACTTCATTACGTAACTGAAATAGTGTCAAATGAATGACATAATGACATTTGCCTACTAAAATATTTTTGAAAATGACAGATCTGACATTTCTCTTAATGCACTTTTCTCAATTTTAGGCAGTCGTAGATAAAATTTTGTACAATACATGTATGATAATATTGATAATGCATCATTAATATACTTGTGTGCTTACATAACTCGTGCTACGCACTCGTTTGTAACTTACACACACGTATATTAATGATGCTGTTATTCCACTTGTATAGTAAATAACTATTAATACCAAAATCTGTCATTGAAGTTGACGTTTCTCTTACTGACACAGAAAGTGTATGTTGCTATGTAACACTTTTAGTTTCTAGGAAGTACTTTTACTTCCATGGAACTAAACGCAACCTCCATTTGGTCGTCTGTGAATGTAGTTGTCATAATGATTTTTAAATGAGAAACGTCAAAAGTAATCAATCATCTAAAATTTTTAATATTTTGTACTTTTCTAGGTTGCAGAAAAAATAGTATGTATTATTTGGATTAAAAGTGACCCTGTTTGACTTGCAATTTTTGCATTTGCTCGGCTACGGTGCGCTTTGTCTTGCAAATGCAAATATAATTGCTCGTCAAACAAAGTGCCACTTTTAATTCTAATAAAACAATATACTATTAATTCTAGGAAATAAAAGTGTTGCATTGCAAAATACACTTTTTGTGTCAGTAAGAGAAACGTCTACTTCAATGACAGTTTTGGTAGTAATCACTTCAAAAACGGTTGCCGAACAACATTCTTTTTCAACCTAAAAATAATAGATACTTATGCATTAACGGAGATATGAATATGTTTTTCCCTTGGGTTGACATGTGTTACAGACCGAGGGCTTCTAATCTGAGGTCTGTAAGTCAACCGAAGGTAAAGAACATGAATATCTCCCATGGTGCATACAATATTTAATTTACTAGCAATATTAGTAAAAATTAAATTTTGGGGTTACAGCTGTTTTTGTATATAAACTAGTAATTTGGAGATGAAATCAGCTATGTTGGCATTGTATTAGCTCAGCTACTTGAAATTTCTACATGAAAAATAAGTTTCAATCAGAACTCTGTATTGTCAAAAACACATTAAAATTTTATTTAAAAGGTTATTATAACGTTTCGCTGGTTATACAAGCTTCATCAGAGAAAATAAATTTAAAATACAAGCCTTTTGCAGTAGTTATTCTGAAAGTTTAAATAAGCAAGCAATAAGTGAAAGAATAAAACCTCACATTTAATACATACCAAGAAAAAACATATCCTATCTTAATAATTAGGATTCATTACATCTTCTTGTTTAAAATTGAAATATAATTTTTCTTTTTCCTTCAAAACTCCAACTTTTACCAATAAGTATTGAAAAACAGGATAGAGTTGTGATTATTTTCTGGTTTTTTCGTATGTTTTCTTAAAAATTATTTTGCTAAAAGACAGATATTAATAGTTAATAGAAAATAGTTTTTGTTAAAAGAATAGAAATCACCGTTGTCGTTTTCTTTTAAAGTGTATTCTTTTTTATTTTTCTTGATTAGTCATTAGTCATTTTACCTTAATCCAAATACTCTTAAAAATTAAAGGTAAAGATTTAATCAATAAACTAACACTTTCTTAATAACATTAACATTAATTAATTTCCAGCCAAATTTCAATAAACAAAATACGAAACAAACATAAACCCAAACTGTTACAGGAAAAACAAAAATGATTGAAAATACAACATTAATTATGGATGTTTAATAAGATTATTTTTATTGTAAAAAAAATGCTACTAATGACTAATCAAGAAATATAAAGAAGAATAATAAAGAATACACTTTAAAAGAAAACGACAAAAACTACAAAGGTGATTACTATTCGTTTAACAAAAACTGTTCTCTATTAACTTTTAATATCTGTCTTTTAGAAATATAATTTTTAAGAAAACATACGAAAAAAACAGAAAATAATCACAACCCTATCTTGTTTTTCAATACTTATTGACAAAAGTTGGAGTTTTGAAGGAAAAAGAAAAATTATATTTCAATTTTAAACAAGAAGATGTAATGAATCCTAATCATTAAGATACGATATGTTTTTTCTTGGTATGTATTAAATGTGAGGTTTTATTCTTTCACTTATTCTCTAATTGCTTGCTTGTTTAAACTTTCAGATTAACTATTGCAAAAGGCTTGTATTTTAAATTTATTTTATCTGATGAAGCTGGTATAACCAGCAAAACGTTATAATTAACTTTTAAATAAAATTTTAATGCCTTTTTGACAATACAGAGTTCTGATTGAACCTTATTTTTCATGTAGAAATTTCAAGTAGCTAAGCTAATACAATACTAACATAGCTGATTTCATCTCCAAATTACTAATTTATATTAGTAAAAATAGTATGAAATTTCAAAATGTCATAATGACATTTAAAATTAGAATGTGTAAGTAACATCAAGAATTGCCTCATTGTATGGTTGCTAAGACGTTGCCTATAGTTGCATGGTTACCACGAGTTTGAGGGAGAAATAATTTCAAAAATCCCTTGGGGGTTATGAGTACCTTTTCATATTTTGTATCTACAATTCGTATTTCATTCTAAGAATTTCTGTTCAGCTATTAATTATTACGTATAGTAAAATAGCTAGAAATCTACGCTCTAATAATAACCATCCACTATCATTTGAATTCGTTATTTACCGTATTGTAAATTTCGGATTAGCCTGTATACTGCAAGTAGAAATTTCCCGGCATTCGTGCAATGTCACAACCTTAATTATGAAGCGACATCTGTCTTACAATGGCTGAACTATATGTGCGCTATTTTTGTGGAAATTTTATCAGGTGTTTACAAAACCGGCACGAATTTCCGACGATTCCAATGAAATATTCGCCCTAAATGACAACCGCTTCAAATTTTTTAGGAATCACTTATTATCAAAAACTAAACGTCAGAAATAGTTCAATGGGGTCTTAAATGAAAGATCAAAGTCGTATCTTCCTGTAAGCCATTTTACAGTTTCTGTTTTCTAATTTTCACAAGTAAATTTTACTGTTGGATGACAGAAATACAAATGAAAAATGCCTACCAAAGCGTCGATATTTTAAACACAATTTTACAGCGCAAGCGAATCTGTTACCATTTATAAAATTGCTTATCCTGATTAGCCAACATTCGTCTTTGAAATGAAGCCTTGTTTAACTTCATACGACGCGTGTGAATCGATAGTAAGTGATTCCTATGTATCAATCTGTCCCTATTATTTCAACATAAGCCAAACGCCAGCCTTAAGGAAAATGAAATTGTGGCTGATCTTCACGTAATAGATCAAAAGACACCATACGAGGAGGGACACAAGGAGGATTGATATTTTACCCCAAAACGGGCTCGTTTATCTTTAATTAGAACTAACAGTATTATGTGCTTAAGCAGTGAACTCCTTTTAATACGACACTTGAAAGCAGTCTAAGTATATAGAAATGCAGAAGTCGTGAACAATTAGATCAAATATCTTATCTTCCTCTTTTTTCTTTTTTTTTATTGCATTGTAATTGCTATGATAATACATGTAATGTCAAAGTAAATAAAGAACGAAGTCGCTAATATTTGAATTTCACCTTAAATTTGCATTAATATTAAGACGGTATATCTTCTAAAATGAGTAGTTTATTGAACGATTACATGAGTCTTTGAAGAAAGAATTACACCTGAGATTTCTAGATATGGAGAAAGCGTCCGACAAGATGGTACGATAAAAGTATGGGTAATCGGTAAGAAGAGCTGAGTGTGGAAAATTACTAATAGATACAATAAAAATTATATACCACACAAGAGAATGCTGAGTATGGACAAGACTGATATTTTCAGGCAAAAGCTGGTTTAAGGCAAAGCTGCATTTCGACCTCTGTACTATTCATTCCAGAATAACGTGCCGAAGAAAGATACGACCATGGTACCTGGGAATATGGAAAATAAAATCGGTAGAATGCATAACACTATGATATTCAGCTGACTTGTCAGTAATGGGCAACACGGCGAAGAACTACAAAACAATATCGAATTATACGACAAGAGCTGCAGAATAAAAGTAAGAAAATAAACGTAGAAAAATAAAACACATTTGTGATATCGGCCAATGACAAAACATACCAGATAAGATTGAGAAGTAAAACTTTCGAAAAGGTTAAGGCGTTTAAATACATGGTACATGGGTAGTGAAAGAAGAGCATCCACTGTTTCTCCAGTCGCAAGGCATAAGAAGAATGATATCTCAAATTTAACCATAACTGTGCCAACAGTTTGCTTCGCAGGTATGTACGAGTAATATTCGGCTGTCAGCCTCCTCATGACTGTACGATTAGAGATCTGGGTGCTTAAAAAGTTATCACATAGCATATTACTTCTATTTGTAACAATGGCGTCCTTTTTAGTTTCTTTATTTTGTTACTGCTCGCAGCTAACTGAGAACAGCAATTTAAAAAGCTCTGTTTTATTTTCACTTACAAATAGAAAACCTTTTGCAGTGTTTTGCAATTGGTGTGTGGGCAGTTACTCGGTCTCGGGTCCTGTTCCTCGGGCAGATCTTGTTTATGACTTTAGGCTGTCTTCTCGAGATTCATCCAACACGACATCAATCTGTTAAGTATATTCTCATTCGCGCAGAAGTAACCTGGCATACTTTTCACTATAGTTTTTGAAAGTTTTCACTTGTCCAGTACTGATGATATAAACCATGTAGCGCCCACAAACCGGAGATAGTTTACTGAGCATTGGAGGAGATCTAATTTTGACGATTTTCTCAGTTTCCACAGTCAGAAGGTGACTGCGAATGCGATTTGAACTATTCGCGGTAACCCGCAACTGCACCGCCCTTTCGCTGCACTCGGCCACCGAGAACCCCTTGCACCCGTGAGATACTGTTGCCTTAAATAGAACGAATTTTTCGTTGGCCGTTTTTGTCTTTTTTACAACTATTGCTCTGTAACTGTTGGGTCCCGTTTTCGTCAAGGGTACAGCCTGGGCTATTTATTCGGGCAAATGATCACTTTTACCTACCTCTCAGTTAAAGCAAAACTAAACAATATTTAATTTTTTAAGGTGCTCATCCTGTATATATTTATCCAAAATTAGCACGGTTTTATGCCAGGTAGACATATAAATCTGCATGCAAAATATTGTCTTCCTCCAACAAATAGTTGTTAAGTTATACCGGCAACAGACGGAAAGACAAACGGAAGGAAATGAGAAAACCTGTTTGTCGTCATTGAGGAACCCTGAAATATTAAGATCGAAGCAATTTCGTAATGTAATTTCTTCGCGATTACAATATTTCGTCTTTTAGAAGAGCTAAGTAAAACGAACTCTCTCCAAAAGAAAGCACAAAATTTCGTAAAAATAGCTTTCTAGTTTCTTAGGTAGCTTTATCTGTGGCAATGTAAAATATTTAAAATAAGACGAGCTACAACTTTGATTTGAAACCTTTTTTGTAAATGATCAATTTCAGAAGTTATAGATTAAAAACCACTTTTTGGTAGCAGACTTTTGGGCCCGAGCGAACAAGTAAAGTCTACGAAAGGATTCTAAAGAGCATAAGTGAAGAAAGCTTGTTGATAATCGCTAGACGAATCCTAGAATTGCTTTAGAACAGGACTGAATATTTACTTTAAAACAAGTAACTAAAAAATAATTAATTACGATAGTCATTTGTTTATACTAGATATGCGAAAAGCTCCTCACTCTATCGAAGCGAAAAATAGGAAGCTCTAAAGAAAATCCTAATCTATAAGGTGCAATAAAAAGTGTATATATTAACAAGAAAATGTACCTACTACCAATCTTCTCTTGAAAGAATCTGAACTAAAAAAGGACTACCTAAGGCAGGATGACATATTGGGTAGAAGATATGACAAGCAAAAAGTGAAAGAAGCCGAATCGATGCCCACCAAACGTTTGGAATAAGCCCGTTTTAAGTTCAACAGTTACGCGAAAATGTGGTAAACGGAAAAGTCGAAAATACCAAGAAGAAAAAGAAAATCAATTTTTGCACCCTTCTTCCAGTTTTGTTTGTCGATTTACTTTAATTATTTCTGCTATAGAACAGTGGTCAGTTCTAAGTCGTCTGTCTTTCTCGAACTATTTCTAATCCGCTTATATGGGCACCATTGCACGATATATTTGCAGCATGTCGTAATTAACTTTACCACAGGTTTAGACAGCATCTATCTTTCTTTTGATGTGGTTCTTACTCCTTTTGCTAGATTTATTCTTCCATTTTCCTCTTTTTGGAAGATATTCCAAACTTGGAAGGGTCCATTTTATGCTGTGTTCTTAGAATTGTGATCTATATCATATTACAGGTAAACTGTGTGTTTTAAATGCTGTATGTATGTATGTATTAAATTAAATACTTTAGGCCCGAAATATTTTTAAAAAGGAAGTTAAGTTTTACATAGGTAACCTACGCTCTTTTTGTTTCAATTATCTGATTTTCAGTTCCAAGCATATTATTCCGCACGTTATATATTACTTTGTCGCTCCTTGTGCTTTCTACTATTTAATGCAAGGAATATTAACTAAATGATGCTACATACATACAATGCTTGAATTTCCAAGTTCTCACGGCTTTTAAGTAAACTCCTCCATTTTCGCTCTTATACTAATTCAATGAATTTGGAGGGTTATTGCGTGTGTTACGTGACCTACTCTTTTGTTTTGATTTTATAATACCACGTGTTAATTACCTTCAATCAAAATCAAAATTGCCATGCTGATAGCCAACGTCCGTAACGGATAAGGCGCATAAAGAAGAAGAATTACCTTCAGTGTTTCGAAATTTTTAGACTTATGTTTAGCTTTGAATTAAACAGATATAAATTTCAGTCCAAATTTACGAAATATC
This sequence comes from Agriotes lineatus, assembly GCA_940337035.1. NCBI lineage: Eukaryota > Metazoa > Arthropoda > Insecta > Coleoptera > Elateridae > Agriotes > Agriotes lineatus. Next base: position 72,665 of record CALNHX010001799.1, on the reverse strand, counting down.
GTTCACAATTTAAAAGCCAGTGTTGTTTCGCAATCAAACGAGTTAAAGGCCAGAAAACTGCAACTTGCAAATCGCGCAAATAAACGACCCACAATCTCGAGTTCAGCGCACGGACTTGCAAACGCATGCGGAACTATAACAGCTTACCGCCTACTGAGTAGTTTGTTTTGTAATATTAGAATCGTTCCACTAATCTACACTTTGCACTTTGATATGTTGTTATTTAGTTAAGCAATTAATTTTTGTATAAATAGACCGTTTATTTTTGTAATAAATCAATCGACATCTAATGTTTGATTCATTCGCAAAGTTGCTACCCTCTTCCAAGCCATAACCCATAAAACGTGAGGCTGAGTTTTAAGGGTAGCACCATCATCATCCCTTTAAGTGCCATTGACTACATCGGCTTAATACATGAATGCAGTCTCATTGATGTGCTTAAAAATTAGGGATAAAGAACCAGTGCAATCAACAGAAACCTGATCCAGCCTCTAGGCATTTCGGTTCACTTACATTTGGTGTTCCTTCTTTTGAATAATGAAAAACTTCAGGATAGAGCTACCTTGCGGTTCCCATTTTGATACTTTTGGGCCTTGACTACGATATGCCGTAATACATTTTCCGGCTTCTTCTGATCAACGCTTAGAAAACGGATTTATATCGAAAATAACGGGTATTTAAAAAAGAACGCATTTATTAAATTTCGCACCATTTTTTTTCTGTAAAAGTTGCAACCTTAAAAATTTTACATCTGTCATCTATAATTGTTGCAATTTTCAGTTATAGAGCGCTACATGAAAGAACAACGGCTTATCATCGTGAAAATCGATTACAAAAATGGTGAAAGTTACGCTGAAACCGTTCGCAAAGTCCGCCGTGAAAGTACACCAAATCTGTCCACTGTTCAAAGATTGAATAAAAAAATTGAGAGAATTGGATCAATTATGGACTGTAAATCACCTGTTGGTTGTCGTTCCGGCTGGTCTCTAGAAAACATTGCAACTGTGAATGTGAGTGTTGCTGAAAATATACGAACGTCCCTACATGTGATAACGGAGTTCTCGTGGCCCCAATTAGAATATGGACATGGAACACATGTGGTTTCAGCAGGACGGCGCAACCTGCTACACTGCGCGTAAAATAATTGATTTATTGGGAAAACTGTTTTTGAACCGCATTGTCTCCTGAAACGCTAAGGGGAGTTGGTCACCGAGATCGTGGGATTTGACGCCCTACGACTTCTTTCTTTGACATTTTTTGACATCTCAGATCCATACGAATAACACTCGAACAATTCCTGAGCGATATCCAACGCGTAATTAATGAGATAGAGCCGCAACTTTAACAAAACGTCATATATATATTTTCATCAAAAGGGCAAGGGTCTGCGTCCAAAGTTGCGAGGGCCATTTGAAGGATATTTTATTCCATCATTAATCGGAACATATCTACTTTAAAATTCAATAAAAATATCAGCAATCCCTCAAAAAAACTTGCGTTTTATTTTAAAATAAAAAATTGCGTTCTTATTGAAACACCCTTTAGTTACCGATCGGGTGCATACTTGGTGTATGGTTTGGTGAATTGCTGCACATATTTACTTGAATCGGGATTTAATAGTATTTTGGAAGTAAACTTACCTTTTGGCTAGATGCAATCTCAGGTACGGGACAATTTTGGCGAATTGTATTTAATTTTATGTCTTTTTCATGTAACCCTCGACATTCTTTACGTTATCTCCATTAATCTTTCACAAATCTTGTGATCAGATCAGAAGTATTTTTACTGAACTTTCTGTGTACTTGGAGTCGCAGCTACCACCACTGCGTCACTCGCATATTTGAACCCCTATAATTGTTTACCTATTCTGATTGCATTTAGTATTGTTGAACATTTATAATAGTCTTCTCGCGAATCTCTATATTTGTATTTGACTAATTGGTACTTAAACTTTGGTGGTTTACTCTTTTATTCGCACCTATCGATATCTGTTTTTGTGTTTTACGATTTTAATTGGGCAGAAGACCGTCAGCGGTTTTCCATCACATCTAAGGCCAGAACCAGAATTTTACCAGATAAGTAAGACTTAACTGTTTTGAACGATATAAATCGCTGAAATTTCTTTATGTGTGCAAACCTGAATTGTTCACATTGTTCGTTAACGTAGCAACTTCCAGTCTCATTTTCTATAGGGTGTCCCAGAATGTTTTGCTGTTTTTACAAAGCGCTCGTTTGGCAACGTTGTACAGTAGCTTCCTAACTCGGTATTCTCCAGTTAGAGGAAGGTTGCGGATTATTTAATAAGAATGGAGAAGTCGACGGGAGAACATAACACGCTCTTCATGGAGCTTTATTTGAAGAATCAAGAAACGTATTTGTGGCGCTCCGCCTTTTTTGCAATCGTTTGAATATTCACCGTGTGGTGATGGTCCGAGACGCAGTTTAGTGCAATCATGCTTAAACAAGTACAGAACAACAGGTTCTTTACAAGAAAATTATCATCATTTGGTTTAAAATAGTGTATGTCAGCTTATAATTTTAAAATGATTAACTGTTGAAGAAATATGATGCAGAAAAGAACAATAAATTGAAATATACATGTTATTAATTTTCTTTTAATCTCCGATACACAAATTAGTTTCGATAACGCAGACTAAAGTTGTTAATAAAATCTAGTAAATATAACAAATGGTCTAAGGTCCAAATATATTTTCAAATATAGAACTGTAAATGAGGAGAGGGATTTTCATTGAAATAAAGAGAAGGCTTGTTGGCAAGCAGATGAACGTTTAATGACATAGAAAGCCACAATCGTAATGAAATAAGTGTCTTTTTAAATGTTAGTAATCAAGGTCTTCACCTAATCTCAGAAGAAAAAATGTTTCTCATCAAGAGAGGGTTGCAGAGGACACTCGGCCGTCAAATAAAATGGACCCAATGTTCAAACACACTTAAACCGTCCAAATTGCAGGAGCTCATAATTAAGAGATACAATTAATGAAGGCATTTGTATTCCGCAAGCAAATATATTTACCCGAGTACAATTAATTATGCAGGAAGAGAAATGCGAAATGCATAAAATACATAAGATTACAAAGCCAGGGAAGAATAATTAAGCTGGGCGTTTCCGCGCTGTGAGCCACCGCGACTAATTCATGCCAGCACAGGGGACTCATTGTATCGTGGACCGAACGCCATTAGTTATAATAGTTATAATTGTCAGACGAGTGATATCTACCAGACCAGGGCTAATGGCCGTGTGCAAATGGAAAACACTAACTTGCATTATTACTTCTGATGGTTCGGAAACACGAGGAGGTACACGAATCTGGCGGAGGGCTACAAAAACTTGTCGAGTTAAAAAGTCGCACCATAGTTTAATCTCACATTCGTATGCTGATGACAGCGACCGGCGTGAAAGCAAATGTGGTTTCCATTGCTGTGAGAAATTAAATTGCTTTCGTCTAGGGCATTCATTTGCCTATGTCAAACTTTGTGTGTAAAATAACTTTGTACACAATGCAGGATGGTGGAGTTAACTTAAAATCCTTTCAATTGCAAGCAACGTAATTCTCCTTTTTCTGTTTAGTATAAGCTTAGGATTATTATTTCCAGTCTTTTTCAGTCGTCTTGAGATACTGATAGCCAGCTCTTCCTCTACCGTTGTGCTCTGTCCATCTGGTTTTTCGTTTTGTGCTATCTCTGACAATCTGTCGTTTTTCATTCCATCCACGTCTTCTCTGTCTGCACCACCTTACTACTTCGGTTCATTATTGCTGATGAACCTTTTCATTGCAGAACCGACCACGCATAGTCTTTCCAGCTGTAGTCAATTAACCAGTTTAGCTTCGAATTGTTATATAAATACACTAAGTTTCTTAATCTCAAATTATTATTATAGAGATTATTAACAAAGATTCTATAAACGAATAGTATACTGGGATTATGCAAACACTAAGTAATTTGACTAAATAAAAGCGCTTTAAATCTATTTTGTGAAGTAGTAAAAGGCCCTCAATAAAACAAGCATCTAGCGGATGCAGATATAGTTATGATAAAGTTTATCGTATTACGGGAAAAAGAAGTTGTCGGTACAATCGCTGGGTGACGCACATATTGTACAGGACTATTGTAATTTTTAATGAGCTTAATACTTACATCATGTACAAGACTGATTTAAAGTAAATAAATAATTGTATAAATGGGTTCATTGATTGTAGTGTTTCGCCCCCTATAGTAATTCGCACATATGCAAGTAAAGTTATTTATGCCTAGCTTTCAGTAGGCATGAAGACTCAAATCTACAAGTTAGGTTCACCGACATGTTCATATTTAAACTCCCGTGTTACGCCACTGGGCTGTGAAATTAAAAAGCAGCAACGCGCAGACTCACTACGCTGTCGATTTATCTATCAACAAATTGAATTTTCGTGCGGTTCGTTTCTGGTGTATTTACAAGTTAATTCAAAGGCAAATCTATGAACAGATTATCAGGTAATTCGAATCTCGCGCTTTATTAAGCGTCACTAGTCGTGTTTTGTTTTTAGATCGTTCGCGGCTTCCTGCGAATTCAATTGTTTTGAACGCGTCCTTTCATAAGAAAAAACATAGCCTCAACTTATATTTTTAAAATTTCTGGACCTCATGCTCTTTTTTGAAGTATTGTAACACTGGGATCGGCTTCCTCTTATAGGACTCGTTCCTCATGGTAAGTTTCGAAACTCTAGCACGGATATTTGCTTTGCAACACTAACCTGACCTTTCTTAGGCTGCGGGAACTGGTTCGGAACAGCTTCTCCTGATGCTCGCTGCTGGAACGGAACCCTAGGATGCTGGAACTGCTGCGGTGTACTCCTACACGGTGTGCGGACGTGGTGCTACCAAAATTTCAAACGCCTGACCTCAATTGTGCTCAAAATTTGATGGTCGTAAACTTCTCGTCGTTGGCGAAGTGGTTCGAAAGGTGGTCGCAGATGAAAATAATTTTGGTGATGGATTTTCACACCCACATTCTCACATATGCACTACGAACTCCTGATCACCATGGTATAATTATTTTTAATTTATTTCAATTGTAAATGGCTTAAAACTCAATCAATCTGGAGAGACAAATTAGACTGTCATAAAATATTTTTTATTCCATTGTTTCTTTTGGTAGTTAACAACAATTGCCTATCTAAATTTATAATTATGGAAGTACAAATCAGTTACTTAGAAACTAAATTTTAACTTATATTATAAAAATGTACAAAGTCTTAATTCTAAAATTATTGTTTGTTCACGTGCGTATTTAAACTAAGTTATAGCGCCACTCACTATGTTTTATTTGGATTGTCTGTTCAATTATATCACTTCACTGACTAATTTTTGAAACACCAATCTCGTTTATTTCTTGTTGTGTAAATTTCTTGTATTTTATAATAATGGTCTGCTTTTCACCATTCTTCAAATATTACCGTTCCATTTTTTATAGCCTTATTCGATCTAGTATTGTGCTCTCTTTGCACTGTATTAAGAACATTCTGTCCTTCTTACCTTTATTTAAAAAGTTTATAGAACTGTACTTATTCAATTATACTGACATGTAAATTTATTTAACACACATGTAATAAACCCTTTGGTGATAGATTTGTTGAATTTTGATTGGATTTACTTTGCACCAACCTCTTAATTTATGCTAATTAATATTTCTGTGACTCTAATTTACGAATTGAGCTCTGCCTTATTGCAATTTATTCTGAATTCCATTTAATATCGGCAACGCTTTACTAATGTAGTTATGAATTAAAATGTCTGATGTAACTTCTTGCAGTTGCCTGATTTACCCCAGCTCTGTGCTTTATTGACTTACTTTATTTATCTATGCTGCAAGCAGAGTTGAGTAACGGGCTAAATACACCTCAATATATACCATCGTTATTCGTCATTCTTCAAAATTCAACACCAAATTAAATGCCCGCAATAACCTGACTATAAACAATACTTTTAATTCAACCTGTACGTAAAATTGGTAGGTATAAAATTAGAATTAATTTAAAATCTACAATAAGAAACTTGCGTAATAAACGCAATCCGGAAAACTACGCGGTTTAAAATAACGGCGGAAAAGGCAAGAGCGGTAACTGTGGAAATAATCCTGACTTCAATTCGCCGACTATTTGCGACGAAAGACAGTAGAAATCACAATTGTACAATTGTGTGATACAATATCTGTACAAATTTTATGTAAACACAATTAATAGAATTTTAATGGATCTTAAGAGATAATTGACACCTGACTTCCAGCGCACTAATAAGAGCAACGGCCCGGAAATGCACAAGTCGGCGAACAGTTAACATGGCGCACTCCTATTTAAAATTCGCAGATCTACGTGGAAGGGGCTTCCAACGGATATAGAAAAACCATGCTGGGCTAGTTACAGGCGCTTGAGTCGAGCGCCAATAGGAAACAGCACTATGCCCTGGAGCGCCTAGGGCCTAGGGCCAGAGCAGACTGTTCAGTCAATCTCCTCTAGCACAAAGTCGTCGCCAGCCTTGCTTATCCTGGAAAATGATCGCAGTTAGTTCGGCTTCAGCCCGCGAAGCGAGTCAGTTGGTCAGTTCGTAACTGCAATTCAGAGACCCACCAAAAGGAGCCCTCGTGAACTCCAAGCTTCACTGATGTTTGATGCCAGAGATTCTTAGTAGTGTAGTGTCCACACGTTCTCTCAAAAGCAGCCCGTCCAGAACTCCGTAATTGCGCCGTTAAAAGGGAACTCTCAAACACTAGCCAGCACAACCACTGTAGTAAACCGATGCCATAACCTATGTGGCAGAGACCTCCTCCTAGGCATCAAGATCATTGCACGACGTCGCCTGGTGACGCTATCGAGAGTTGAAGAAGTCCGGGAAACGCCATGCAAATCCGTGGCTAAACCAGTCAACATTTATGGCAGGGCCCGGACTATTTTGCAGGTGCATTTCATCTATATGTACTACGTCGGCTATGCTCAAATTAGCGTAAGACGCTGGAACACCTCCAAATTACACAATCATACACGAAGCTTGTTTGCACGACCATCGCAGTCCACTCCGCTGACGAACTTGAATGGTTGCGGACTTGTTCAGCCGTTTAAGATCCAGCCGTTACATATTGAATTATAAAACCGCTTTTATTTCGCTGTTGCACCTACTTGCGTTTTAGTATTAAGTTATTTTAGTATTGTAGCTGGAAGAAGTAATAATCGAGATAATATGAAAACAATATCATAGGTATTCGTGGTCTAATAAATTAAAGCAAGCGATTGAGTCCTTGGATAACTAAGCTAACGAAAGAGGCACATGCATATGAAAATCTAATTCATAGCTCCCGTTCCGGCTAAGCAGTTTCAGCAAACGGTGTGCAGTTCTGTGGTCGGTGTGCATCTCCTTCGGCATTCACAAGGTGTTACCCACCCTCAAAGATAACTTGTGCATTATCAAGGTTACTTGAAAATGAAAGAAAGAAAGGCCTACAAATACATGTTATCAAACGTCCGCCTATGTGAAAGTAAAGGTAACCGTTTCATATCGTAGAGTTCGGGAGGCTAACAGGTGTTTTACTTCCGATATTGCATGATAATCTTAAGTCAATAAAACAGGTACAGCAATACATTAATCCATAACACCAAATCTGCACTTGATTACTGACGTTTCTCGGGATAAAAGCTTTTTGTCGACGTTATCAAAAGGAGCCCCAAAAGAGCATCTTGAAGTGATATTGATAGTTCTTGATAGAAAGAAATTGAAATTAAAAAAATTACTAAAAAGTACATACTCAACCTGAAATACGCGACGATCTTTAGAGTTTCCGAATTTAAATTAGTAGCGAGAGAACTTCAGAAATTATGTTTTTGGTCCCTCACAATACAAACAAACATAAATCAACGTTTCTTATAAGATCTTCCCAAGTTTCCATATATATCCAATTGATTTTTTTCTATTGTGAGTTTTATTTTTGGCGTATCTAGCTCAATACCGTCCATGCAACAACCACAACTTCACATATTTAGTACGACTAAAAGATGTCAGTGGTGGTCTTTAAATTCTGATAAAAACCACATTTTTATGTTTAGTTGAAAAGAGCGTCGCTTACATTCGCTGGCAGGTAGCGGAATGGTTTTGAGGATATATTTTAACTTCGCACACCTTCACACATACATTTATCGTTTTTCCATGACTTGCATCAACCTTTATTTCGCGCCTCTGTCATACCGCTAGCACAGTGTTACAATTGGAAGCCACCCACCTTGTAGATAATATTCGACCTTGTAATGAGGATTTTTCAGTACCCTATACTCTACTATACTATAAAATTGAATTGCCTTTTTTTTGCTAGTTAACTCAGTCGTACAAGCACAAGACCCGCTCTTACCTCAGTGCAACTAAAGGCAATGTCAATATAGAGACCTTCGGCTTGCCCGCTGCCACCTATAATTTTGTAATTATACGTGCAGATCCTGCCAGAAATAAAAACCGAGCAGTTTATATGAAAACACATATACTCTGTAAAGGAGCATACAGGCATGAAAATACATAAAAAAAGGTTACACATTAGTAATATATTATATGCGCTATTGACAATAGTACGGAACAGTCTACGAGCTTAATGCTGAGTCTACATGCTTAAATACACTTCTTAAGTGTAGGTATCACTTATTAATTATCAACGTCAGGTCAAAAACCCACAGTGTTAATAATGTTTAAATTCCGTACACAAGTTCGGTCCTGACTCCAGTAGCTTGAAATCAGCTAATGCGATATGTCAACAAAATGATGCAAGCGCCTTGTTCTGACGAAGCTAATTCAGCAAATACGCCCATATGGCATTTGGGCGCGTCATAGCTCGTTGCAGCTTTTGCACAATTCGTTGTAATAGCAGTCGATTCCTTATTACGGCTTTGGCTTTTCTCGATCTTCCGGGGCCGTACATTCACTGGTAAAATGTAATTATAGTAACAAAACGTCTCTCTGTTTCGTAGCAAGATGACCAAGAGATCAGCTCCGCGGCTTTGGCGGCTACTCACAAAGACTTCGTGTGTTGGCATAGTCGACTGGCTTCCTTGGAGTTCGAATGGCAGCTGGTATCTCGGGGATGCTTCCCCAAGCTGGCCCTTTATAATACTTCGCGTGGCGCCCCTTTTGGTTAGACCAGCACTCCAGTCGGCAATTGGCAAGCGACTGCTTCATGCTGCTTTCAAAGAGCGAAATTGCAGTAAACCACCGCGGCGTCACTCTGTCGCACACAGTTCTAATAATAGGCCACTGGATCAGTACTCAGCTGGCTTGCACTCCCCTATTCGAGCGCGCGGAATATTTGTTTTAAATACACAATACGTTTTAATCTAATTATTACAATATAATAAATACAGTTTAGTTCTATACGTAGCAGAATAATGGTTAAATACCGAGGTGACACGAACTAGCCTATTACAACCTAGTTTAAATAGCCAAGTTGTAAAGGTCTATCTTTCTCTTGCATTTTTCTGAGAAACATGATAGACAACAAATAGTCAATCAAACTCTTGAACAGTGAACAGTAAACTATAATATACTACTAACATAGTACCTAACATATTGTTCAAAACCTTGGATACTCCACCTCCTGATCTCAATAAAACAGCTGTGAAACCTAGTGCTTCTAGATTTTACCAACAAAGTTCAAAATACTCCACCTGCTGTTACAGTTTCAAGCTCAATGATGTCAATAAAAAAGACTAATAGGTTCATTTATACGAACAATTTCAAAGAGTAGAAAATATATGTTTGACTTATTATTGTTACTTGATCAATGATCAGTAAAAATGTACTTTTTGACTTTTCTTTTGTTGTTGTACCAAAGTGATTTCCAAAATGTATTTTTGCATTAACAAAGCCTAGAATTCTACCTACGTCAGTCCTATTCAATTCTGGAAGATGGTTTTCATCTTCTGAATTGTAAAATTTTGATTTTTTTTTTACTTTATTGACAATGTGAAAAATGTTATAAAGCTTTTAAATATATTTTGTTAGCTTGTGCCTTGTGTTACCCCTTTTTAATTTTTATTGCTGTTTGATGGCCCATGTTTTTTTCCTCAAGGAAGTAGTTTTCTGCTTTCGACACTCTCTATTAGACTTGACCCCTTCTTTCCGTACTCATAATCTCTCAATATATTTACGCTCTACACTTCTATATAATAAACTATATAAATTATCACTATTTTTGTATAGTCAATTTATGTTTTTGTTCTATAGTCCAAGCACTACGACAGTTACACTCATTCTCTTGCAAACATGGCACTTGGTCAGAAATATTTGCAGATTTCTTCATAAAAACTAGAAACAGAATGCGATCTTTCTCGTAGATAGGTTTCATCATTACGACACATTTATGACAAAAGCAGCAGACTGAAATGCAAGGTTATGTCTGAACTTGGTTTTTGAAACTACCGCTTAGTGTGCTATAATACTACCGAAAAATATAACAGGTGAAGTTCGAACTACAACATAAAATCGAGAACAGATTCATTGTTTTGACAGAAAGTAGGGTACTACTTTAAAGTTCAGAAAAGGTAAGAAAAGGTTTATCCTCTAGAAGCTTAGTGACCCACGCCGGCGATTTAACGTGTTAATAAGAAAACTGGAATAGAAGGCTTTGTTAGACTGTGTCCAACAAACATTGATCTTATAAAATTAGCCAAAAATTTGATTTAAATTTTAAGCATTTGTCAAAAATTTTCAAGTTACAAATTCTACAAAAACGGTACAAAATAGAGCGTTAGGTAAACAGACAAATTTTTCTAGAATTTCAAGCTGAATTCAAAAATGTAATAATGTACCGGGTGTTCTATTTAAAAAAGGAGTTAATAAAAAAAATTGAAAAAACAAAAAAAACCCATTTTAGAAGTATTCAAATGGAAAATCACCTATCTCACATGAATGCACATTAAAAATGTAATGAAAATGTGAAGTTTGAAAAAAATCGTTAGAGCGGTTTTTGAAGAAACCGAAAAAAAAACTGAAAAATTCCAAGAGTTCTTCCGGTTATGCGATTTTCTTGAAAAACTTATATATGAAGTTTCAACGCCATACCCCTTTTCGTTTTTGAGATATAATGTTCACAGACAAACAGACACACAGACAGACACACAGCCAGACACACAGACAGACCAATGAAACAAAATATGTTTTTTGGGTTTAGGGGACTCTAAAACGTGAAGATCTGTTGAAAACTCAATTTAGAATTTTTGGGTGAATCCAATACTTCCTTTATTGTAAAAGGAAGTAAAAAAGTTAGGTTACCATTTGAGTCATTCGAAAGTATTCTGTAAACTACTGCAACTTGTAATTATCGTCGAATACATAATTAACCAATTATTACAAAATTTTGCGAATAATCCAGGTCCTGTAATTACAACTCTGTATTCAACCATGCTCCTTAATAAAATTTCTATTAAATTATTTAAGTACTATAATTTTATAACACTAACGTGTAGTTTGCCTTGATTATCAAATTAGTTCTAATTACACATTGCAACATTAAAGTACATATACTTTTATCGAACCGTCGTCGGTCGCTGGCTTGGAAATGTATTTGGAGAAGAATTAAAATTAATTACTCGGGTCTCTGCTTCAAAACTACTGTGTTGATATTGGATAAATTATTGTAAATTAATTGCTATTTACACTACGTTAATAGCTTAGAACACGGCTGCTTTATAATTTAGAACTACCTACTTGTTTAGACTACTAAACAACAGTTAATTTTATTGCTAATTATAGATTGCTGGAGCAAATACAATTGATTTTATCGTAGGTTACTATTTTAGATGAATGTAATTTGAGAACTGTATTACTACTTTTATTATGACTAATATAAACCGTTAGATCTATAATGAAATATCTAGTGTGGAATTTTCTGCACGAACCGTGGCTGGAACGAACGAGTAAATTAGTTTTGAAGGCTTCCATCTTTATAAACAAATTATATATATTGTAAAGGAATTGCTGTTATGTCAAGGCCAAAAACATAACCTTCAACATCCATTCATTAGAACAGCGAGGGAATTTCTGGTTAAAACTAAATTTATATTCTAACAAACTGTAAATATTTACAATTCCGAGTTATTAAACAATTTTTGTATACAAACTGTTTACACATTATTCACAGACAACGTGAAATTTAAACTACTTTTTTATGCAATATAAAATATTGTTAATCGCAATAATATTACTGACATTGAGTTGAAGATAATAGAACGTACGAAAATGTTATAAAAAAAATATTGCAAATTGAAGCAGTATTAACAACTAAACAGTAGATCTAATTACACAAGCTATAGATCACAGGTCTTAGAAACAAAATAAAAGAGAAGCACCAGTGGAAATTGTGTGAATAGACTTTAATAATAATGGAAAAGATAGAACTTAACGTATCAACTGCAATGATTAATCAGAAAATAACAACCAAATGTGGAACAAGAAAAGTTATCACAGAACTATTATGTAAAGTGATTAAATATATGAAAGGGAGTAATGCTGCATACGTGTGTCCGTCACGATGAATCGTCACCGATCGGACTTTCTTCAACCGCGACTGGCTTGACTTCCTCACGTCATCCTCTCCATTTCATAATACAACGATAATCCTAAGTGTTACGTAGCTTTCTGGGCCGAGTGTTTAATGTCTCTGACTATATTCTGCTTTTCTTGCGGAAAATTGTCAATTTGTATGTAGTTATATTACTCTCATGGTTACTATAATGGAATATATGACAGTTATATATAGTTCATAAATCATTTCAAAGGATCTCATTAAAAAATGCATAATTGAAAACCACTATTAAATTGAGGACCTGCTGTGAAGAAATTCTGAAACAAAAATGGTGACAGACGGAGTAGATAGCACGAATTATAGAGGATCGACATGGTAGAAGATTCTCAGAATGGAGGCGCAGAAATACAAGAAACTGGGATGTCCATTCACACTGACGAAAATGGTATTAAAAAGTCATAAGAGATTAGGTGACTAAGACGCACTATTTCAACGAATGGATTGAAGGTTTCCTATCTTTTAACAATAGATCTTTATGGGCTAAAATAATAGTAACAAGACCAGGCACAAACATATACACTCACCTGGCTTGGAAGTAGCTGAATGGGCCCATCTTGAAGCCTAAGTGCGCGTGCATGTGGTTCACCTTCTACCTACAATTCAAATACAAATGGAAATCCATAGTAATTTGGACATCGTACTTGAAAGAACTTTTATAATTCAAAAGATCGGATGGTTATTATTCAAGTTTTACTTTAAATTTTATTTATTTCAATAACGCAAAGCAATACTTTTTACTAATTAATATGTTTAAAAATATAAAAACGGTATCCAATTCACGAATCTAGTACAATCTGAAGTCTATTTATAGTAAAAACCCCATGGATGAGTAGCGCTCTAGTTTTTGCACATGCCAAGAATAGCTTTCAAATTAATTCACCAATAATGTGCACGCCTGGGTAATAGAGTTATCATAATTTCTTTATAAACAGTCACGTCACATATCTAAAGTAAGCATGTATAATAGAATTATACAATTTACAGCACTATACAAACGCACTACCGTATTCATTTTGCATAGATTCATGGTTTTTTAGAGGAGAGTTGTTTATTATTTGTACTGAGATAAACCGGCGATATGGTCTGATTTATGTTTGTTTTGTGGACGCTGGTGGAGGCGCGCACGCGACGCCGCCGTCGCCAGGAATGGCTCTCTTAAAATAAACACGGCCGCTTTAGATATTATAATCAAGTGGTCACGCCGCTATTTTTTCCTTATTTTTAACTTACTGTTTTTATATATTTCTTAAATAAACTTCTATTTAAAAAGATTATTAAACAATGACAGCTTTATCACTTTGATATGTCAACAGCAGAATTTCTATTTGTAGCGAGAAAATGACAGCTGCTTTAAATATAATTATCTATTTCCTTACCTAGAAGCTAAACAGAAGAACAAGAGCATTAACCTAGGTAATTTCGTTTTAAATTGTTAAAAATGACGAGGTTTTCATAGCAAAATTAAGGAAACGTGCTTTTAAGTCTACTATTGTACTACCACATTTTAAAAAAGCTCGCAATGGAAACCATTTATTCTAAGGCAAAGCAAATATTCTAGAAAATAGAAATGTTGTATTGGATTAGCAGATCGAAAACCATTTGAAAAGGACGAAAACCCATGACGAAACGACGACGGGTATCATTCAATCCAACCGATTTTTATAAAAGAGTACAAGATACATTGAAGAAATGGTTCAATAGTTAAAAAAAAGAGAAGAGGATTTGTCCCATAAGACTATTTAAAACTATGTGTTACAGGGAAAAACCCGTTAACGACAGCGCGGAAAGGTTGCTCGAACAAGTTTGATAGGGAAAGGTTGGATAGTAGGCTAAATAAAATCTGGCTGGCAAGAGTCAAAACGATATTACCTGTAAAGATGCGGGGACAAATTAGTGTTATTTATATGGGCGCCACCCGATACTTCTTCCAGTGATGTGCTTGGGGAATTATACCAAACGAACTTTTTAAAAACGACGGCTATAAGATACAGACCTACCTTTGTGAACTCTGGTTTATCTGCATATAAACATATAAGCTAAACTGCACTTTGCTTTACAAAATAAAAGCATGCAATAAATTCCATAACCCTTTTGAGATAACATTCAGAAAATCAAGTTAAGTGGCCCCAGGTGAAGGACACTACAGCGAAGAACAATGGTAACAACACAGTCCTTAGAAATTGTACATCCTCGTGATATCACGTCCCGCGATAAAAAAACCTCAACATATACATAGCCAGTACAAATCACAACGTGCATTACTAGCCCATAAAGATCATTCAAAATTACAATATTTCTAGGTACATAAAACGTGTTCGAAGTTGGCGGTAAATCACACATGCAATAAAAGCAGGTTTAGCTTAGTTGAGCGTAGCGAAGTAAACAGCAATGATGCGGGAATGAAGCCGTCGATCACCGAATCTGAGCGAAAACTCGGACTCGAACACAGGACCAAAAATAGACAACCTCAAGAATGACGACGGGCAAAATGGCGTCAATCTACATGCAATGTAATGGAAGGTTTTTCTTAGATTGCGTCGGAGCAGAACATTGGTGGGATGGTTGACAGCGGGAAGCTGCACGGGTTTTTTTAAATATATCCGATACAAGGATCGAGATGAAATTCTTCGGTATTCAACGAGAAGAAATCGTAATTTTAGATTAGTAGTCTACATTTGAGGGTACATCCGATACGATTTGCCAAAACTGGCGCAGTAGGGCGTTCACTAACAGTTACATTCACGGAAGGGTAACACACTCATCACACCCAACCTCTTTCTTGTTGAACTTGAGTCCAGACGAGTTTTACGGCCTCCTTATCCCTTCACATAAAAAGCAGTGGCGGCGTCAATTTTCAAGCAGCCTGTATACACGTTAGTCATTAAAAATAGGTGATCTTTTTTAACGGATGAAAATGTTTAAAGCTTGGCAAAGAAGTGTCCTCTTGGGCATATGAATCACATTAAAACTTCAGTTATTACAAATAAAAACTTGGTGCTGGTACAATTTTTCAGTTAGCCAAGGGACATTCTAACTGAAATGCGATATAACCCTATTCATCAGTGTTGAATCCAGCGGGGTGATTGGGAGGGAACCCCCCCCCCCACGGGTAGTACAAAATTCCCTACCGAAAACATTATCACTTCATATTCATATTTTATTATCTATAAAAGAATGGGTGGATTGCGCGGGAATAGGTAAAAATACCCCCCAGACGTTTCATTTTCCCCCTCGGAGTAATCAGTCTGAATTCAACACTGCTCTTAGTCCAGGCAAAAAGTAGGTTTTGATTGCTTTCAGTAAGGTAGTTTTAAAAACTTGGTAAAAGTGTATGTTTCGATGACCCAAAAATATACTAAATTTGCAACCCTATCGGGTTGATGCCGGCGCTCCATCTTGGTAAAATGGTGTGAAAACAATTTTTTCCACATATCTCGCCCCTAGCTCATTTTAACGGAAAAGTGGTTATTATTGAAAAGAAATAACATGAAATTTTCTACAATTAAGGTCCAACACATTTCTTTTGTAGAATCAATAGTTTCGATGAAAACCGTAGGAAGGTGAGATATTGTTTTCTTATATAGAAAAAGTGCATTTTTCGTACTTATACAATTTATTTTTAGGTTTCTTTAACAAGTGGCACTGAAATCGCCCCGAGTTCGAATCCCTCGTCTAAACGTCGAAGGAAGTATTGCAATCTGGAAAAAATCACTTTTTGAACTTACTCAGATTTTCACGTTTCAGATTTAATAAAACCGAGCGTTATAAATGCTTAACGCACAAGTACCGTTTTACTTTTTTGGCCGAAATATATGTTGTTTTATATAAATTCGAGATTTTGCTACCGAATATAAAAACCCAACCATCAAGCAAGCTTTCTTCAGTAAATTTTGTAGTTGACCCAAAGTGCTTTGAAACTTCAAAAGTCAAAGTAGTAAATATCTGTAAAGTGCAAAACTTTTATAATTTTTACTTCACTTGTCTAAAAGACGAAAGCAGTAGTGTAATAATTAAAAAATCACTTTCCAAGATTTCTTCAGATCTTTGTGTTTCACGGTCGATGGCGAAAACCAGGTTTTTTAAGTTCCGTCTGTCTGTCTGTCTGTTGGCGGTATAACTTAAAACCTATTTGTTGCAGGAAGCAGATATTTTGTATGCGAATTACATCTCTACCTGGTGTAAAACTGAGCAAATTTCGATGAAATACTATATGCAGAGTGAGCACCTAGTAGACTACAATTTTGCCTATTCTTGCTTTAACCCAAGAACTATTAGTTAAATAAAAGTATTATTTTGCACATAGCTTAGGTTTGCACTACTGAAAAAAGAGCATATTTTGGACCCAACGTACATAGGGCGAAAAAAATAAATAATTTTTTTTATATTGTAAAAACGTTTAGTTTCAGAAGTTCCACTTGCGAGGGAAGTTTCGTGTATAGCCGTTTAGAATTTTTTTGAACGAATAATTACGTAACTACCTTTTCTGCAAAGATCTGCAGCAACTTTTACGTTAAGGGTCTCTGATACCACTGGGAGGGGGCATAAAATCGTAGTTACGGTGGACTTCAACTGTGCATGAATGTATTGTTTACATTTCAGAAGCCATTTTTGTATGTCTACCTATAAGCCGTTCACGACCTTTTTGGGACAGAGTTGGCTATGATTTTTTCTTTTCATGTTGGACTAACTGATTCGGTGATGTAGCGGCTGCAACTTTTTTTTCTGTCAGTGTCTGTTCGACATTTTCTTGCCACCACATTGCCAGATTTATTATTTTAATATTCGTAAGAAAATAAATGATTTATTAAATGTGAAAAAATCATTTTAATTTCCGTCAAAGGAAAAGTCAAAATGCCCAAAATAATTTTGTTACAACTTAAAATTTCCATTAAACGATGCTACTTCCAATTTAAAAAGGATAGACCAAATTTAAAAGAACGCGAGTGGATGTGGAGACTAGAGAATATCCGGCAACAATGTACCTATTCAGAAAATATAACCTTAAACTGAAAACAACCTAACCTAATACAAAAAGTGTCAATTTCCATGAGGGAGTTTAGTTGCAACAGAGATGCTGCCAACAAAATTACTAGATGGTCATAGCCTCACCTGACCCAAAATGATTGTGAACGGCTTATAGCTGGAAACCGAGAATTAAAAAAATCTGTTTTTCTACTGATATATGTGAAAATTGCTAATTTTCCACGGTTTATCCTACATGAAAGTGACTTGTTTTAATTCTAGAGATGAAAATATTTTCACCTCTAGAGATGAAAATGAGAATTTCAAATTTATGATTTTCTTGATTAAAACACTAAACCGACTAAATTTGCTTGAACTTTCTTATCATTTAATTACATTTCAATGAAATATTTTATGTACAAACCTAAGGTGAGCCTGAAACTGTTTAAAAAACTAAAATAAAATGATGACATATTGATCTATTTCACTTGAAAGGTATCATCTTCTATGAAAAGGCAACAATACGTTACTATGGAAACCACTAAACTTGTCGTGACACTTCGCTTCGAATTGAATTTAAAGTCGATGCAAATCGAATGATATGGATTCTGAAACTGACATAAGTGTACCAGGCACACCGCCGAGCATTATTGAAGCGGCAAAGTTTGCTTCTAATAATATCTTACCCGAAAAATCCATAGCAAGGTATGAATTTGTATATAAAAAGTTCATGGATTGGAGAAATGACAACCAGAACTCATTTTCGGAAAACGTTCTTCTGCTTATATTGGAATAGTTATTTACCTAACAAGTTCGGGAAGTTAATTTTCCCGAATGAGCACTTTGTTTGCAGCACGACCGAAGGGAGTGCTGCATCTAGTGCGAATTCGGGAAAATTCTTCCCGAAAGAGGTAGGTACAATGTTTTTTGTAACGAATAACTCAAAATATTTAAAAAAGTTAAAAAAATATTATTTAGTGTTTTACAACTTTACTGAGTTGGCAGCACAAATTACTAAATTTTTATACGTATCCTAGCACCTGTTAGCTTTTGTTGACGTTTACAGCGCCCCTGGAACACACAATTGCCATAGTTTTTGTGGGAAAGTAAAAAACACCCCGGTGCGGGAAAAGTCATTTTCGGCGCATCGGGAATGACCGGGAAATATGAATTTTGAAATCATGAGTGCAAAAAAATATCTAACGATGTCAAGCCATCTACCGTTTGGAGTATGTATTCCATGCTACGCAATACCATTATCATCAAGCATAATGTGGATATTTCGAAATACGCTAAACTCAAAGCATATTTAAAGCGAAACTCGACTGGGTTCAGAAGCAAAAAAAACTAAGGTGTTAACATCACAACAAATTCAAGCATTTATCCATGATGCACCTGACGATAAATTCTTGTTTACGAAGGTAATTTGGTATTACATTTAATGTTCCCGATGTGGAAATACATTTTCTTCATTATAGGTAGCATTAATTTTTGGCATTGCTGGCGCTTGTCGTTCCCATGAATTACGAGATTTAGAAGTTAATAATGTTCAGGATTTGAAAAAACCTTACTTGTAACTGTCCCTAACACGAAAACCCACACCCCACGTTCCTTCATAATTGTTGGTACTTACTACAATATTTGTAAGAAGTATATTAATCTACGCCCGTCAGGAGTAAACAGTACAACACTCCGATTCTTTCTCAATTATCAAAATGGCAGATGCACAAGACAAGTAATAGGAATCAATAAATTTGGAAATGTTCCAAAGCAAATTGCCACATTTCTTAATTTGCGGGATCCCCAATTGTATACAGGCCATTCATTACGACGGTCTTCTGCCACCGTTCTTGCGGATACTGGAGCCAATCTGACAGAAGTAAAACAACATGGAGGTTGGAAGTCGAGCGCAGTGGCAGAACAATATATTGAAGACTCAATAAATAATAAAATAAAACGAGGACAGAAAATATTCCAATCTATTGAAAATACGTCAGAATCTGCAAATATACTTGAAACTACAATTGGCTTTGATGATCAAACATTTGTCTTGGACAACAGACTCTCAATTCCTCCTGTAGCAACATCTACAACTAAAAACTTACCCTCAACAAGTACCACAGAAGTCAGCACTCTAAATAACAATCCTGTCAATAATAATTATTATAATAGTTGTATTTTCCACGTTTATGGCAAAAATAAATGATCTAATATAATGTTTCATAAATTACAATATCATAGAAAAAAATTGCTATTTTCACATAATATCAGTAGAAAAAATTGCATTTACTACTCGAGATGAAAGTGAGGTTTTTTTGGTTCGGTGAGATTGCTAACTCGCTACGCTCGTGAGCAATCTCACCTCACCAAAAAAACCTCACTTTCATCTCTTGTAAAATATACTATTTTTTGCTTTAACCCGAGAACTATTAGTTAAATATAAGTAATATTTTTCACATAGCTCAGGTTTTTACCCTTGACGAAAGTAAGGATATTGGAAACCGAAACAAGAGGACCCCTCAAAAGTAAATTGCTACCTTTTACATTTTACAAATTTTCAGAGTCAAAATTTCCATCTGCGAGGGAATTTCCACGTAAAACTCTTTACTGATTTTTGAAATATCCATAATTTCAAATGGCCGGGTTTGATTGTTATGAAACAACTATTTCCCTATGGCCAGGTTTGGTAGTTATCACTCGGTATATTTGCGTGTAGTTGCTCTACTTTAATAGATCAGTCTTACAGGAGAGTGAGTATAGCTGTTATCCTTTATCTAATAGACTTGTCCGTCCGTCCGTCCGTCCGGGACCCTGTTTTAGCAGCCAAACCGTAAGAGATAGAGAAAAAAGTTATGAAAGTTATATGTTTGGAATGGCCATGTCAGCTCAGGAACCGAATTTCAGTCACGTGACTCTTCCGGTTTTCGAGAAATCACAAAAAAAACCGTTTTTCAAATAGAACGCGTATTAAATAAAAATGTTTCAGCAGCCAAACGGAGCTGTGACCCTCTGCGCCTTAAAACGTCGATCGTTTAGGCAACCACTTTGACACCTTCCAGGTCTGGGTACAGTTTTTATTTAATACGGGTTCTATTTGAAAAACGGTCTTTTTTTTAAATGAGACATTTGTCTCACTGGATTGCTTGTTACAATACTAATCGTTCAAATCTTTTTAGATCAGTTAGCCAAATGACATTACAACTCGCCTTGAATATTTTCGTCCCCATAACTGCTCGAATTACTGACACCAACAGCCTTTGATTCAGTAATTTTTAACCTGAGTTTTTCTTCTAAAATTCCCACAGGTGCGAAACTCTTATAAAATTCTTGTATTTCTATAAAAACTCTTATCGAAAGAATTAATTCTTCTAATTTGTTTTCTTAAGTACTTCGTGAGCTTTGAGCAACAATAAATTACGCAGCTCAACGAGGAAACCCCCGAGCAATAAATTACCTAACCTATAAATTCTCAGAAAGCAAACGCTAATCTACGGTACCGCCTCATCCCTCGATTTGTTAACAATAAATTGGGCGTTGTTTACAGAACTAGTTGAAAAGCTAATTCGAAGCACGCTCAAAAAATATTTTTGCCCCGCAGCCCTAATCTGCATAATAAAGAGATACTGGCTTATAACACGCTATTTTGTAAGTGGATTACAGTTGTGGTTTAGGCGGAACCTTTGTGCCCACGGTTTGCCGAAAGAAGAGCATTTAAGTTCGCGACGCCGAATTTAACCGAATTATTGTAAAATATGCACCCCCATGTGACGAATTAGTGCGCGAAATGCTGGCAAAACTACACCGAAAATAGCAAAACTTGGCTCCGGCGTCTAATTAATATTCCGCGATACACATCATCTGAATTTCAGGCGAGCCCGTTCATTCTAGTTCTCCGCTTAGAAATTATGGTAAAAAAGTGAGGTCGTTAACGATCCCCGATTAATTTGAAATTTGAGTGCCGCGGGCTGTTCCGTAAATGGAGGTGTGAAAAAATTGCATCCTCGACAAGTAATTAACTCCCTTGGTGTTGCTTTTAAAATAAATTGAAGACGTGGGCCTAATATTATTGAAAACCTCTTCATGGCGGCTTTTTATTAGCAGCTTTCTTATACTGCCATTTAAATTACCGGCTTGCTGTAATGAATGGAACCGATTCGCAGTTATTTATTATTTTCGTAAAACAGGATGGCTTCAGGTATAAAATTAGTAAAAGATTAATGATGACAGGATTATAAAGTATTGAAATTTAGAATCATCATTGGTGTAACTCAAATATTTATTTAGAAATATCAAATAGGAGATATTTGAATGGAGTATGTGTTAGCTATTCATCTATAAAAAAATACGAAATGAAAACTTCTATGCACATCTTATTTACACTAACGGCCGTCGACGTACTTATTAACACTTTATAAGCTGTTTTGAATAACTGTGGTCCAAAATTACATTATTTTATTTCATTCTGGAATCATAATCTTTGTTATTGGCCCTCGGTAGCGGGCGTAAAATGGCTTTTATAGCCCTAGGGCCTGTAAAGTTGCTAATGAGTATAGCAAGAACCCAAAATGTAGTATTGTAAGGCTAGCTTCCGTTTGAATTTGATTAATCCAATATTAAATAATATTTTCAAATTTAAACGTCGCCGAGCTCCGCGTTATCAAGAAACACGGCGTGTTCCAGGGAGATAAGCCAGCGTGGGCCGAAGTTCCGCCAGTGATAACAGCGCTAGACAAAGGCGAGCCGCACGCCGTCTTCCCACCTAGGAACTTTGCAAGGCATATAAAAGCAGTTGCAGAGCTCATTTCGACAGATTTTCCATACAGATTTTCCAGACCGATTTCCCCAGTCCGACTCCCGTTCCCGACCATCCCTTCCTGTTTTCCTGTCCGGTCCGAAAAAAATTTTCCTGAATCCTCTGCGAGGATCATTTTCCTGTTAAGCCTGTTAAAACCCTAAGCTAATTTTGACCCGGTGATCTAAAAGAGGATATCTAGGTCATTAGCTTGAATTTTCTCGTTAAACCTGTTAAGATCCGAAGCTAGTTTCGACCCGGTGATCTGCAAGAGGATATCTAGGTCATTAGCTTGCATTCTCCTGTGAAACCCGTCCCCAACGCTAGTTTCGACCCGGTGATCTGAAAGAGGATATCTAGGTCACTAGCTTTAAAATTCCAGAAACCGGCGTCATAATCCGTTTGCAAGCCGGCAATTATAAACAAAGTTGCAAGTCCTAATTTCCCCTTGTATTTTAAAATAAATACTTCGCTAAGAGGGAGAACTTAAAAGCTGCAAGCTGTATTAATAATTGAGATTATAGCTGGCGACTAACCTACCTGGAAACTCCTGAGTCCTGGAGATCGAGTTGCTAATAGCATCTTCGTAGGGGTCCGAAAGCACATGAATATTTCGAGGTTACCGGCCTCGAAACTGCGTTACGTTAGCAAATAAAACTCCGCCCGTGGTCCCGCATTCACCACTCTGCGGCGAGCTTCCCAGGGCATACATTAGCAGCAATAGTAGCTACACAAACCGGGTGAGAAATAACGTAAACAGTTTTAATCTGTATTTGTTTACAGTAGCCAAAATTCGAAGCAGGCCAGAAACTGACAGATTTTACGGCGCTGTCGCGGACGTCCCGACCGACTCCGAATAAGAAATCCGACCGTCTACGACGTTCCAAAACGGATTGCACACGAAGCCTGCAGGTACTCCTAACACGGGTGTAAATCTGGTTGCAGCATCCGCAGGGACAAGCAACGCCGTTTTATTACAACGTGTTGTAACGCCCCGTTTCAATTGTATTTCTATAGCTCGTTAATTCATTTAGCATCTGATTTCGGACCACCTTATATCTAATTATTGTAGCAAAAGAAGTCAAGTTTATCGCAACAGGCGAGTGTGCGAAGTGATACACCTGCTGTTTTCGCGTTGGGACTTGTTTGGCATTACGATTCTAGTAGGCCGCTCAAACAGCCGAATAGCTGACAGAGTATTGATTTTTCGAGAAGCACGCTCTCGCAGATTTGAATTGCTATGCGTTGTTTTTTGCAAGGCTCATTCAGCGTAGGTAAGAAAGCTCATCTCATTGTAGTTTTTACGTACTGATCTTTATATTTAAGCTGGGTTCCCTTGCGCTGCCAATAATTGATCTCGCTGCGGTGCCGTTTTCTATGCAATTAGGCCGATACACCTTCGGTAAGAATGCTTCGCATAACTTATTTTTGCTTTCTAATTTCTAATGTTTAGGCCAGCTACGGGCTAAAATTCAACTGCTACGGGCTAAAATTCAGCAGCTACGGGCTAACATTCAGCAGCTACGAACTAAAATGCAGCGGCTATAGGCTAAATTTCAGCACCTACGGGCTAGAATGAGCTAATCTCGTTTAGTCTGAGTTATGGTCTTGTATGGGCTAAATTGGGCGAAAGCGAAGGCTAAACATTCAGCTAATTCAGTTCCCCGATTCTGCTTCCGCATGGGTTAGGAATTCCCGACATGTGCAGCTACCTTTTGTAGTTAGCTAACTGCTAACAGTGACGACCTTGTGAGTCTCAGAATTTAGCAGCTAAATCCGGCTTAGCGTCTTCATGGGTAAATTCAACACAACAGGATAATTCCACTTGCCGATCGCTTGACTTCAACATCACGTTAAACTGTAAGTACATTCCATTATCAGCTCTGTTTTTCTGCCGGTCTTTGGGCGGGGGGGGGGGGTATAACTCAAAATCGTACAATTCGAGCACGGTCGTGGCTAAGTTGTTCAAGCAGCTGCAAGAGGCGAACCCTAGCGGCGGACTAGAAACTGGGCTCGAAATATTCGCCTGAGAGCGCGGAGTTCGAAACCGAGCAGCATGCATTTTTTGCAAGTTGATGTAATTCGAGAAAAAGGAAGCTCCGTGTAAATCCCTTTACAGATTTTTAGAAATATATTTACTCGTTTTTTTGTGTAACTAAGAGCAAATGTAATAGTAATTACCAAACACTATATTGAAGTTTTAATTCAGATTACCAATATAGAATGATTTGCTTAACCATTATAGCCTTCTAAGCCGATTTAATAATCTTATGTTACATACATTTTGAAATTTCCATTAGGCTACGTAAATATTATGTGATAACGTTCCCTTTATGTCTTTAAATTCGATAACAGTTCACTGTATGGACCTCCAAAGGCATGAACTGACGTCGTCTTTGCAATACAGCATTCCGAAATTACCATAGAACAGAGACCAAGCAGATCGGTTACAAAAGCAGGCCCGATCGTGAGCTTTACCCTTTCCCACTGTCGATTAAAATGATAAAACCTACGGAACCTTTGTTGCCCCTAGCCCTCGATCTTTTGAAAGAGAAGAATGATACATAAAGGAAACTTTCGGGAAACTCTATAAGGTGCGGCAAAATCCATGAATAATTGAGCCCCGCATTGAATCGAATTCTCGTTTGTGCCTTTGTTCCAGAGCTATTGACAGTGCGTGCTACGGAACGCCAATCGCATGTCGTGTTCTGCATTGCAATATAATCGACGTGTGCGGTCAGCAGTTTCACTAAATCACGTTAAGGAGCCTCCCCTTCTGCTGGTGTGCAAGTGATAACCGTCTCGGAGAAATTCTGTTTCCTCGCTGTTGCACGAATAGTAAATTATGTACTTCCAGTACACTTACATTTTTTGTGGGAAGTTAAACCAGCAACTTTCATATTTCAGGCATTAGTAAGGCACACAATGTGAAGAACCTTTGCTAAAGCAGGAATATAGGTACTTAAAATCTATAGTTTATTGAGTGGTCTGTCAGATCGCCACATATCTTTCATACGCTTCTGTAAATTAAAGCTACGAGTTTGTTGAAATATGGAAAAATTATACAATTTCTTACATTTGTCAATAGAGAAAAAACTAAGACATATATTGTAACCCAACTAAGGCGAGTCTAATGTCTACTAAGAAATTCACTTCAAGTAACGATTGGCATGGCCTTAACTG
Organism: Agriotes lineatus; assembly: GCA_940337035.1. Classification (NCBI taxonomy): domain Eukaryota; kingdom Metazoa; phylum Arthropoda; class Insecta; order Coleoptera; family Elateridae; genus Agriotes; species Agriotes lineatus. The sequence goes on along the minus strand of CALNHX010001799.1, from coordinate 47,118 downwards.
GAAATGGGCGAAATTTCAGTGCAAGGATAATTTTCCAAAAGAGTGTTTAGGTACGAGGTAAATGGATATGTTGGCAATTATTTTTTCTATGGAGGACTACATTAAGTCTTGTGCACAAAACGTCATCCAGAGGAAAGTTTTACCAGCATTAAAGCTTTTTTGCTGCTTCTTACTTTATTTTGAGCATGGTAAGCGTATTAAAAAAATACGAAATGCTGCTGTGCATGTGGGTCTAAGAGTGCGTTTTAAAGAAGCTACAGAAAACACTGTTTTTATTAGATTAAGTAATATAGGAGTTAGTTTGGTGGAATTTTGTTAGCCCTGTCGTGTTTAATTTTTTATACTTATTTTCCATTTTGTAACCAGCTAGCTCAGTTTACAACAAACGAACTCATTTTTTTCAGGCGAGGTTACGAATATTCAATGCATAAAAGCTCCGCAAAAATTTCCCGGTGGCCTGCCCCAAATTTAAATTACAAAACATGATTATTTATTCATTGCATAATTTTTAACACAATAATTGTTTATCAAAAAATAATCTTATCGCCCGCACAGCGCCACACCCACGCCTGTGGCCTGCATTAGGCTGGTTTTCATAAAGAAACAGCGCTTAGACACAGAGTACTTATTGGCAGAAAGTGAAGAGTGGGAGAAAGTTTTATCCCCACTATGTGCTATTTTTATATTTCTACCAATCAACAGCTTGTGTCAAACCACCAGTTTCCGCGTATTGTCTCGTCTCGTGTCTAGTCGTAAGTTCTAATAGAAAGCTATTCTGCTGTATGTTAAATATTACGGGAACAACGATAAATTCACTGCTAGCTGGGGGTGGATAAATATATTTAAGGAAAGACATGGTATCCGTTTCTTAAAAATTTTCGGCGGAAAACCTTCTGCAGATGAAACAGCATTAAGCCGTTCACTGCCAAATTAGCAAAAATTATAAAAGAATGTGATCTAAGACCTGAACAAGTTCATAACGCAGATGAGTCGGTCCTTTTTTGCAAATTATTGCCTGATAAAACCCTTGCTCATTCAGGTGAGAAAACTGCACCTGGACGTAAAACTAGCAAGAAACGAATAACATTTTATTGCACTCGTAGAAACTCTGGACTGTATTGCGAATATGGAAAATGTGGACGCAAAGGCACGTTTACACTCCAAAATGTATCGAAATTTCCTATTGGAATATTGCACTACTCTGACAGCCCAAACCTACCTCAGTGTATTTCACAGCACAACCCCACCTTCAAAATACTTACAAACTACTAGTGTAAATAGATCTTCTAAACGCACAGCAAATGGTGAAAACCACTATTAACACCATGAAAAACATATTAAGAGATTTCCAAAGCGTAAAGTTCGCAACAGATAATTTTGTAAATAGAGTTAACTTAATGCTTCAAGACAGTGCAAGCGAAACAGTGCAAGAACTTTGTATGAAATCCCAATGACCTATTATTCGACAAAAGACTAAGAAAAGAATGCCTGGCGAAAAGGCCGTTGATAAACGCATCATTCATGCAACTAAAGAATTTAAAATTGAGGTGTATAACACTGTAATAGATAGAGTTGTAACGAGTTTAGAGACCAGGTTCTCTAAACACGAGGTGATCTCTTCTGAACTAGCTTTATTGGACCCTTAAAACTTCACAAAAATCAAATCAATCCAAGATCTACCAAAATTTGAAAAAATTCTTGTAGTTCTCCATAATATTATTTACCCTACCATCACAGCTGCTAATATTAGAAAAGCAAATGGGACAGGTTACGATCTAATGTACCAGACGAATACAGCAGTATATCGCTAGATGCCGATGAAGATGATGCTTATTCTTCAGTAGAATAGGGACACCTATCCCCTCCACTTTTTATTTGATTCGCGGATTCGCGGTTTAATTCGCGGATTTATTCGCGAATTTCTCGGTTTTAATTCGCGGATTGATCTAATTAATTTTCGCGTTTTGATCTAATTAATTTCGTGGTTTGATCTAATTAATTTTCACATGTGCTACTGATGAAATTACGCATTAGCTTCTGATTAAATTACGCGGCGGCCATTTTATTTTCGCGCGAATATTTGAATTTAAACTTCCCGGGTGTCGGCCATCTTGATTTTCTGCGCGCGCACTTCTCTCGACTGCCTTTTGATTTCAATTTTTCAGATTTTTTTTAATACATACGACGAAAATTGAACAAAAATCAAGCATTACACATGATCTCACATAAATTTTTACAAAATCGACATCATGTTACATAAACTATGCATAATTTTGCAAATGTTTACACTTTTTTTATAAAATGCATTGCTCAAAATTAAAAGAAATCGCAATTTCGTTGAAAAAATCTACTACCACAATCATTTCGATGAACAAAATTCAAAAATTCTTGTACTTTTGATGGAAATAGATGTATGTTGACCACAAATTAACATAATTTTTGAATAAAAACGCGCAATTCGTTGAAAAAAATGTTCTGACACCATCAAAACACGCAATTTCATTGAAAAATCTTCTACCACAAGCATCTCGATAAGCAAAATTTCAGTTATGTAGGCTCATTGTTCATTTTTATTACGAAAATTAACTCAAAATTGAACAAAAATCACACAATTACACATCTCACATAAATTTTTACAAAATCGACATCATGTCACAGAAATTATACAAAAAATTACATTTTAATTCAACACGCGATGAAAATTTTATAAAAATCACCCAATTACACATCATCTCACATAAATTTTTACAAAAACTGACATCATGCCACTTGAAATTATACAAAATATATGTATGTTGATTACAAATTAACATAAACTTGAATAAAACACACAATTTCGTTGAAAAAATGTTCTGACCCCGTCATTTCACTTAAAATTTTACAAAACTGACATCATATCACTTGAAATTATACAAAATATATGTATGTTGATCACAAATTAACATAAACTTGAATAAAACACACAATTTCGTTGAAAAATTTGCAAATGTTTTACACTTTTTTATAAAATGTATCGCACAAAATTAAAAGAAATCACAATTTTTTAAATTATATCACGCCATTATGAAATCGTAGATTGATTTTTTTGAAATGTTACACTTTGTAACTGTAAAATAACTTCAAATACTAATATTTTAGCTTTAGGTTTTGTAATTATTGCAGATTCGTGAAAAACAAAAGCAGAGTAGAAATAAAAAACACAAACACTTTGTAATAAACAAATATATTGTTCTTATTTCGTATAATACTTAATAATATAAAAATAAATGTACAACTGAATGTCTTATTTTCTAAAAATTCGCTAGCAATTTACAAAACTGTAGTTTGAGGTGCACAACATTTCAAATTAAAAAAGCTGCAAGTAATAAAATCAGAATCTCATTGTGTCATTTTAAAGTTTAAGATGCTCCCAATCTAGAATTCCCTTCGTTTTTGATGTTGATGACATCTGCCTTAGAGGCATTTTTCTAACGGCCCTTTTTTTTTGAGGCGTTTCCTTATCGGCGTTCTTCTGACTGAACCTTTTTGATGTGGACTTGGATGAGTAGCTGGTGTTTTTAATTTATATTCTAAATGGGACTCGCAGTTATCAGTTTCCATTTCGGTTTTTCCTGTAGTACCAGTCGGGGTTGGCACTCTTTGTTGCTTAGGTTTAGGCAGCAGCACATGAGCAACGTTAAGGTCTTTGATGTAATCAGCAAACTGTAGTCGTCCGGGTGGATTAATAGTTTTTCGAGGCCTCAGAGTGTCGTGTTTATGTTAATTTGAGATCAACATGCATATATTTTCATCAAAAGTATAAGAATTTTTGTAATAAAATGCACAGCGAGTCTACGTTACGGCAATTTTGCTTCTAGAAATGCTTGTGGTAGAAGATTTTTCAATGAAAGTTGTATAAAAATATTGTTTTTGTCGTTTTTGATTAGAACTTTTTCAGCGAAATTGTGTGTTTTTATTCAAATCTTACTAAAACTGCAACAAGTTAGAGCAAATTTATGTTAATTTGTTGTCAACATGCATATATTTTCATCAAAAGTATAAGAATTTCTGTAATAAAATGCACAGCGAGTCTACCTTACGGCAATTTTGCTTCTAGAAATGTTTGTGATAGAAGATTTTTCAATGAAAGTTGTATAAAAATATGGTTTTTGTCGTTTTTGGTTAGAACTTTTTCAGCGAAATGTGTTTTTATTCAAATTTTACTAAAATTGCAACAAGTTAGAGTTACATAGTTTGAAAATTATTAAGATATCATATCGATGCCTATCCACGCCAAATACTGTTTTTGTAGAGAATTTGAAACTGAGCTAGCATGAGTTCTCAAAAATTTGAAAAAGTGCACGTTTGGAAATACTGCTGGGCCATAATTATATATAACAGCAATGAGATAACATGAACAAGAAGATAATACGTATTGCTTGAGTAAGAAAGACATAGCCATACAAAAATTATATTTGTAGGCATGTTTATACTTGACAAATGCCATAATTAAATTAAGAGTCAAGCTTTCTCGAATATTTGCTACTATGTTTATCTCTTTCTTACTCAAGCAATACGTATTATCTTCTTGTTCATGTTATCGTATTCCGTGACGCACAATGCAAAACCGTCTCCAAGGATGTTTAAACGAACAAAGAGCTGAACGCCGACAGGCAACGACCTGTTAGGCCAATTGAGGATGACAAATAGAAAAGCCCTCCTCGGGGCTATAATGTCTTTTGTAATTACGCATAGCAGCATAAAATTAATCATATTCTAGCATTTCAAATATGAAAAATGGATAATAGCAGCGGTTTTATAAATAATTTAATAATATTATGAGACCTTTTCATACTTAGTATTTCAGGAATACATTAAAATAAAATTTGTAACTCGTTTTATATATACGATCTGCCTTTATCTCTTATCGCCGACCGATCGGAAATTTTCATCTATATAGTAGGTAGGGACAATGAGAATCTCTTTTGGGACAATGGAAATATCGTTAATCCACTCATGCGCGTCACTCATATTATAAAGATAAAATAATTAATTATGGCAAACCCAGTTGCAAAAGCAGTTTTTTTAAAATTACTTCACCTCGTTTAATACCACAGGCTATACAATTCCATTCTTATAAATAATATTTCTCATAAAATAGTTTGTTTTAAATCTGGCAGTATGACGTCAGAGCAGAGAAAGTAGCTTTCCGTATACACATAAAATTTGCAACGGCTCGGTAGCTCTGTGGATACGGTGTCTGGGTACTGGCCAAACAACTAGGGTTCACATCCACTTGGAGGCCAGAGATTTTTTTAAATATAAACAGCCCTTTTGTGAATGCAAGAGAGAGACAACCAACGCCAGATGAGGGAGACGAAAGATCTACCAGTTTGAAATTCAAATATTTCCGCGAAAATTGAAATTAAAACGACAACCGCGAGAAGTGCGCATGCAGAAAACCAAGATAACCGACACCCCGGAAAGTTTAAATTCAAAAATTGGAACTTAAAAAAAAATCTGAAAAATTTCAAATTCAAATATTCGCGCGAAAATAAAATGGCCGCCGCGTAATTCCGGAAGCAAATTAAAAAATGGCCGCCGCGTAATTTAATCAGAAGCTAATGCGTAATTTAATCAGTAGCACATGTGAAAATTAATTAGATCAAACCACGAAATTAATTAGATCAAAACGCGAAAATTAATTATATCAATCCGCGAATTAAAATCGCGAAATTCGAGAATAAATCCGCGAATAAAACCGCGAATCCGCGAATCAAATAAAAAGTGGAGGGGATAGGTGTCCCTATTCTACTTGTTTCCGACCATGGCAATGTATGTTTCAAGATCATCTAGACCCTTTCATGTTGATGGCGTGTGAAACAAATATTTTAAGTGATTTAAACAATGAAATAATAATAAATTTGATTGCTGAAAAGAGCGAACTTCTAAAAAAAAATTTACTCTACTGGATTGCGAATGATACTTTTTTATAATGAGTCATTCACATATTGTCGTTTTTAAATACATGTTTTGTGCATAAAAAACGAGTTGCATTCTTCACTTTTTCTTCTTTGTACTGTGAACATTTTAATCAAAGGGTTCCTGTACCGATGCTCAAGATCGATGTATGGATTCTTCTTAAAATAAAACAATGTTTTTGAGTTTAATAGTACTTCGAATGCGATAAAATTGCGTCTGTAGGAGTCAATATTTGAATGTTTTTCCAAAATGAGTTACTTTTAGTGGGAGTCGTATGGTGAAATGGACAGCATCGCCGGTCTTACATGCTTGAGGCTGGTGTTTTAACCTGCTGTCTTCAAGCCTCGCGAATAACGTCGAGGTGTTTTGGTAGACCCAAGCCCTTGCCGCCGCCGCTTCACTGCAGTACGCAACGCTGACTGCAACTTTTGTGGCGTTGGCCTAATTTGGCGGTGTGAAGAGATAACCTGTTTTCTTCAAGTATCACACCACGAATGAAATGATCTTTGCAGGGCCCGTTTCTGCGGAAGAAAACATCACAATTGTTATATTATTAAAATCGCTGGTCAAGCGTAGCCTGCCGGATGCACACGACCTAGCGTCTCAAATTTAAATAAACTAAACAGATAGATTTATATCTAAATATTGAAGTAACGAAATATATATATAGCATATACTTTAAACAACAATAAAAACACTTGATAGCATTGGAATAAGAGGAAGCTAATGATTTGGCCAAATTTTATCTAACTAACCAAACGCAAACTGTTCGTTTGGTTTCGATATAAGTTATGAAATGGAAGCAAAAATAGATGTTTTTCAAGGCAATGGTTTTGGGCCCAATATTATTGTTATTCTACATTAATGATTTTGCCAAGGTAGATTAGATGGTAAGATCTTTTCCTTTTTCCAATTTATGTTCATTCAATAAGCTGATTAACTTTTCAGCGATCTGTGGTAGACCGTTGTTTCCAGCAAACAATAAGGTTTACACTTTTACAATACAAAAATTGATCTCTAACGACTTAAACACTTCCAGAAAATGTTCCACAACTATCTTGCCCGGAAAGGAGGTGAACGAAGCAATGGTAAGAAGTATTTACCAACGAGAATTTAAGCATCTGGGATTTATGAGATTTTAGCACGCTGTCTCAGTTACGTCGTGGTCTGGTTAATATGTTTGCGCATTTTGCTTTTATAAAAGTTAAACTGAGTACTATAATGTTTTATTTATCAGATTAAAACAAATAGTTTGTAATTAAACCTCACAGTTTTGTAATAGTTAATAAAAAATGAGCTCGTAATTTTTTATCAAAAAAATCGCAAAAGGGTAAGGAAATTATCTGATTTTTACTTTTGAGAGGTCCATATGTAGTAATTATTTATATTGGGTGACTTCATTACTTATGAATTGATTTGGATAACATTTTATACTAAGATACTATTAGATATAATTTCTGATCGACACACAGATATAGCCAAAATAGCCAATTTCCAGTTTCACCGGAAATGACACCAACTTCAATTTTGTTAATGGAGCACCCTGTATATTTTATGTTTTTCAGAATCTACGAGTTAAATTACATACAATAGCTTTCCCAAATTTTCATTTTTAATACAAAAAAAAATTATTATCCATAGAGGGCCGTGACTGTGGAAAATCTGTTCTAATTAACCCTAGCAACTAATAATAATAGCTATTTTATCAACTAGATCAGGGGTGGCGAACCTTTATTGATCTACGTGCCATTTTTTTCTAAAGAAATGGTTAATGAAGCCATGACGTGCCATCAAATGCCAGGTAGAAATAGGCTAAAATACATATTCCTAGGTACATAACCGAGCTAAAAGGCGGGAGCTGAAGAAGACTAACCTGGAGGTGGGGGACAGCCTGGAGTGCCGTGCAAGCAACGAAGTGGGCCCCAAAATTCCGCAAGAGCGTAGTGAACGTAAGGATTGCAACCATAAACAATTATCCTAACGTTCAGTGGGCTTTCGTTGCTTCCAAATTCTCCCTCACAAATGAACCAAGCTATAATTGAGCTGTTGAAGCACGAAGCCCAGGGGCAACCAACATTTCAAGCGATAATTCTTGATTATCATAAAAAGAAAAAAAACAAATAACGAATGAATAGATTTGATAATAATCCTGATGGGAATATTTTGCTAATTTTGAATTATAAAAATTATTAATAAATAACGACTAAATTTAGGACATGAACTTTTGACTAAAAAGGTACGTTATTGCATTATTGAGGTTAAAAACTTCGTTCACTCTCATATCATCATACTCTGTGATTTTAATAAACTAATTATGTATTTTACCTTACAGATATTTTATAAAAATATGTAAACTGAAGAAGACTATAATAGTCGAAATAAATTTTTACAATTTTTTAATGTTTTATGTTAAACTTAACAAATTAGCTGACAAGAGTTTTTCTACAAAAGAAATATTACAAAATAAATGCTTAAATTAAAATCCAACTAGTTATTTCAAATACTGCATGCGAACTACAAACTAAGCGTAACAGCGCCCCTCTCGCCCTCCCACCGCGTAGCCCGCGCTAACTCACTCCGTAGATCACTCCCATCCGTTCGGACAGAAATTCGCGCTAAATCTACCTATCTCTGTCGCGCAGTCTGTTGCCGTTCCGGCACAGGTAGCCTTGTTCACAATGAACTTTGTTACGATGACTTCAAATGTAGACGAAAAAATAAAATGTTTCGATGAGGTACCTAAATTCCTTAATTAAGGCCGTGCCCAAATTATTTTGCCGCGTGCCATCAATGGCACGCGTGCCATTGGTTCGCCACCCCTGAACTAGATCAATAATAAACCCGTAATGAAAGAATACAGTTTAATGTTCCTTAAAGGGCACATACTAAGGGCCATCTTCCGATTACATATAAATTAATAAATATTTTTGTGTAATACCTAAGCAAATTTGGCAATAATGTTGTATGTAATTTGAGTCATAGATTCCGAAAAACATAAAACATACAGGGTGATCCATTTAATAAATCGAAGTTAATGTCATTTCCGGTGAAACCGGAAGTCGTCCAGTTTTATTACATTTGTGCCCCTATCATAACATTATGTCTAGTATCTTTCTGTCAAATTTTATACAAAGTCAATCATAAGTAAAGGAGATAGAAGCATTGAACTCATTGTCACCGGGTATATATTATTGCATGTATTGGCATCCTTTTGGGTTGGTTGCACTAGGCAAAAATTCGGTATGATGGGTTGTTGCGTAAAACTTGACGTGCCGACGTACTAGAAATAGTTGACTCTTTAAGTGCAAACTTGGCAATAATTTTCTATGTAATTTGAGTCGTAGATTCCGAAAAACATAAAACATACAGGGTGATCCATTTAATAAATAGAAGTTCGTGTCATTTCCGGTAAAACCGGAAGTCGTCCATTTTTATTACATTTGTGTCCCTATCATAACATTATGTCCAGTATATTTCTGTCAAATTTTATACAAAGTCATTCATACGTAAAGGAGATAGAAGCATTGAACTCATTGTCACCAGGTATATATTATTGCATGTATTGGCATCCTTTTGGGTTGGTTGCACTAGGCAAAAATTCGGTGTGATGGGTTGTTGCGTAAAACTTGACGTGCCGACGTACTAGAAATAGTTGACTCTTTAAGTGCAAATTTGGCAATAATTTTCACATATAATCTCATAAGAGCATTAATTCTTTCCGGAATTTTTTTTGAGTGCGTTCCAACAACGTTGTATTAATTTGCCCGAGCGGAACGCGAGGGCAAATTAGGACGTTGTTGGAATGCAAGAAAAATAATTTCCGGATATGAATTAATGCTCGAATGCAGATTCGGTAAGAAAATCGTAACGATACAAACCCTAAAAAGAAGTAATGTCTACCTACAAAAAATTTCCAAGAAATTTTGTTGTTGTCTTGGTTACGGCTCGTGAACTAATTTTTTTATTGGTCATTAATGAGTGTCGTACGATTTTCTATGTAATTTGAGTCGTAGATTCCGAAAAACAAAACATACAGGGTGATCCATTTAATAAATAGAAGTTCGTGTCATTTCCGGCAAAACCGGAAGTCGTCCATTTTTATTACATTTGTGTCCCTATCATAACATTATGTCTAGTATATTTCTGTCAAATTTTATACAAAGTCATTCATAAGTAAAGGAGATAGAAGAATTGGACTCATTGTCAACAGGTTTATATTATTGCATGTATTGGCACCCCTTTGGTTGGTTCCACTCGGCAAAAATTCGGTGAGATGGGTTGTTGCGTAAAACTTGATGTGCCGACGTACTAGAAATAGTTGACTCTTCAAGTGCATTCATCAATTTGGTTTTGTACGTCAATTTTTGAGAGAAATTATTTTTTTGGTACTTTTTAATTTATTACTATAATTTCTAAATTTGTTATTAACCAAGATAGAAAAGACTAGAAAAGAAAAGAAAAGACGAAAGGGGAGAACGACGCCTTAGAGGCAAAAAGGGAGTTTGATGATGAAGAAGAAGAAGAATTAGTAGTTTATAATTACCGTATCGCTATCACCTGATACCAAACTAATTCCTAATATTTTGATAGTGGTATGACATGTTTACCAGAAAATCTTCACGACATATTTTGCGGTGGATGCTCGCTGTTAAAAAGGCTTATAGGCATTTTTGCAAAAAACGAATAGCATAATTATGAAAGCAACCATTTCTGGACTTTATTATAATGATATATTGTTTAAAAAATACTTGTTGTTTCACCTTTCCTGCGCCTTAAAGGTTTCAAAAGTGCTTAGAAAGAACGTAAAGTTTTTAAAATCTGCATGATTCTAATTTACTTTTTCAAAAAGCAAATATTCTTTCCATGAACACACACACCTATACCAATCTGCAAGTATCACATTTCTTTTAAATTGCAGTTTTAATTTACTAATAATTATCTGGCAAGAACTAATTATTCATTAGAGAAATAGCATTTTGCAAAAGACTTAATTCGTCCATAATCAAAATTCAAAAAATCTGGTGTGATACACGCACACAACTTCCTTTTACAGTGATCTTATAATTGGCCAAAAATTTAATTTTGAATTTTTTAGCACATGTCAAAATTTTTAAAAAATTACAACTTTTACAGAAACCGTACAAAATACAGCGTTAATTGAAAAGAAAAATTTTCTCTAAAATTTTAAGCGGAATTCAAAAATGTAATAGTATACCTGGTGTTCTATTTAAAATATGAGTTAATAGAAAAAATGAAAAAACCCATTTCAGAGATATTTAACTTGAAAATCATCTATCTCACATCAATACACATTAAAAATGTAATAAAAATGTGAAGTTTGAAAAAAATCGCTCGAACAATTTTTGAAAAAATCGAAAAAAACTGAAACATCACAAAAGTAAACACCATAATTCCAGTTATGCGATTTTCTTCAAAAGTTTGCTGTCGCATCTAGATAGTACACAAAACTTATATATGAAGTTTCAACGCCATGTTTCGCTTCGTTTTTGGGATATTATGTTCATACACAGTCAGACACACACACAGACACACAGACCAATGAATTAACACATGCTTTTTTGGTTTAGGGGACTGTAAAACGTGAACATCAGTTGAAAACTCAATTTAGAATTTTTGGGGTAAATCCAATACTTCCTTTACTGTAAAAGGAATTAATAACTATTTATTATAAATAAAGTAATACATTAAGGGCCGGTTGCAGAAAGCAATGTTACGTCTGGTGTTAGCTAACATCGCGTCAAAGTGAACAAAATCGCATCAAATTTTGTTTACTAATGTATTAGTTTGAGGAGGCCAAGGCCCGACTCGGGCTGTAGCGCCATTGGATGGAATGTATTAGTTACCATAAGCATTTGAGATTTGATTCGTTTTTGTTCACTTTGACGTCGCGTTAGCTAACACCAGACTTAACATTGCTTTCTGCAACCGGCCCTTACTGTCTGATCAATAATTAGCTGAAGTCAGTTAAGTTGTGGGTGCAGTTGAGTGAAAGGTTTGAATGGACTGTCAGCTTAAATTTTATATTGCGATGGTATTAGGCCCTACAAACTCAACTCTGATAGCATTGCCAAACTAATGGACATTTCACTAAAGCTCAGGGTGAGGTATTTTATGTAACTGCAAGGCTAAACTTTGAATTTAATAGATTGAATGCATTGGTAAAGAGATGCCAATTAATAGCAGTATAATTAATTAAAGAACGATTTCAGCAAAGCTCAATTCTCACAAGGATCTAAATTGAATGTAAAATAAAATTTCAAATATCAAGTTTGTGCAAAGTAATAGCCAAACTATTAATTACAAAAATGGTTTGCAAAGGCAATAAATTGAAGCGAATAGCCCAACTCCATAATTTGGGGTTATGTGACAGTTAGATCCTAAAACGACGCCAGTTAAAACAATTGGTGCGTGGATCTGGGCCCCCTTTAACAAATGCTAGAAAAACAAATGAAGTAAATGCCGCGAAATAGCTTAATTCAAATATTTACCGGTGGAACTGTGATAAATTTTCACTTTATTTTTAAATTCACGATCGCAATGCCCAAGCGAAAACCATTTTAATTGAACGTATGACCTACTTTCGAGTATTTGCTTGTGCGCAATAGTACGAAGTCGAAGTACAGAACCGTATTAAGTTAAATTAAGAATTATACATTCAGCCCAATCAAACCTAAGCGAGAGATAGAGTAAATGCTTTACCGAAATTTGAGCTAGCTATAATAATTGTTAATACTTGCAGATAAATAAAATAGCAACAGGGCATATAACCATTTATTTCAACGAGTTAGTAAATTACAACTCCTTTTAATCGTCTTAGAAGTAAAATATATGCGAGGTGGTTCTTAATCATTTATTTAATTAATTATGTATTAAAGTAAAAGAACATAAACCTGTTCAATATACAAGAAACCTATATGACCCATATCAAGTTTGAAAGTAAGAAGTAATTTGAAAATTCAGAATAATAATGATTGCACGTACCAACCTGAGTAAGAAGTTATATGTTTGAATAAATTAATAACTGAGCTAGTTGGATACTCAATTAATCATAGGTCTGCCTATAGTAAACCAGTTAAATAATAAATATGACAGAGTACATAACCATAAGTGTCTTGGGTTAAGTCAATCTGACATATAAAAGAATAAAGTGTTTTGCAAGCTGAGGTAATTTTTTTTAATAACAAACAACTATTATATAAAAATTAGTTATTTCAAATATCCACAAGTAAGCAGAACATTGCACTATACATACCGATGGGGCCACAATTATATATAATAACAATGAGATAACATGAACAAGAAAATAACTCGTATTGCTTGAGTAAGAAAGAGATAAACATAGTAGCAAATATTCGAGAAGGCTTGACGCTTAATTTAATTATGACATAAGTCAACTAAACCTACCTACTAATTTTTTTTTCGTATGGCGATCTCTTTATTACTCAAGCATTCGATTTTGTTATTCATGTTATCGCATTGCTGTTATATATAATTATGGCTCTATCCGTAGTATATTAATGTTCGTCACTATTATGCGCACTTCTATGTTTCCTGCATCTTGCACCTTTGTTGTCAATATTTCCTGAAAGTCCTCTTACATATTCTTATTGCTCTTCAATCTTTTTTTTTATTAATTTACCATTTATATATACAGGTTTCGGCAAAGATGCGGGGGTGTTAAATATTTCTAAAACTATGAGAGTCACATTAAGAAAGTTTTAGGTACGAAAGTGCTGCATAATCAAAACTATGTTAGTAATGTGCACCACCTTTGTACCTACACATTTTATAAAAGTGATATTTATATAACTCTCATAGTTTTAGTAATATCTTCCACCCTCGCATCGTTGCCGGGCCCTTTATATTCTACACAGAACACTTTGCTGATTTTTTCTCTTTGTATTTTAAATTTTTTGTCTTTAAAATGTTCTCTTTTTGCTCTCCTATAAGTACGTTTTGTGTTACTCGTTTGTTATCTATATTTTTCAAGATCTTATTGATTATCAGAGTGTAACATTTTCTCTCTCATTTTCTCACCTCTCTATACTATTAACATCATTGATAGAGCTCTTAAACAGTGTTAACACATAATCAATCTGGCTGATTTCCAATGTTATTTTATGGATCTATGTAATTCTATAATTTTTGCTGCGAATTCTATTAGTTTTAAATTATTTTCATTAGAAGTTTTATGCTTGCTAAATGGTATATAAAGATCCACTAATACTGTTACTTTGAGACACCTAAAATCATATATCTAACATTTTTAAAAATGGGGGGAGAGGCAGGCACAAAACTAAATGGCTGATTTTTTCTTCTTTAAAATCATCTTGTAGCTTTCATGTTCTTGATTTATAAATGTTTGTAAACATTTCAATTAAAAATTATGGTTGTTTTGAATTATTGTTCATGTTCCGAATCTTTGTTCTTAATCTTTTAAGATACCTGTGTTTTTCACGTTGGACACAAATAAATCAGTACATTCGTAGCTTATCCAATAATAAGTTAACCTTAGTATCTCGTCTTCTGTAATACACAGAGTGGTAGGAAAAAAAATGAATTTTTTATTGACAAACAGCTGTGGTTTCGTATGCGACACTTCCCGTTATTATAAACAAGTTTTTAATTTAATATTTATGTATATTTAGAAAAAGGAAGCCGGGTAGCACAGTTGGTAAAGCGTCGGGCTTGCATTGAGCAAGTCCTAGGTTCGAATCCCATGGTGGGTGAAATTTGTCCGCAGTCTTGGCGATTGGAATCGGGTTTGGTGAAACCATTCACAGTTTGGAACCAAATTAACTGTGATTTTCTCATAACCACAAACCTAAACGATAAAGTAACAAGGTCAACACATCACCCGGACATACACCGTAACACAATGGTTGCTACGCAAGCACAAAAGGGGCGCTTCAACGTTGTAACCCGAATTCGACACAAGTTCAACATTGTACCGCCAGACACAAGCGTAGAAAGCACCAGTCTCTACACAGGTAGGAAAAACAGGTTACAGATAACACAATGCATACATATCTTAAAAAAATCATACTTTGTTCTCGAGTTATTTTCATATTTTGAAACCTCCCTGTATACTGAAAAAGATATTTAAATTTTGGCACGTGTACTTTGAGTTTAAGAAGATGTAAGGCCTTTTACCAAGAACAAAATGTTCTGATAAGTGGATAATAAAAAAGTTTTTCGTGTGTGTCTAAAGTTATGCCGGGTACTGTATATATTTCTGATTTTTTTCTTGCTTCAACAAATACACATACCACACAGATGATCGCTGATGAGATTCTACGCGACAGACTCAATGCTCAGAATAAATAAATAACAGCTATTAAATATAAGCGGTAGAATAAACAGCTGCTTAAAAGCGATGCTAATTAACTCTCACTTGCCCTCTCTGCGGAGCCGGGCGCAATTTTTCAAAACAAAACTTTGAATTACAACAGAGCGACAAGTTCATTTGGTTACCTGCAGGCAGCGAGCCTCTTACCTACACCCACACCTTGCTAAGCTGCATTCGCGAACCTCGTTTCTTTTTAGCGCTGGAATAAATTAGTTTCGGCCGGAGCATTTCATAAATTACCCGCAGTGGAAAATAATAAACAGGCGGTCGTAAAGTAGGCACATTTTAATGCAAACTTCCGTACATGGAAATGCGAGAAACCAAACCCGTAAAATTATAAATTTCGCGCAGCTAGTGATATATTAAAACAATATCAACATTCTAGCCTAACAAGTTCGAATAAATATGTCGCGCGGGAGCTAAATTTTTGGCCACCAAATAAATTCAATTCCCCTCCGTGGCGTAGGTGGTCGTGCGTGTCATTTTAAAGTTGGGAGCAGAACAATGGCGATAACAATCTGGAAGTTTTCACTTCATCAACCCAAAGGTAAACGGAAATGTTATTAATTGATAATTGTAACGCGTTTTTGTAGTAAATTACTTCGTACTTAACACCTTTTAGATATACAATTAATCAGAAATAATCATTTAAGAAATAATTGGTATAAAATAATAGTAGGCTAACGAAAAACAAAATTAAAGCAAAAAAATCTAGTAATTGAGCGAAGGAATCTGTAATGCGAGACAACCCATTTCCACACAGATAATTAAAAGAAAATCAGCAATTGCGTTTTTAACTATTTAAGCATTCTCCTTATCTCTTACGTTTTACCCTGTTACACGGCGTTGATATACTACTTATACAAGAGGTGGCTCTCTGGTACAGCTGCAATTTTTAGCCAGCAATTCGCGTTTATATAAGGAACACTTTTCGATTATCCTGTAGGACTTCAGTCGACAAAAGCTTTAACTGTCACACATACGTGATCTATTGTTAATTCCTGCCCGATTGTACATGGTTAAGCATAGAATTTGAAGCTTGTAATTAGTGTTTTACATTGAACACGTGTTGCGGTCGTATATTGACCTGCATACATAATAATGTATGCATTATGCATTCATCGATACTGAATAAATAGACCGAGCCTAGAACGAATCCAAAACGTTAGTGAAATAGAATTACGGTGTAATCTGTACAGATGTAGTTTATAAATAGCAGCCAGCCAACAGATTGGTTGAGTTTAATGAAATTTAGTAATTACTGCCAGATTACGCTGAAAACAAAATTCCCGAAACGTTTAAAATTGAAATGAACATTGCTTTAGAAGCAAAATAGTAGTAGTAGTAGTAGTATATATTTATCATAACATCGGTGTGCTGCTTAGATATGTCATAATTTTAATTAAAATTTAAAAAATATAATGCATATACGCAAATAATACAGTTATTTACAGAAAAATACAGTAACAACAAAATACTATAGTCAATAAAACAAGATAGTCTTAACTATAATATCTCTGTCCTCGAATTTAAAAAGTATCATGGAATATATCAATTATCACAATAATTGTAACGTATTCTTATTGTTGTATAAAAATTCCAAACATATTGTCGTGCCCTAACTGACGGCTTAATAAATAATTGGCTCGAATTATATCAACTTTAGTAAAGTGCCCGGCTAATATTTGTTTATACTACTTATTTATACTTATTAAATAACTTTATCTACAGGGTTCGGTCGCTAAATCCGAATTAAACGGCTAATCTGCTATTATTAATTTTCTAAGTCTGGTAAAACATTTAATTGTACGCGCTCGGTATGCCCTCTATTTCACTAATGGGATTTTACAAGTGCAGTATTTCTAACTGATGGGAATGACATTGATTTCAAGATAGTTTCCTGGTCTTGACAGTACATAAAAACAGTTCAGAATTTTAATTAAATTGTTGATGTCCACGCAGTAAACGCTGTTGATATGCAATAATAATTAAACGTAAGTGCAGCGGGCCACAAAACAAAACACTTCTACCCACGCCACTACCTTAAGTGACGCTTGAAAGCGACCCCAATCTAACATAATTACAAAACGACACCTTTTACACGCAAATTTGACCTTTAGATGGTAGATGCGGTATATCTCGGGCTACCTGCACCGACCTGGAACTCTCACTATGCTCTGGACACGATATCGTTGCCGATCTGCTGTTAGCTAGGTACAAATCTGCACTCGCTCCCACCCGGATGTCGGCTACAACCTCAATTACCTTCTAGATCGCTTTCACTGAAGCTGGGGGTCTTATTATAAGGCGCCGCACCACACGTACGCTGCTTGTTTATGCACTTGTACACGCACTTATAAAATTGGCTTGACTTCCGTAAAATAACATAGAACTACCCTGGCTTACACTGAACCAAATTGATGGCTTTTATATCACTGTGCGAAAGCCTAATGCCAAGGAAAACTTCCACAGATAACCCAGGACACACTCTCAAAATAAAATACAACTTCTAATCAACTTGGGTATTTAATAGGACATACAAATCACTTATATTGGGGGAGCTTGGCAAAAACACAACTAACTCTCTTGAAAAAGCTACCCCAATTGTCATATTTTTGTTTTAGCTGCATGAAATGCCAAGCCTACTCTAATTATAATTTGTTTTTACACAAAGACAAAGCGATTCTAAAAACATCATACTATGAATTATTTATAAGACCTACGCTATTTTATAACAAATCTGAAATTTAAATTATTACCTTTATTGGACATTCTTATGCGGTAAACCGTCTTATGATAAATATCTGTTTTGTTGGTTATGTTATAAATTATTAACAATTATTATTTGACATATAAAGCTACTAAGATGTGATCATAGTAATATGTAACATGACATAGATATGAATTTATAGTAGGGGTTATTAAGTCGAGGCGAACTTAGATATTTTTCCAATAATTATATCATTCTACTTTGCCGATCGTAAATTAATTGATTAATATGACTTTCGTTTGAGTTATAAAGACACCAACATACTAGGAAGATCAAAAAATGATCTGTTATTATATAGACAACTTTAAAAACAGAAGCAATTTTGTTTCCAATGATTTTTACACTTTGTTCAAATGTTGCTGCTTATTTGTTCTAGGTCGAGCACGGCAGCCACAGTTACCATATTTTTTTATCATAGCTCCTTTTATGCGTGACTAGTTTCAAAACAAAGTTGCAACTAAAAGTACCTATATCTAAAATGCTATTTTGATTGAAATATGCCATTCAAAAGCTAAAACATGTGAATTTTACACATTTATGTGAATAAGGAGTGAAAACTAATAAAAATAGACTTATGAACCAATACTATAGGGACCCTCACCGATTGCGGAAGATAATCTTCGTCTCGGCTACGACGCTAAATGCAATACACAATAATACTACCACTAATACTGATAGAATAGTTTTAAACGCGGTGTCATAAGCTACATTTTCCGCGTACTGGAAAGCGTGAGGTGCGATGCCAGGTGCACGAAAAATTAGAACAATTGAAAGACCTGACCTTAATAGCTACGACAAGTGTTTAAAAATCCATTCTGTCGGGGTGGGCTCACGGCTGCTGGTGTTTCAGCTATTCCCATCGTTAAATTTGAAATCCAACAGGTGGCCAGGACAGCAACATGAAGCTACCATGCGTGAGGTGGATGGATTCTCGGCAGGTAGCACGGCGAACCTTGAGACCCACGTAGACATATTGGAGCAGGAATACACCAGTTCAACGAACAGAAGACCATAAGATAAGGCGGAAAAAAGAAGAATACATAAAGGAAACGCCCTGAAAATTCCTTAAATTCGACGAAGTATTAGACCACGTGAAAGTGTCTGAAATACTGTCTTATCCTGCGGCTATTTACTAAACCAAAAAGACTGTTACATATTGTCATCTTTAAATGGAGCAGCCCCAAGTGTTAAAATTCTTCGAAGGATTATGACGTCGCTGAGCCATAACACGGGCTTTTGTCAATAATGATAATAGTCTTCCTTACTAGCCTCTAAGGGATAGGATTGAATAGTGTAAATCAGCAATCTAGTGCTGTCCGCAAAGGAATGAAAATAATGCAGCTATAATTATGCTTTACTCGCCTATTATGGCCACAAATTATGATTGTAGTCAATTTCAAGGACTTTTGTTTCACTTACATGCAGAAGCGAATAATTGGAGCTGAGCAGACTTAAGCTTAACCGTTGATTACTTCTTGGAGCTACGTATCCAATCCGGGCACTGCTCATTGCCTTTGGTTTCTTAGATCAACGCCTAGAGCGTTAGACTAATACGACCAAAGAACAAATGTTAGGCGTTTCACAATGGATAGAAAAATTACGAGGGGCGTGTGCTGGAATATGTAGGTAATCTGTGAATTTACAAATCCGTTTACATGATAAAGGACTAATTTTCAAGGTGCTAGCATCGTCAGCAGCTTTGCAACGCATCTTCCTCTAAGTCATTATTTTCCGTAACTGCGATAATAAACGTCAAGTATCTACTTGCGATAGTATTTTGTTGTCGACTAGCTTGCTGAAGACTATTTATAATACAAATTGGTTTAAAAATTCTCGAACGGGCTATACTTCCGTCTCATTAGCTGTGAGAAATCCTTTATCAACAGGAAGAAGAACCCAGCTAGAACAACAGGTGCTACATAGTTGGACTTATAGGAAGAGAAATCTAAATATAGCTATCAGACAAATTCTCCAGGTAAGCAAGAACATAATAATATGCCATAATATTCTTTTTCCTTTTTTATCACCTCGATGTGCTTCTTACTGTTATTTGTAGCTGCTCGATTCGTTTTCGATACTATATAT
This sequence comes from Agriotes lineatus, assembly GCA_940337035.1. Classification (NCBI taxonomy): domain Eukaryota; kingdom Metazoa; phylum Arthropoda; class Insecta; order Coleoptera; family Elateridae; genus Agriotes; species Agriotes lineatus. The sequence goes on along the minus strand of CALNHX010001799.1, from coordinate 26,932 downwards.
TTCTAAATTTTCTTGTAGCGTCTCCTGTAAGACATAACAATACTTATTATTGGTAGAAATATCGCTGGTAAAACACTGATGGATAGAGATAGAAGTGAAAATATAAGAAGAACTTGCAAGATGGAGAATATCAACGAATTCGTTCATGGAAGAAAGAAGCAATAGAATCAACATATTAATCGAATGACCGATAACAGGATCATTAAGATTACCAGAGATAAGTCGCCGGTAGGAAGACGAAGTGTGGGAAGACCTAGGAAGAGATGGTGTGACAATCTTAACATAGAATAACAGAAAGGCCCAACCGAAGAAGGAACAGGCATTAGCCTATGATAGAAGAATTAAGAAAAAGAAGAAGTATTGGTACGTTGGTGCACTCTGCTGTCTATCCGTCTAGCTTCCATTAGCTGGCGTTTCGACGGGCTCTTCTCTGATCTAATATGCTATGTTACCACACAAACACGATACAACGACTTGATCGGGAAATAAAACCAAGAATACAAAGACCCAGCTCTGTTAAAATGGCGGCAACAGGAAGGTTTGCTCCAGCTAAAAACTCAGCCGCGAGGCGGGTTCTTTACGACCTTTGAATTAGGGCTGTACTCGGGTACGAGAAGTTAAACGATGTTAAAATATGGAACACCACCACTTTCTGAACTAAATCGGAAAAAAATAACATCAGCAACAGAGGTGAAGTTACTTTGAAAGTGGAAGTAAGTAATTCACCTTGCTACTTCTACTACTTTGGCAGAGTTTGGTCGACGAGTCACGTACAGCATCGACTTACCTTACAAACATAACTCATTGAAACAGCTGCTAAACTCCTTCTTACAACTGAAAAGTACACATAATCCAGGCAAATACCATAAATTGACTAGTTAAGATTTAAAAGTAATCAAAGAGGTTAGTTAAGTTAGCTTACGCAACACATTGACCTAATTACAAACAGCAAATTTAACTGAAAATACATTAATGTGGCTCAAGGACGAAACCGCCACAAGCTACGTTAAACAAACAAAGGAATACGACGGCAAATCATTACATTTAGCAAACAGCAAATAACATGGTTACAACAAATGCGCTGAATTGTTCAACGCTTGACGGAACGTCCACTTTACGTAATACACCATAAAACTAATTTACAATAACTTGTTACCTGAAGAAGCTCAGCTGGCTGCATATTTGACGTGCTGCACTGTACGCGTATTCGCCTTTCCAGACAAACTGCCTTAAGGTGCCTGAATAAATGGAACGACTGCGGAAATCACAAAGGGTTAACGTGGTGCGGAACACAGCCTCGAAGATCTGGCGGTAATCAGGGTTGGCAAGATGAATTATAATCCCCCAAGGGTGAAACGACGCCGAACAGCAATTCCAGTACGGGACGACGTGCGAGATTTAACAACACGACATCATATTTAAATTAGCGTTTGTTCTATGAAGAGCTCGGTATGATCCGCGTAAGCGATAAATTTGGGAGTCTCGCGATAAGAACTCTTGACCACACTAACTTAATTTGCTTCATTTGCACTCCAAACGGAAAGTTCACAACACGAGAGGCACAATTTCGACATCTTACGAAGCCCCGGCCAAGCGAGGCCGAGGTTATGGACACAACCGTCGACGCGTGTTATCGATATTAGCGTCGACCTCCGAGTGACGCTCAGTGTTGCCATCTCATTTTTTAGACGATCGGTAGCTTTTTGCGCTAAATTTCGGTAGATCCCAAAAATTTTCGGTAGACATAATAAAATGTGTTTTATAGTACCTACTTACATTTCTGCAATTGCCAAGTTTGAGTAAACCGGCATTTAACAATTCACATAAATTTATATTTCACTTTCTAATTAAATAAATAAAATCAAGACGATATCCCAATTTATTATTTTATTAAGAACTGTGGAAAAACTACACCAATTCACTTAAAACACTATTAGTTACTAATTCATATATCCAAGTACAATTATAAATAATACATGATTTTTTAAAATGTTTACGTCTAAAATATGACTATCAAATAGTGATTTATACAAGTAGCTAGTGCCACATTTTTGCACATGTGAGAAAGTTTAAAGAATGAGCCGAAATTATTTAGAATTAGTGATAAGTGTATCTGCAGTTGATGATTACGACACCGGCAAAGAAAGGACAAGTAGTGGAATACGAAAAAAGAAATTCAAGTATTCGCAACCCCATAGCAAATTTTAGGAAGAGTTACGCAAATATAAAGGTTGGCTTTTTGCTAGGAAAAAAAGGCCAAAATATTCGCTCTGCAAATGCTGTAACATAGATTTTATTTAGAATTTTAAAATGTAAACAATCTTTTAAAAAGCGATGCCGACTAACAACAAGATCATTTACTAATTAACTTAATGCGTTTATGTAACTATTTCCTCGTGAACTGAAGCTTACAAATGTACCAATATAAAATAGTATGTCAGCGTTTAGCACTGATGCCTAGAATCCAAGCACGTGAATGTAAAATAATAATACTCGTAAATTTAAGATGTGATTCATCAAATTTACTCTGGCGGCACGTACTAGTCATAAATTAATTTATGAATCTCTTTTTAAATGCCCCTAAAATATAAATTGTTCTGAATATTCTGTACAAATAGAGTTGCTGATATTTTTTTAGGTTTCGTATGAATACCGTATAACAAAAATTCGGTAGAGCTAAGGGTCGTTTCGGTAGATCGGTAAATTTTAGATTAAATTGAAATATCGGCAGGGTTGGCAACATTGGTGACGCTGCTCCGAAGATGCAAGCGCGAAAATGACCAAGCGCAGACGCGGCTTATCTACGTTCCTTGTTCCACTCGTTGGTTTTAAGAATACGACGGTTCGAAATGATGAAACAACTTTACTTAACCAGGGGATTGACAGAGAAAATTACCGCCTCCTAATCGGCGTCGAGAACCACTTACGGCGTGATAATGGCAAGATGACATCATCCAGGCAGAATGCGATGGCCGAACAAAGCTACTTTGTCAAGCGGGCTACTGAGAATTTAACTAACAAAGAAACTGCACTGTTTGCAGCAGGTCAAGGTATGATAACATTGCTAAGCTAAAGATTTGGCTTAAATGAATCGGAAATAACTTTCGAATGGAAATAAATATTGAGTACATTACTGAATTACGGATTTTAACTTGCGTGAATCGTGCAACTACTAGGATTTGGACAAATTGTTCTAACAGCTACTGCTACCGATACGTGCCATAGACTTATACGACCATCCGCCAAGCTTTTCTATGAAGTTCCACGCTCTTGTCACTGTAAGACTTGTTGTTTCACGTAGTCCGCGATTTGTTTCAACCAAGTTGTCTTGGGCGCTATTTATTGGATCCTGTCTAGGTTGTAATTAGAAAGGTTTGAAAAAAAATGATAAGGCGTTTCTCGCCGAGGATAAAGCATTTTATTCCTTCTCCAACGTGTATGGGCATTTATTTTTTCTTTGTCTCGCGTTGAACTATGTGATCGCGGATTATATAGCAGGAATTACTTTGTGGCAGTTAGTATGCTAACTATTACACATAGCGACACATTTAGATAATTTTGTGCCGCCAGTAAAAAAAATACCTTATTTTCCAACTTGAATCTGCATAACTAACGTGTAGACCCGGCTTTATATAGATATTCTACATAATTGGTTATTACTGTAGATTTGGTCACTCTAAAGCATTGTAAAAGTATTCACCAGTTTATTAACAAAATATTTTGATTTACTGATTTTGTTGTTAATATTCGTTAATAAGCGATTATTTTATAAGAAACAGTTGCATATGGTACTTTTAATATATTACTAACAAATGAAGCAGATATTTCAAGAACCACTTATACTGCATTTCTGGTATTCTCAATCTTTCTATTACCTACTAATATTTAAAGTTAAGTTCAATGGTACCCTTCCCTTAATATCTTTATTAAGATTTGCATAATATGAAATATACTAGACTGTTTGTGGCTGCGTGATACCTTAGAGTACAATGAAAAGAAAAGCAGCTATAAAAATTAAATTAAATTCTTGATGCAGGAAAACTGCAACGAAATATACTGCGCTTGCACCTACGATTTCTTAAAAATAAAATCAAGGAGACAAATGCCGAGCATCCGCAGTTAGAGAAATGGGGTTGTTTAACCGAGAAAAATGCCGCGGTCCGGAGCAAAAGTGGGAAAAACGGATCGTTGCAAGAAATCTGCAACAGCACAATGTAATTTCCGTAATTAAATTCAGTCCACTAAATTAAATGTGTTGACAGAATAAAATACAATCGTGGTTTCCACTTTCCAAGGAAGGATAAACAATGGTACCACTACAATAGGGAACTCTAACGTGAAGTCTGCCCAAGTTGCAGGAGGGCTAATTAATTATGAAACCTACAAGTTCTGTATGTAAAACAGGCGCCGCCTTATTGGATTATCTCCTACGAGCACATAAACGGCAATGCAAGCGTGCCCTGGAGATTATATATGGTGGTATTCGTGATTTACCATATCCGCCGAAACAACCATGTGGTTTCGCATATTAGGATATTTTTGAAAAATCGGGAGTGGGATCACTAGAATAAACGCATGTTTCTACCAGAGTTTGCTACCAAAAGAGAGATATTCATAATTTGTGATATACTCAATTTCCGATATTTTATTACCCATGATGTGGGATATGCCAGAAGGTAGAGCTTGCAAGTGAATTCCGTCGGTGCACTTTAATAAATTCACGTCGCGTGCTGTAAAAGACTCATTAAGTTGGCCTTATGCGTTCTAATAGTTCTATAATCAACGGGTTGCTATTATTACTCAAATTAAAATAATTATGCACGTAAGTACAGCTCGATTCTGTCACTATTTATAGTACAGGTTAGTATTTATTTTTATCCGCTTTTCAATCGATTGCCGTTAAACCGACAGGTGAATGTCACGTTAATCGTGCTTAGATAAACGTATTGATACGAATAGACGAGAAAGTGATTACAGAGTGGCGTATTTTTCAAAATCAAGCAGTTTGGATGGTTGTAGTTCGTTCTAGACCTCATAATTGATTATAATCTGTATCACATGATTCAGAACTACATTTGAAGTTGACCTATTGTTAAAGACGTTATACAAACAGACTAATTGGTTGACGTGATATTATTATGTAAACTAGAACTCGTGGCCAGTCTACGTCTGGCCCGGCCAGCGTAAAGCAACGGTTAACAATAAAAATGCTTGCTCAAGGCGGCAGCCAGCCTACGTCCGGCCCTGCCAGCGGTAACAATACAAATGCGGTCTCGCCATTCGTGCGCGCGTGCCAATTGCTGGCATGCAGGCCGTTCATGCAGCGTGTGCGCGCGCCTGCTTACGCCTGGACGGCCGGCATCGGCCCTTATAATATAAGATATAAAAATGTATAGAGCGAATGGGGAAACTTTGGCAGTAATTTAAATATACAAGAGTTTTGCTAGATGCAAGAGCGAGACCAAAAACCAGAGCGGATATAGTAACGTGAGAACGTCAGGTAGGGTGATGGAGACCGAGCATTTTATCCCAACTCTGGCTCTTGCTTTTGGTTTAAAAACAAAATGCAATTATAGACGCAAAGCAACATTATATATTAACCCCAATCTGGTCTTTGAGGCCACATTTGGCCTAAGAACTTAGGAAATGGAAATATTTATTTAAGTCATCCTTAGGACCCTTTCTGTATCCTCTGATTATATTAGTAAAGCTTGGAAAAACGGGGCTCGAAGTAGCATTTATTTTGAGAAAATTGCTCGCCATTCTTGTCAGATTGGGATTAGTATCCCTACACTTTTTCACTATGCCAAACCACTATGATATTTTGGTAACCTTTTCGGTAAAAGATACGCGGAAGTCACGCAGGTAAGCGGTTCCTTGGGGATGCTTTGGGGTGGAAAACAAAATGGTGGTAGTCCCATATTTCTAGATTTGCCTTTGACTATCTCAATAGTCAAAGAGATTTGCAGCTAGTGGGATTTGAAGAGGGTGGGGGCGTTACATATATATATATATATATATATATGAGACATTTAGGTAGGTGGTTCCTTGGGTATTTTCGGTTCAAATACGTTGTTGTAGCTTGTTTAGGTTACATGCAGGCTTTGAATATGTGTATTATAAATATCCTTAATTGCCGGAAAGCAACTAATCGGCGTAACAGTTTATAAGTAAACAAGGGAAAGGAACAAACAACCCCCCGCCCCTTGCGGAGGTGCTAGAGACTCGAAAATGTTCCTAAAGGAATCCATACCTGGGGGACCCCAGTGTATTGAACTTTCATCATCTTTTCAGTGTTAAATATTCTTCAATTTCCAATTACCAGTTTTTTCGCTTCTTTTAAAAAAAGTCCAGATCAGCATCGGAATGGATTTTTTAACGTATCATGTTCTTGTTCGGTAACTTGTTATTTTGTCTTCAGCATTTGCTTTATAATATCTGATTTCGAAAATCAAACATGAAATACGAATAATCCATCATTTATCTTACCCGAGTAGGTAAATTAAATGCTTCCAATTAGTAACGTGGATCTAATATTAAAATTACACAAAAATCCAGTTACTTTTAATATAATGTCAAAAATTTTTCTTTCCGGCCAAGTTGGCTGATAAATAATTTTTGCTTTCTTTTACAATAAAGGAAGTATTGAATTTATCCCAAAAATTTTAAATTGAATTTTCAGCAGATCTTTATGTTTTAGGTCCTCTGAACCTAAAAACATGTGTTGGTTCATTGGTCTGTCTGTATGTGTGCCGGTGTACGAACAGAATATCTCAAAAATGAATGACGTTGAAATTTCATATATACGTTTTGTGTACTATCTAGATGCGACAACAAGATTTTGAATATAAACGCATAACCGGAAGTATGGTGGTAACTCTTATAAATTGTTTTCGATTTCTGAAAAACGGCTCTAACAATTTTTTTAAACATTCTATTTTTATTACATTTTTAATGTGTATTGATGTGAGATAGGTGATTTTAAAGTTGATTAACTCTAAAATGGTTTTCTTGTTTTTCTTATGTAAGGTAAGAGGGAAGCTAAAAATAAAATGTTTGCAACATATATACAACATGTTCATTAAAATTGTGGAAATTCAAACGTAAGAACAATATGTTGATGGCACTGTAACTTTATGTCAGATTTGATGTTAGCAGGTTAGGTTATCCGTCAGGCTGTATCAAAACTGACGGAAAACCTAACCTAATAACCTCGAATTTGACATAGACTTACAGTGCTACCAACATATTATTCATACGTTTGAATTTACACATTTCCCTTTATGGACATTTTTAATGAATATGTGGTATAAATTATGTTCATAAGCTCCACCTTATATCGGATAGTTTCAAACTTTCTTCTTGTCTGCATTGCAACATAGCAATTTTAGGGGATCTTTCAAACAAACTGCGAGATCCAACATGTCATGGGTACTATTCAATCTGGTTTTGATATCTAAACATGGAAGTAGAATACTCATTCATTCAGGTAAGCAATAATTCTCTTTATTTACTTCGCATGCGTAAAAAGCGCATTCCAGATACATGTTAAGTTCTCCAAGGCAATCAACAGCAAGCAGCTCTCAATTACCTACGTTCTACGCCATTGTCGGAACAGTACGCTATCCTGACTGCAGTTCTGTTCTTTCAAACTCCACTTCCTCTCGGATCTGCTTCCCAACACTTCCTTTGGCTTTTCTCGCTGAAGCTAGTTACGGCAAAGGGCTGCGACCACCTGACGTTTTACCTGTCCAAACGAGTTGCACCGAAACCCCTGTTGCACTGCTTGGTACTGCTCCACAGCAGCTGAGAATACCATATATGAGCCCCCGAGTTGCCCCCTACAGACCCTATTCGCCGCTGTCCAAAAACCAACCCTTACGTTGACGGTATTTGTGCCAATATTTCTGTGGACACTAAAGTAAATAAAAGTGGCAATTAAATGAGTTTTATTACTCAATCTACAGCATTTATACCACGCATACATCTTTGGCTTCTTGGGCAAAAATTATTCTTATTTTTTTTGATATGTTCAACTTTTCAAAAACTAAACTATTTTTAGAAAATAAAGTAAACACATTATGCGAAATTTTAATTTACAGTGCGGTTTACAAAACGCACAAACATTAATAGTTATTTAACAAACAAGTGTGTTAATAAGAGCGATTGATAATCGACGCATTTTAGCGTGTGAGCGCTGGTGAACACCTTGATTTCTGAAATTATTAATAGCTGATTAACACACCAATTAGATACACTATTTTTTCGTTGATCCTATCTTATTAAATTGAAAAAAAAATTATTTGATTGTATGACAAAAATTTGACACTTAAAAGTTTTGACATTTATGGTTGCTTTAATTTTCTATACCGAAATCGTTTATTAATAGAAAATTATCTATTAACAGGACCCATTAATAGATAATTTTAGAAAATAAAAATTATGCATTAATAATTGTTATTAATGAACTATTTTGTAAGCATTAACGAAACTCATAAATAAACGATCAACGGAAAAATCATTATTTTATTTGCCCAATTGTACAAACTATTTCCGGAATTTTAAATTTTGTTCCAAAATTGTAAATTTTGAATATATTTAATTTAACAAGAAATATAAAATGCAATAAATAATACTTAAGTTCTCAATATCAGTTTTGTAATTTATCGAATTTGGGGATTTTTATATTTATATGCTTTCTAATAAAAGTTTTTTTAGGTTTGATTCTTTGTGTAGTAGTTTCGGCAAAATTAAAGTTGTCTAACATGTTTAATGCGTGTACGGATAATGCGGTGTTTGGTTTATTGGGTGTTTGAATGTTTGTTTTAATGGATTGCTGCTGTTATAATATTATTTTCATTTCCCTCGTATAAAAGACGAAGGAAGAATTGTAATGGCGAGAAAATTACTTTCCGAGATATTTTCAGGTCTTCGCGTTTTATAAATGACGAAAACAGGTTTTCTCAATCTCGTACGTATGTTGACGGTATAACTCAAAAACTAATTTTTGAAGGAATACGATATTTTGTATGCAGATTATATATCTACCTAGTATAAAACCGAGAAAATTTCGGATAAATATATACAGGGTGAGCACTTAAAAAAATCATTTTTGTTTATTTTTGCTTTAACTGAGAAATCGATAAAAGTAGCAATTTCTCCCTATCTCAGGCTTTATCCTTGACGAAAATGGGACCCAACAGATACACAATAAATGTTCTAAGTATAAAATATGGGTTAATAATAAATGCGTCTCATCTCACTGATCGGAGAGGTCCTTGGTGGGAGATGTGCTCTACTTAGGCTACGCGCAGATAATTGAAATTGCATTCGCTGGCTCGTCTGCAGGTGCTGAAGTTCCAATCCCATCGCCAGTAATGTTTTTCCTTTTCTGTTAGAAAATTTATGTAATTTGCATTACCAAGTGTTTTCGTTTATCATTTCGGTATTATTACGCACATGAAGATATTTTTACTTTGATTTTTAAAATCGTTTATTGTCACAACGCCCACTTGTAAGAATAGTTCTGAGTAAACACCTTTACATATTTTTTAAATTCTGTTTTGTTCGACCGATATAATGTATATTACAGCAACTATACTTAATTTTATAAACTATATTAGATATTATTTTTGTTTAATTTTTAAGGTTTACGGATATATCAAAAAGTTTTTAAGAACTTTGTGATTTTTAGAGGCAGTTATAATATGTTTAACTTTTAGTTCTTCGATTTTTCAGAGGTGAGGTATACCTGGTGACAATGGGACAAGGGCCTTCTTATATCTCCCTTATTTATAAATTATATTCGATGAAATTTGATTTGGGGATACTAGATACAATTTATGATTGAGGGATAGATATAGTTAAAATGGTCGGCTTTCGCTTTCACAGGAAACGACATTAACTTTGATTTATTACAATGGATCAGGCTATATATTTTATGTTTTTTGGAAAGCACAGCTCAAAACACATACGGTAGCCTTGCCAAATTTTTATTATACTATACAATAAATTCTTTCTTTTTCAAATTTAATTTTTTGTCATAGAAGGCAGTGATTGATAGAAATATGTTCTAATTGACACTAATAACCCGTAATAATAGCTATTTTATCAATAACAAATCTTTTCTGAACCAGTAAAGGTGTTTTTTGGGGAAAAGTATTTTTTTAATGGCATCGTCTACCAAGGCCCCACCTTGCTATTAAATATAAAATTTAATTACCAATCTACCGATATGCACCATACACTAATTTATCTTTATGTAAAATTGAAAAATGATTAATAAATACATTTTTAAATATGTTTGTTTAATACTTTAGCAAGTTTAACATAACTGCCGTATGTAATTTACTCGTAGATTCCGAAAAACAGAAAATATACAAAATGGTTAATTTAAAAATCAAAGTTAACAACATTTTTTGTGATTATATTTGTCTCTCAATCCGAAATTATGCTTAATATCCTTATAACGAGTGTCATCCAAATCCGTTGACAGGTAAAGGAAATAGAGAAATGGCCCTGGTCTCATAGTCGCCCGGTATATGGAATAGAGGCACAATTTTTACTTTTACACGATTATTATTAAAAAAAACTTCATTAAAAAATGATTATAAGTTAATTATCTTATAATTTCCATTTCTATTTTTTTAATTCGTAATCTTTTATTTATATTTCTAGTAATTTATTTGGGTCATTATTTTCTAAAAGTATATTTTTTATGTCTTTCAGATGTTTTGTGAAATTGCTTGCTAGATAAAATAATAGCTCTGTCTCTGTCTAAGGAGCTCGGCTGCGATACCACGGTACAGGTTCAATTTCCACATCTGACAACTGGTGGGTGGCCCATTCAGTCGCTTAAAAATTGGGTACCGAGACCACAGCTGTGGAAGTAGGGAAAGTAAGACAGTCGTCGAAAGCGTGATGCTAACCACGTCACTCTGTACGCCGTTAACGGGCTGCCAGATGACTGGGTTTCAGAAAGAGATATTTCGGCGGACTTGACCCGCCTAGTCTCAGGCCATATTCCTACATGTGGAATGAAGAACCCTGAACTTTTTAGCACTAAACTTGTAAATACGCTTTTTTATATTTTATAGTTGTAGTTTTATTGAAGTCTGTTTGTTTTAATATCTTCGCGATACCAGTTGGCATCGATTTTTCCATTATTTTTTTTCTTTTAATGTTATCGAGAAAATGTATTGATTGGTTTTCCGACTTGACAAACCAACCTCAAAATTAAAAACTAAAGAAAATGAACGAATCCTTTCAAACATAAATTAATTATTATAAAAATTTATTTCTGAAGAAGTTAAGCAATAGGTTAGCGATAGGCGAGTAAAGTATAAAGAATATTGTTTAATTTTTAAAGAAACAATCAATTTTGGCTGCATTTCTTCCCGAGGAAGAAAGCTGCCTTTCTTCCCAAAATACACAAACAAATTAACCAGCCGTAAATAAAACTAATGATATAGAAATTATATACAGAAAGAATTATTGTACACTCTAAACACGAAAATATTACGACATACTGACATAATGAACATGGTGCAGTTATCAGTTCGATTGGACTAATTTGTTTTTATGCAGCATAAGACGAAACTGGATTATAAATTCCACTTTAAAACACGTTTTCGCATATGCATATATGACAGGTCACTGTGCGAAAGTCGCTTGATTTTTAAATAAGACATTCTATCAGTTGCAATTTTATTGTGTAACCGTTCACACCACGAGCCAAAATGGAAGATAAAGGTTATTATTTCTGCAATAATTCGTAACAATTGAGTACTTGAATTTAATCCCTAGGCTTCGCACGCGTTTTCTTAAACGATAATGGTATAATCAGTGATCCTTGCAATAAAGTTTTCCCGTATGAGCATGGCATCGGGCACTTTCTTTTCGAAAAAATGGGGGAATGCAAGGACAACGTGGCCCAGGTACGTACTTGAAACTATGGTTTGTTGATTAAGAAATTACTCGAGAGTTTTTTATATTGGGTATTTACGGATATTATGAACAAGGAGTTGGTAAGCATAGGTCCACAAATTAACTTTCTTGGTAATAGAACAGTTTTTGGGCAATTTAAATATAAATAGATATTTACAATGCGGCAGACTTGCATTAATCTAGCGGTGTGTCATTTTTAAACGTAATCATTTAGCTTGAATGTAAGGTATGTAGACAGGTTAGCACTGGTAACGTTTCACAAGGTACCTATATTCTAGAACTGATACCGTTATCCAGATTAATTCGCAAAATGTGGTTATACGTATGTGTTAAGAAACGTAGTACCCTGACTAAAAAAAAGATGAGACGCTATCAAAATTTAGGGTACACAGGGTTCTGGATTTTCGAAGCTCACAGTTGGGATTTTGCTCACTTGACGGAATTGTAGAACGGCTACATTGGAGAAAGGTTGTTAAATTTTATTCGGTGCTCTAACCTGAAAAAAAAATTTATCCTATGTCTATTAATTTATCTTGTACTTAATAACAAAAACCAAAATTCTGGTTTTTTTGTGCTAACACATATATTAATAATTCATGTTCATGTTTCAAATTCCAATTTCAGCGATGTACGTCACTGTGTTTTCAACATTGCACCAAAAACATTAAATTATATAAGATGTTACGGTTACCGCGTGCATATTTTGACGTTAGCCTGTAGTTGAGCCATATTCCAATACCTCACTTGGGTTGCCCTAATGCGCTTAATTAATAATTACTATACGAAGAACAAAATATATCAAAAGAATATGAAGTATTATTTTCGCTACAGTTATGTTGTAATAGCAGTTTTGCTAAAGGCCGGGCTACTAACTGAGTTTACTCATCGAGTTGTGCGTGCAGCCTCTTTGTCGTGTTGGGCTTCTTTGACGTTTGAAGGTTAAGTATAGGGCGTGAAAAGATTTAGCTGTACCTTTCATCTTATAAAAGTTACCCTAACTGACAGTTGATGCTCGTTAAGGAAAACTACTACCGCTATATAGAGTAACGATTAAAGAGTGTTCAGAAGTATGTACCAAATAGGTAAAAATACATTAACGTTTCTATTAATACTGAAGCAGTAAAAGGAAACTTTTAGTAATGCGAATTACATGAACCGAAAACGAAAAAACACCGCAGTCGGTGTAATTTAAAAATGTTCTCCCCGGTACCTGACGCACTTGTTTATCGTACAGTTACTACAGGACTGATAATGAACGAAGTGTGTCGAATCGGTGCTGTTTTAATCGAGGTCTACTGGGTCGGTGAATGATTCGATGTTATCTAACGCTAACTGGGTATTCCTTCTTATCATTCAAAAAAGTTTTCTAAATTCAATGTCAAGCTGTTTTCGCTTTGTAAAGATGTTGTTATGTGTAGAATGCGTCTATTTAGGTTTACAGCTCAATGAGAGCGGTCTGGTTCAATTTAATGTTTATGGTGCATAGTTTGAATTTTGCGCTTCACCCTTCTGCGCCTTGAGGTGTTTTTATCGGTATGCGAAGAAATAAGAAGTCATTCTGGTTTTTCGCTAATTCTTTCGTTTGTGCAACGTTTTCGAGCAGTCCTGCTTCCATTTTGGTTGCCCAGGGGTCGGCAGACTTCCTGGGGAAGTTATGCTGTGATATATTGGGTTAGCCTTCGCTGTATTAGCGGATGAAGCATATCTGGTCCGCTTTTTGGAGAGTAATATATCTTAAGCTAATTTACCGTAACTTGGTAGCGAGCTGCTAGAATTTCGTTTTGCACGTGGCCAATTTCTGCGTTTTCGTTTAAGCTTGCGTTTGTACCGCGTGTTTGGGCGTTTTGTAATATATTTGGACGCTTCCTTTTAGCTGTTAGTATAGGGCCCAGATCTCTAAGAACATGGAGTCTGTAGCTGACGTCCTTGACCTATAATTAGAGCAGTCGCTTCTTCGAATCCACCCTGCTGGGATGCGTATTTTTCTGCAGTAGTGGCATATCTATAGCATTCTAGTGTCGAGCCCTCTTATTTGGGTGGCCGACTTCCTGCAGTAATTGACCATAACTCGGGCTTCCTTCTGTCGTACCGTAGCGTTCGACGACCTAGAGCAATTTGAACCAGGAAGTCAACGAAAGAGCTGACGTAAAATTGTGCATTGCATTGTCATTTTAACTATTTAAATTTTGAATTGGTGTACAATGCTGCCGCGCTCGTGGTGAAGTTCGACAGACTTTTTCGAGGTTTTCTGTGCTTATTTAGTACTCTCGTAACTTTTTGTTCTGCACTGTGTTGCAACCAAGCCCTGCCTGCGCTCCTTCAGAACCCCGTGGGTATTACGTTTGCCATTGTACTCTTGCCGTAGATCGTAATTGGCTTAACGATTTCAATGGGTACCCTTCATGGCCCATTCGAATGCTTAAACTCGTTCAGTTAATGATTTTCATCTTTGGAGCAGATTGTTAGTCTCCGCAACACTTTTAATTTGTTTGTTACATCGAATTAAGGTAGTACATCTGTTTTATACATTTTATAATATTATAAATGTAAACTGGTTAGTAATATTATTTAGTTTATGTGTTTTGGGTGCACCTGATGGTTGGGTACCTATATTTATTGAATAATCCTACACCGTGCTGGCTTTGTTTTTATTATCTATGATCATTATACATTGCTATTATTACATCGTCTTGTTTATGTGACTGCTTTCTAGTTCTGTGTGTTTTCTTTCGGAGTATTGTGCTTTTGGAACTAGTCTTTGGGTTTACAAATTTTCTGATCTGTATACGCTTGTAATTAAAATATTCGTTGGCACGTTTGATTATTATTTTATTAACTTCAATATTTTATGTTGAACCCAACCATCTTCACTGAGATAGCCGGCCGGCAATTGTATCCAAGTAGTCACTCGACTTTCATAGAATATAGCTTACGAATCTAAATTTGGTATCAATGAGCTTCTGCCGAGTTATAATCGCAATAGGTACTGGCCGACGTATTGTGCATAGTTGCTCATTGAGTGATAGATGTGGACAATCACCACTATTTATGGTGTAAGTCATATAATATAATAACCTTTGCTCCTAATAATAATGAAGAGAGGGGTTTTTAAATACAAATAATTATTAAATGGAAAAGGAAAAATTACACTTTTTGATTATTAAGTTTCAATTGAAATTCACCTGTCATCCTCATGGCAAATTAAAAAAGTGTAGTAAAATTACCACAAATAAATGGCTTATTGTCCTTTTCTTATTCTAGCTATCCGCAATAAATTCGGGACTAGCTCCGTAGACATGAGATAATCATGGTTCAGGGTTGTAGGTTCATAAAATTTAGGAAAAACTTGGTATGACAAATAACTTGTATGACAAATACTCACAAATATTTTGGGCAAATGTACAAACCTCTAAATTTGACTCAACAAACACAATGATCTGCTAGTGCACAAAACAGCGTAAATTGAATTCTAAAACCACCGAACTGGCAAAGACGCGTCAGGTAAATGTTAATTACTGTGACATAGCAACTGCGAAGTTCGTTTTATTTCTAGCTGTGACGTAGCAACTGACGCTCGACCGCTTTTTGTTTATATCCTCCCAAAAACTTAAGAATGCCGAGACATTTCCTATTTTCAAGGGATGCTATCTAAATCTCTGAAAACTGGGCTCCTCTGGACCACTGGTATCGTCACCTCGTAGACAGTCTGATCTTGCTGATCCCCGCGAATTGGGGAGCTGCAGTAAAAGCTTCCTGCGAAATTCTACCTTTATCGGAGATCTCTTGGACGCTGGACACACTCCCCAAATGACGCCACGGGAATTATGGATTTAGGAATCGCTTGTTGGTTGGGATTTCTGCTCGTACTGGTTTCTGACTGTCCTCCCTATTCGTAACAGGCGCTATTATCGCTGGGCGAAGCTGCTTACATAAGGAATTGGCCCCTCGGAGTCACTCGCACTTGGACGTTTTGTTCTGCTTGCTTATCTGCTTCACCTGGACCTTTTAACACTTAGCAAACTACACCCACAGATGCACAGGACACTCGTGAATAACTTCAACCACAATTGGTATAGCTAAGAACTTTTTATTTACAATTTTACATGATAATTGAGGAGCTCAATGTGGCCCCAACGCACATTTCAGTTATTCTAAAAAGATGACAGTTAAGTCTCTTATCAACTAGATTTTCAAATGTTTATAAAGGAAATTAGGATTGATAACATGTTTAACCTTATCCACTACAGTTTTTATGTCATGTCTTTACCTAACCACTAATATTTTCTTTTTCTTGAAATAATTGTTACAACACATGCTCTGCTCGTCTCACTAATTGTCTTTCTATAGGCTGCCTTTAATTTTCATTGCTCTTTGCAATTATTATTTTGCTAGCACGGTTTCGTTACCTATCAGCTCATCTGCCCTTTGCTGGCTTATACAATTATTCTATTCACATTATGTCTCACATTAATAAGCTCAATTCCGTCAGTTACAAATTAAATTGCATTAGCCCTTCCGAACATATTTGAAACTATGAGTGTAACTCTTCTAAAACCTGCTTTGTTTCATACTAACTTCTATCCCTCAAATTATTAGTTATTGCTGCTCACATCAAGTGCACTTATTAATGTAAAGTATTGATTATATTGCAATAGATAAAATATTTCATTCTGTGATCATGTTGACTTTTTCATTTAGTTAAGTAGGCAATCACAATTTCTATGGGTAGTGCACTATAACAATATATTGATTTATTTACATTTACCTTCATTATCCACCGTTTTAAATTCATTTTTACATTTCTGGTAGCAGTTACAGGACTTGGGCCTAGTTTTCGTAGTGTATTGTAGATATAAAATGAGCACCTCATGAGAAACTCTAGATACTATGGGTTCCAAATCGGTGTATTCCTCCTGGATCTAACGAAGAAGTGCCTTCGAGTTAACTATAACTTTAAGAATTCATGAAAATGGTGCGGTAGGTTTTCCTTAAGCTTAGAGAATAAACTCTTGCGTTATACTTCATTAAATATCTAAGTAGGCAGCAGAGTAATATCATTTTCCTTGAAATCGTTATAAATGTTTTTGACCACTCGGTGTGTCTATTCTACTGTGCCAATCTCATTAAGAAAGTTGGGTATCATTTTCTTTTATTCCATTATTAGCTTCATTAATTTACATAGCGGCGAAAGACCCATCCTACCTTGAGGATATTTTCCAGGTTTGGGCAGCTAAATTACCAGGAGTTAGAAAAAACATAAGCTGCTTATTTTAGTATAGTACTGGGAATTCTAACAATGAGTGGTATGAATAAAAACGAAGTACATGCTAATACTAGAAGTATTAGCACTTTCTACAAAGTATATACTTCAAAACTAAGAAGAAACTACATTTCAAAGTAGATACTTTTAATTTTTCCGGAACCTACTACACCAAGTAGCACTTTCCTTAAAATACTAAAGCATTTACTACAATTTCAAGTACCGACTTCTTACAGCAGATACTTCGATTTCAAGAAAAAAATTAGTATTTGCTTGACGTTAGCGAAGTTGGTATAATAGCAGCTGCACTGAGCTTGCTACAGTAACTTTTGTTTGAAAATGGATGGAATACGCAGGAGAAAAATATATAATGCAAGACGACGCTACAATGATGATATATTTTTTTCATTCATTCATAATCTATAGCCTCTTTTACTTCTCGGTGTCGAAGATTTAATATTATAAAATATTTTGGTAACTTAATATAAGGTATAACTTTTCAATCATTTTTTAAATCCCTTTTTCTTTTAGGTTCAATAGGGAAACCGTATCTTACCTATCTAATACATTTCTGACAGAAGTAAACGAAACTAGAGGCTGTGCGCGTAACATAGCTAAAGGTGAGTGGACAGTACATCATGCAATACCCAATGTTATGGGTGCAATTGACTGCACTCGCATTAAAATTTTAAAACCTTACGTACATGGTGACGAATATATTAACAGAAAAGGAGTTTCTTCAATAAATGTACAAGCCACGTGTAACAGTAGAGAAATGTTGACCAGCGTTGATGCACCATGGCCTGGATCTATCTACGATTCTAGAATATGGTACAATTCTTTAATCTACTCTATTATGTATAACAATCAAGAAAGAGTTTGTCTTTTGGGTGATTCCAGATATGCTGTAACTCTTTGCATGATTACACCATTTTAAAATCCGTCAACAAATATTGAAATATATTTTAATAAAATACGTGCAAGAGAACGTGTTATTATAGAAAGATGCTTTGGGCAGTTAAAAAGAAGATTTCCAATTTTAAATTATACAATCCGATTAAAACTGATAGAATATGTCGATATATTATGTGTGTATTTATTTTATATAATTGTGCCAAGATTTTGAACGATCCATATGAAAATTTTCAACAACCTACAAATTCTCGAGCAGAAGTCAAAGTGAGAAGATGCTACACATTTTAAAGCAAATACTACGAAATAAAAGTAGATGCTACAAGGAGTGTAGTAAATACTTCGACGTTAAGCAAATACTACCGGAACTAACCAGATGCTTCATGATGGAGCAGATACTTCGAAGTAGATTCTTAAAATTGTAGTATTAGCATCTACTTCGTTTTTATTCATACCACCAAATAATGGGTGTAGATCAAATGAATGATCGAAATATGATCAGTGTTAACACGGTTTTTTATGCAGAAAACTATTATAATGGGAATATTCTTCTTCCTGGTAGGACAGTAAATCAGTTGTTCCGTCAATATATAATTCAGATTACTGCCTTTATTGCTGAAAATGATTCTCTACTCTTATTAATTGTGGTTTATTATCAGATTCAAACTTTCTCCTAACTATTTCGGTGTTATAATGACAAGCGCACCGCGAAATACGTGATAAGTATTAATGATAAGAGTTAAATTATCAGTGCAAATTTCTATAGAATTTCTACCTGTGCTGCTGAGATATTTGCAGGAACACGATATCTTCCCAGCGCAGAGCTATACAATCATACGCTTCATAATTCAAATGATTACTAAAGTAAAACTGAAAATTCTACTTGTATGTTGCTAGAATGTTATTACTGTTTTCATTTTTCAAAGGTTTCAATTAAATAATAGGACCATTTGCAATTTGAGTTTAGGTGAGGGGAAAACAATTTCTTCGTATACGTAGAACTATCATACGGCAAGAATTTTACACTTCAAACACATAAAATATTAGAAATTAATAAACACAGTGAGTGTAACATGATTAAAGTATTGTATTTTACGTGTAGTTATCAAACTATCGAATTATCTGCTTGCATAATTGCTACGCAATATAGGCGACAACTGGACTGTGCGTAAACATTCCACCTTAAAACACGTTTTCGTTGCCTGATTTTTAACTAAGACATTTAATCAGTTTCAATTGTATTGTACAACTGTCCACCACTAGCCAAAATGGTAGATAAAGGTAATAGTTTCTGCATTACTTCAACACATTTGAGTACCTGAAGTTAATCCCTAGGCTCTGCACGCGTTTTCTTGAACGAGAATGGTATAATTAGTGAACCTTGCAATGAAACTTTTCCGTATAGACACGGCATCGGCCACTTTCTTTTCGAAAAAATGGGTGAATGTAAGCACGAGGTGGCCCAGGTATGTACTTAAAAGTCTGGAATTATTATTAAAAATGCATCTTGAGGGTTTTATACCCGGTGACCGGTTTCAAAACCGAACATTGCGAGTTTTTAATTTCGAGTAAGCAAATGATATGTCTGACGTAGCAATTGATGTCTAAAGGACTTTCACCTTCTCGTTACCCATAATTAAACTTTTGGTCTAGGCAACCTTGTTTTCTAAATTAAATTAAATTCTATAAGATGTTACGGTAACCACTTGGGTTGTAGTGGGGCAGCTTAAGGTCGAATTTCGCGTTAATGTGGACACACCGGACAAAATCACAATTTTTTTCCAGGTACTGCTTAGGTACTTAGCTTTAATTTTTTGATAGGAACCAATTCCTTCGTCCGCCATCTTGGATTTTATAGCGGCCATTTTAAAATATAAGTATATTATCAATATCTGGGCTTTTAAATCACTTAGGATCAGAAACTTGGTGTCTAAATAAACATATTTGGGGTCAGGACATAAAACTACATAATTTTTAATGTATCAGACTATATATTTATTCACTGAAATACAGTAACCGCCAATAAGTAGGCATAATATGGGAAACATTTTTATTTTTGATTTATCAAAAAAACTTTTACGTCAATAATTTTTTGTGCGTGCTTAAAAACCTATTTAGCCCCTATCATATATATACCGAATGATGTTTACTTATTTAGACAATGGAGTTTTTCGAAAATGTAAAAATCCAAAGTGCTATTTTTCGGAAATTAATTAAGATTTCAATGAGTGTTAGAGTGTGTTATTTTTAGTTAACTGAACAATCTCAAGGCCAGAAAACACCTATTTTTTTTAGCTAAAAATTAATTTTTAAATTTTTTAATTTGTGAAGACAATTGGAAAAATTATATAAAATGTTTATTACTTCTTTAGATTTTTTATTATTTACCGAAAAGTAGTTTGCATCATTTTTACGTTTTTTATGCAACGCGGTTTTTAAGAGAAATATGTTTCAGTTCTAATTAATACCTATTTAAGACTCTAATCTAGCCCTGTTAATAAATTACTGTTACAAAAATCCTGTAAATGCTCTTTTACAGTTGTCTAAATGAGGAGATTTTTCTTTATCCAATTTACATGTTCTATGAAATCTCCTCATTTAGACAGCTGTAAAAGAACATTTACAGGATTTTTGTAATAGTAATTTATTAACAGGGCTAGGTTAGAGTTTCTAGAAGCCATTTAAATATATATTAATTAGAATTGAAAAATATTTCTCTTAAAAAGCACCTTGCATAAAAAAAATTAAGTATTTTTTCCAATTATAAATCTTTAAAGTCTTCACATAAAAAAAGCCTTTGAAGCAATAGGTAAGATGTTCCATACAGAAACCCATGATATACTGTTTACTTTCTGAGTCCAGCTCCAGTCTTCTGGATTGGGAGCATGCTATTGACTGTGCTCACTGGTTCGCCATACTCCTGCGTGATATGCAGCCCGCTTGGAGTAGTGCGTCCTTCGTTGGGGGAAGTTTCCCGATTGACTTACTCTTCTAGCAAAACAACTTCTTCCTGGCTTCATTCACATTTTCTAAATTGCAGTCCTTATCATACAAGATCACGGTGAAGCGTTCTAGTAGATTAAAATTTTCATTATCAATATCAAGTTCTGTGTAAGGGTAGACTGCCATGTAGGTATTGTAGGTAAAGGCATGTGTCACTTGAGGATAACTATTCCATCCCTCTCACTCAGATATCTTGCCTCGTCCAAAAAATGATGATGTGGTATCACATCCCGTGAAACTGTGGAATACAGGGAGGACTTGGGATTTCTCTATACCCAGCTTCTCGTAGATAGCATTAATGTTAATGTAAGTAAATGTTTTGCCTGTACCAAAAACAACATAAATCTTCACATCTGCACACAAGATCATCCAGTGATGAAACTTGCCAATGAGGATCACCACTACGCACAGTACGCACCATACAATTACTACAGCTGTGTATTCAAAAGTGCATCCTGTGTCCTGGTGTCCCCTTGCTCGTGATCACATGGTGGCATGGAATTATCAGTTCCTCGTAGAATAGCTTCGGCATCGCATGTCACGACAATTACCTTGGTTTCGGCACGTTCAACACTTGCCAATTTTTTTGAAAGGAATGCAAAAAGTTTCTGTTTGTTGGCGGGGTCTTTTAAGAAATGGGCCCACTTAAGTGGGAGCTTGTTACTTCCTTCACACTTTCTCCTATCACCCTTACCTCGCTTTTTTCTAGTGACTTCTTTGAAGCTTGTCGGATTGTATTTGCCCCCCACGACATCAACTCGTTTGCAGCTTTCTAATTGTTTATTGATGTGTGGAATGAATACGTCACCAGCATAATCATCAAATGTGGTAGTTGGGGGAAGAATATGCACATCAGCGCAGCGGCTCCATCGAGAAGCTTCACATCAACATAATCAAGAGGATCATTTGGGGAATCTCTGTCCAGAGTGTTCCTAAGATCAGACTTCTTTCTGAAGCGCAGATTTCCATTGTCAGACAGTGAAGGGGGATAATGATGATTCTCACGGCTAAAGAATGTAGTCTCTCTCCCTACATCAGTATGTACAGTTGAGAGAACAGAGAAACATCAGTCTTAAGTAATGATATTTTCCCTTATCTTTTGCCTTTATCTTTTGTATAGGAGTTCTGAACAGAGGAAGTGAATTCTTTGTTTACTGGTTCATAGAAATGGAAAAACATATTTTAAGTATGTTATGTAGGGCAGCTTATAATGAGAATGTGGACACACCGAACAACACAGTTAATTGGTGAATAGTTTGTAATTGGTACATATATTAGTGAAGAAATATATATTCCCTGACCCCAAATATGTATATTTAGACACCAAGTTTGTGATCATAAGTGATTTGGAAGCTGAGATATTGATAATAGAATTATATTTCAAAATGACAGTTATAAAATCCAAGATAGCCGACGGAGGAGTTGGTTCCTATTAAAAATTGAAAGCTAAGTACCTAAGTAGCACCTGGGAAAAATTTGGTGCTTTTGTCCGGTGTGTCCACATTTTCATGATAAGCTGCCTTACTATTGTCTTAAATACACGGAATTACTATACGAAGATGAAAAGTTACAAAAGCAATATGGATTATGATTTCCGCTATGATTTAGCTCACTATCTCGTCTTATAAAAGTTACCCTAGCTGACAGCTGATGCTCGTTAAGACCTAATTTGGGATACCCATGACATTTTATGCGTACTATTTCGTTGTCTTAGTTCATCTGACGTTCCCTGTTGAGATTCGTAGTATTTTTAGGAATTATAGTGCATTGCGTTACATTGTAGTGTAGTGGTATTAACCTATTTTAGTTTTCGCTAAGAATAGAAAAGCACTGAAAAAAATTGTAGAAATTTATTTGTCAGGATTTTTGTGGCATTAAGGAATTTAATTTTAAAATTAGTATGTGAAATTTTAAAAATATTTAAAAATTTAATTTTTGCGAAAGTTAAATAAAAACAGTTATTTCTGGGCTTGAGATTCTTCAGTTAGCTAAAACTAACACACGCTCATTGAAATCTTACTTAATATCCGAGAAATGGCAGTTTTTGGGTTTTTGGAAATTTCTAAAAACGTCATTCCTCTAAGTAAAAATTATTCGGTATGTCTGATAGGGGCTAAATAGGTTTTCAGACAAGTAATAGTAGGCAGCTATACCCACAGCGTGTATTAAGTTTATTTATATGTATATATGAAAGCACGCAGGCTGTTGCAAGAAACAATTATTTATTTAAAACGTGTAACAAATTAATAAATCATTAATTAATATTTGGTTATCCCACCATTTCGATTTATAACTTCCATTAATCTTCGTGGCATAGAACTACAGGGTTATTCACGTAAGATGACGAGCCTGACCAGGTAAAAATGCAACCCCAAAATTACGTTTTATAAAGCTAACTGGATTCCTATGGCATTAGCACCTCGAATTTGACATAGGCTGTTTCAATGTAAGCCTATGTCAAATTCGAGGTTAGCAGATTAGGTTTTTGTCAATCTGTGTCAAAACTGACGCAAAACCTAACCTGCTAACCTCGAATTTGACATAGACTTACAGTGCCACCAATGACATGTAAACATTCTATGTCAAATTCGAGGTGCTAATGCAATAGGGATCCAGTTAGCTTTATAAATCGTAGTTTGGGTTGCATTTTTACCTGGTCAGGCTCGTCATCTTACGTGGAATAACCCGTATATGATTTCCTGGAAAAATCATCAAGAATATTTTCTCTCTGGCAATATTGATTATTTCGAGTAATTCTTGAGCATTCCGTGGTCTGACATTTCTGTTTTGAATATTTTTAACCAGTAATGCCCATACGTTTTCCATGAGATTGAGAGTCAGGGCTGCAACTAGACCAGTAACAACATTAATATTATATTCTTGAAGCCAATTAGTTACTATGAACGGGGCAATTATCATGTTGAAATAGAAAATCATTGTTTGGAATAATTGAGAGACGGAAGGGAGCATAATATCATTTAAAATCGTAATATATATTTGCTAGTAAATCTCTCCTTAATATGCCATAAAACGCCTGTCACATGCTGCTATCCAGCACCACATATTTACAGAAACTTGGCCGCTTTTGGTCAGCATTGTTTATATATTTTCATCGAATCGAGTATTGGAGGGGGTGATAAACACGAATACGACCATTATACGTAGACTGAAATGTTTTTCGTCAGTGAAGATCACATTATTCGAATAATTTTCATCGTAAGCCAACAATTCCACAACAAACCCGACGTGAGTTTCTTGATTTTCTGCTTTCATCAAAAATTTTTGGGCTGCTGAACGACACCATAGCTCCGATTATTTTATTACGCCGGCGACCAGTTCGACTTGATCCTAGAAAGTTTACTTCTTGACGGCTTTAATAACAGTAGAAAATGGATGGGCTCGTAATACATTAGTTAATGCCAAATACTGTCTGGAGTGGATATTCTTCGTCGCCCTGACCCAGGATTTCTATTAATTCTGCTCTCTTCTCTACAATCTTTTACAAATGTTCAAAACATAATTTTTCTTAACACAGTAATGTCCAGAAATTTGCCTTACCGACCATCTCTCTTTTGCCTTTAGCAGATTATGTTAGCCTTAACAAAATAATTAATAGAGGGCACATCTTCTTTTTTACTTTTTTACTCTATGCAGATATTGACACTGACACTCCATTTAAATGAAAAAATTTAGAAAAACGATACACACCAGATTACAAAGCTGTCTTATTTTTTTGACCGCAATTCTACCAGTCGAGTTTGAGCTGTAACAAGCCAAATTAGGCAACAACCATACTCCAAGGGAGGACCTGAGCAAGTTGCAAGGAAGTTACATACTTGGAGAAGATATTTTGGACATGTTGAGGCCTTCATCCGCTGGCAGAGGCTGCTAAACTTCCAGTTTTCTTGCAAAATTGGAGAGTTACGTTTTATGTATGTGTGCAGACCTTCGTAAATAAAATTGCCCCCTTGAAGATAACATTCACACAAGTGCAGATACGGTTTTTGGAATCATTTTTCAAGCAGTACATCGGAGTTTGGTGCGGGGCGGAGCCTTATGCGTGCTCAAATCGTTTCGACATGGGCACGGTTGCAGAGAGATGTAATTTTCGGTACATTTGTAAGATAAAATGCGCTAAAGACAATGGTTCAATTAGTTTTAAGTTTAGATCTAAGGTTTTATGCAATTAATTAATGCATCTTTCAAATTAACTATTGTCAATTGTTCAATTTGCTACAAAAACCTTTCTTTTTCTATTGTTATTAAACTTAAGTCAATTTCGACCATACCAAGCTGTTGTAATATTTTGTTTTGCCGAGAGTATAAATAGATGCGACGATGAAGTTTTTGTGCCTTTTGCCTTTTGCTAAGTTTGTTGACTGGGACCCACGTTGGTTCGTCGTCCATTTGTAGGTTAACATATTTGTTTTTGTGAAGTATTTTGTAATTTTCTTTTGTGAATCAGTCACTTACGTACAAATAAATAGTTGTCAATCGTATAATGTGGGTTGCATCAAAGTTTCGTGTTGTTTTGTCCAATTTGGAGCAATTTACACAGCTTCTTACAAAGATTTAGATGTTGAATGAGGTTCGAGCAGCGGTCATCATGGGAGGTACTTGAGCAAACGGCGTCCGTTCTAGTTTGCAGAAATGATTTACCAGTGCGTGACGCAAAAAAGGTTAGCTAATTTATTCTGTGTTAAGTGTTTAATTAATTTCGCAAAATTTCATTGTACTGTTGAATAAAACAAAGTTATCTTTTTTCGATAATCATTTAATTTTGTTAATGCTTTGTTTTCATGGACCCACGAAACAAACTGATAATAATTTGTTATTTTTTTATAAACGTTGAGTTGCTTATGCATAAAACAAGAGTCTCTTAGAAATTGTCAGTAAATAAACAAAGTTATCTTTTTTCGATAATCATTTAATTTTGTTAATGCTTTGTTTCATGGACCCACGAAACAAACTGATAATAATTTGTTATTTTTTTATAAACATTGAGTTGCTTATGCATAAAACAAGAGTCTCTTAGAAATTGTTGCTACAGAAAAATTCAGTACGTGTGCTCACAATAAATCAATTTTCTTGTAAAGACAGATATCTAAATAAACTCTGAAGTGTGGAGGGTATCTGTTGTTACCCAATCAAAATAATTAAATTCAATGTTGAGTTAGCTGAATCATAGCAAGGGAATATCACAGCAATACATGTTACAACACATAGCGGCGAAAGTTACGGATGGATTTTCATAACAATCTATGGAGATATTCTATGAAGCTTTAAAATGACGATATCAGGCTTTCTAACTTTTTTTTATTATTTCCACAGACGATATTTTCGTTTTGCTCATAAGTGATATTCCATAGTCAGCATCTAACCAAAATTTTCAAGAAGGAGATATCTAGGGACGAGTTTCATTTCATCAGTTTAGCTTATCGTTGGTATGTCTCATCTTTGTTATCAACTGTATTGAAGAGGAGTGCGTGGGAGGAGCTGAGCAAGACCTACTGATAATAGAAATATTAGTTTAGTAACTAGTTCGCACTTCATATGTTCTTCTTCGGCAAATGAAGGATTCCTGAAAGTTTTTATACAGCTTATAGTACATGATCATCAAAAAAGTCCAGCGGGCTGTGGAAATTCAAACGTATGAATAATATGTTGGTGGCACTGTAAGTCTATGTCAAATTCGAGGTTACTAGGTTAGGTTTTCCGTCAGTTTGACACAGACTAACCCAAAACCTAACCTGCTAACGTCGAATTTGAATTTCCACAGCCACCCCTTATGGACTTTTTACTGAACATGTA